>JARQOC010000005.1:484766782-484859437 GCA_033576535.1 Allobates femoralis | reverse complement strand
TAGGGCTGATCAGGAGCAAAGGGCTAGGTTGGTGACCCAAACCTCCTCACCTTCAGAGGTACCTTCGGGAACAGGGCTAGTCAGGGACCACAAGCCCAGTGCCAGACTATCTGCCCTGAATCCCTTCACCCACTTCACCATCTGATTTTCTGATTCCCTCACCACCTAAGTGTGACAAATAACAGACAAGAAAAGTGTGAAGATCGTGACATCAACTAACCAGAAACAAAGAATGTAGTGTCAAAAACGTGACAATACATATAGATAAATGCCCACAAAATGCATGTAAAAAAACCTGCAAATAACTTAATGTACATAATAGCTACAGAAATTATACCAAAATTTAGAAAAATCAAAAACTCAAAAAAAACTCATCTCCTGCTTTCACTACTGCAACCTCCTGGGCTCTCGCACCCCATCAATCTATCCTAGACTCTGCTGCCCAACTAATCCAAGTATAATTAGAAAAAATCCACCTGTCTCTCTGCTATTACACTCTGCCAAACCATTTACTGACTTCCCATTGCCCATAGATTCCAGTTCAAAACCTTAACCATGACATACAAAGCCATCCACAACCTGTCTCCTCTATATATCTGTGGGCTATGTCCAAAGCATGTTAGCTATGAAAAGCTAATACTAAGGAAACATCCATCAAGCTATTTGGACAGAAAGGTAAGAGCTACAAACAAAATTACCTGGTAGGATCCTATCAGTGAAGCCACACCTACCCCTATGTGCATTTTGGTGCTCTCCTTCATCAGGTGTCCATATGATTATTATGTCTTTTTCATATGGTATATAATAAATCCCATCATCCACATATTTATTGTGTCTTCCTTATGTATTTATTCACTATCAAAAGTGTCTCATGTTGCTGGTTTGTGTAGTTTGCATTTATTTACTATTTATTTATAAAGGTATCAATAACTTTCCAGTAATTTAAAATGGGATTACACCAGGGGTCTCAAACTCCAGGCCTCGAGGGCCGCATACAGTGCACGTTTTCAGGATTTCCATAGAATTTGACAATTGATAATCAAATTACCAACTGTCAAATTCTAAGGAAATCCTGAAAATCTGCACTGTGTGCGGCACTCGAGGCCTGGAGTTTGAGACCCCTGGATTACACCATTTAATTTCAAGCCTTCGATGATATGTTATCATGTAGAATGACTGGCACTCTAATAAAAACCAATCACACCTCATTATAGTCAGAGATGTCCCTTCGGTATCACTATGTAACAAGTCAGTATCCAATTTGAATTACATTTCTATGTGTCTATAGTGGAGCAAATAATTCCTAACACAGCAGTAGACATAACCTTACTCAGATGCTCATTTGAAGAAGTCGTCAGGTTTAAAAATAATTTTCATTCCCTTTTCATTTGCAAGTGAATTCTCCAACATGTAGAAGAGTTCTACCTACAAAAACATAAACAACACTGGGAAGGGGACTTCACGCAAGTGGCAACATATTTTTGTTCCTGATAATAGCATTAAAATTGCAATGACACGGACACTTTATTAATTTTGATAATTATTTCACAAATGTGCAGAGTGTTTGAGGTGCTTTATCTCTCAACTGTAAACCCCCAACCTCTTCACTTAAATGTTGACTGATCAATTTAGCATATAAATCCCTCCCAAATAGTTTCAGTGGCACAAATGAATGATTGAATGATAAAACTGGTTTTCACAGATGGTTTAGAGATAAAGGCCCAGGTAGTTGCCAGGTCTTGATCCAACCACTGGGTATTTGCAAGATGTTTTACATCCAAGAGACAAATTCTTTCGATTGTCTAGCATTATGAATAATAATAAGTAAGCTATGTTACAATTTGGACTTAAAGACACAAAACTGTTTTAGTGTCTTGATGCACAAATATCCTTTACATCATTTTTTTATTTCTGCCAAAATATTTTTTTCTTCGTGCACATGAGAAAGAGAATTGCTAAGAAGCTAGTTCATTCATTTATAAGTTAAAGGACCCAGTCAGACATTTGTACAACTCAGATGACAATCACATCGCAATGCTTCAACTGGTTTGTGAGCCTTCCAACCTAAGTGTGACAGCTGCACAGACATGTATACTTTCACGCTCGGGCGCGGAGTGTTGCTGGCCAGTCCGTAAATTCAATGCAATCATCGTATGTGTTTTATGACCAAAAACGTGAAGCCACTGTTATTGCACAATGAAAAAATTTACAACTGCTCTCCAGTTTTTCCATTGGACAGTGTGAGCCCTGTCATTCAGGCGGCAGCAGGCAGGGGAGCGGCTGTGCAGAAGGGGGCGGCGCCTCATGCAAACAGCCTCCCCCTGTCATGGCGCCGGCCGCTCACACCCGCGCACCGCAGGTAAGCGGCGACCGCCGGGGGAGAGGCCCCGAGCTTCAACAGCACCCCCCCCCCGGTACTCACGGCCGCGGCCGGCAATCACTGCCGCGGCTCAGGCGGCAGTGGCGACCCGGTCACTGCAGAGCCGCGGCTCAGGCGGCAGTGGTGACCCGGTCACTGCAGAAGGGGCGGCAGCCCCAGGCTTCATCAGCACCCAACCCCCCCCCCGTAATCAGTGCCGCGGCTCAGGCGGCAGTGGGCTCGGTGCACCCCTGCCCACCTAACATAACTTTTCACCTCTCTGTTCTATTTGATTATAAGTCAAAAATAATGGTCAACCTGCTTAAATTGGACATATGTTTCTAGTAATCAGAATCAGAGCAGTTCACTTTTTCAATCATGGACACAAGTTAAGCCACAGAATTGGTTTTGTGGGTCCTCAGTGGTCAGTATGCCATATAGTCTAGTAGGGTCCACCTTTAAGGTCATCCCAGAATAATTATTTACTGACACGTCTGTCTAAGCCAAAACCAAAGAGCATAACCTACCCAAAACATGTGGAGAGCCTGTAAAATCCCAGCAGACGTTCCTGTTATATAACATGTTTTGGCTCTGCATGTTATCTCTCATTGACTGCAATACATTCAGAAATTCCACACATCATGCATTAGAAATGCCGTAACTCTGATTCTGTTCTGCAGTTTGACTCGATAAATGTTTTTTCCTTGAAAATGCAAAAGTGAACTCAGTAATTTATTACAGCGCCAGCAATTCAAGATGTTATGCTTGGATGATTTGCAAGCAGTTGGTTAGCAACATTCCAGAACTCTTTGCTTTCATTGGCTACCAGGTTATTACCCTCAATTTCATTCTGCAAATCTGTGTTTAAAAACAGTTTAACAACACTTTGATTTTGTTTTAGAAGCAGTTGTGTGTTCTCCTTGGTAAGGGGCTGTGAAGCTCACAAAAAATTGTGGGGAAAAGTCATTACATTGGTGACTAAATCATATCTTCATGTTAATATTCATTTTTCATCTACTATATTGGCAATGAAAAGTAAAAATATAGTTGTGACACACAATGGTTTAATAAGTAATTTTTAGCTCTTCAAACAGGATTTAAAAAAAAATAATTGTAGTAATGTTACAAACAAGTTGACTACGGTACAAAACCAGTACCTCTGGTAAATGTGCCTAGCCAACCCTTTTAAATTACAATTATAATTTGTCTTATAGAACATAGGAAATTTGAATTTTCAAAATTACTTGGTTGGTGATGATTGATATGACTATCACTGTTTACATTGGTTTTAGTAAAACATTTAACTCTGTTTATTTGTTTCCAACAGTATCTATGTACCATTTTTCTCTTATATGAGTGAACTTTACTCGAACATGTTTGGAAAATTTCAAATTCAGCACGATCATTTCAGAGTCGGTCCAGGCTCAAAAATAAGAACAATTTCCCAAACATTCGGTGAACGTGGCATTGTTCAGGAAATAAGTTTAAAACAGGTCTAAAACTTTTCATGTTTGTTTGGGGCCAAAACGCTAACCATAAGACCCGTGGGCTGGCAACCACTCCTGAAGTTTGCAGGTGTTTTGACACCTGCAGGCTGTGAGTTTTGAAAACAGTGCCAGATGTCAAGTCCAGGAAGCTTACAATGTCCTTAGGCTGATTTCACACTGCAGTTTTTTCCCTGATCAGTGTCCATCAGTGTTTGGGTGCCAAAACCAGGAATGTCTCCAAAACTCAGAACAGGTGTCAATCTTTCAATTATAGTTTTTCTCTGCAAGTTCTCTCCTGGTTTCTCTCCTGGTTTTGGCACACAAACCTGATCGAACCTGATCAGGGAAAAAACTGCAGTGTGAAACCAGCCTTACACTTCATTTCTGGCTACAATGTTTAAGTCTGTGCAATATACCAGTAAATGTAATCCATGAATAGGACTTTGTAAAGTCGAAATGCCTATTGCTGGGGCTACTCTACTGTCTGCTGGATGATGTTTTAACATGGAGAAATAAAATCTACTTGCTTTAATTCATCTAACCCTGTCTGTCCTCACTGGAAACTTCTTCGTACTTTGGCTTAATTTTTTGGGGGGATTTTTTCAATTTTTTTTAATATATTTTATTTTTTGTTTATTATTATGAGTATTATTTTTTTTATTTATTTATTTTTTGGGGGGAGAGCAAACCTTTAATATTGCAGACTGTCAGCTGCATACCAAGCCACCTCTTCTACACTTTTTTGCTATTAATTCAGCTCAAAATAGCATATGTCCATTACTTTGTGCTGATGGGGCTCTGCTGTTATTTATGGTCACCAGCACAGGTACAGCAAGCAGGTATGAGTTGCCACTAACCCTCAGCCACCTAGTTTTACCTTGCTTGTATCAAAAATACTTTTTTTTCGATTATGTCTTTAAAATATTTAAAGAAAAAAAAAACAATGTTGGGCTTTGCTGTATGTTTGGCTGCCAGACAGGTACATCAGGCAGGTACGGCTGCCACCCATCTCCCGCTGCCTAGTTTTACCTATCAGGAAACCAAAAATATAGGGGAGCCTTTTTTGTAATTATTTCTTGAAATACTGTATATACTCGTGTATAAGCCGCGTTTTTCAGCCCAAAAATTGGGGTGAAAAGTCTCCCCCTCGGCTTATACACGAGTCAATATGGTAGGCTGCTGTGGTGGGGGCTGTGTCCGGAGCTGGGGAGGCTGGAGGAGGCGGGGGGAGGCTGCTGTATGAGCGCCCCGTCACGTAGGGCCGCTCATTATATATGCACTGCTTCCCCCTGTCAATCAGCAGCAGGGGGAAGCAGTGCATATCAAAATATTTGGCCCCCAAATGCCGGCACTTGCCCCCCTCCGTTGTAAGGCCCCCCCGGCTGCTTATCTTACGATCCCTGGTATTCTGCATCGCGCAGGTCCCTCCGTGCTCCCGTCCTCCGTGTTCCCGTCCTCGGCAGCATCCGGGGTCATGTGTCCGGCCGGTCGCAGGACGTCATCGTTACGCTACGGCCAGGGACCCCGGATGCAGCTGACGTCGGGAGCACGGAGGACGGGAGCACGGAGGGACCTGCGCGATGTAGAAGACCAGGGATGGTAAGTTAAGCAGCCGGGGGGGGGGGCCTTACAACAGAGTGCCAGCATTTGGGGCTGCTATATACACCACTGGGGCTGCTGTATACACCACTGGGGCTGCTGTATACACCACTGGGGCTGCTGTATATACCTCTGGGGCTGTTGTATACACCACTGGGGCTGCTGTATACACCACTGGGGCTGCTGTATACACCACTGGGGCTGCTGTATACTCCACTGGGGCCTGTATACACCACTGGGGCTGCTGTATACACCACTGGGGCTGCTGTATACACCACTGGGGAGGCTGCTGTACACACTACTGGGGAGGCTTCTGTATACACCACTGGGGAGGCTGCTGTTTACACCGCTGTGGCCGCCTGTATACACCAGTGGGAAGGCTGCTGTATTACCGCTGGGGTCTGTATACACCACTGGGGAGGCTGCTGTAATACCGCTGGGGCCTGTATACACCACTGGGGAGGCTGCTGTAATACTGCTGGGGCCTGTATACACCACTGGGGAGACTGCTGTAATACTGCTGGGGCCTGTATACACCACTGGGGAGGCTGCTGTAATACTGCTGGGGCCTGTATACACCACTGGGGAGGCTGCTGTAATACTGCTGGGGCCTGTATACCACTGGAGAGGCTGCTGTAATACCGTTGGGTCCTGTATACACCACTGGGGAGGCTGCTGTAATACCGCTGGGGCCTGTATACACTACTGGGAAGTCTGTTGTAATACTGCTGGGGCCTATATACACCACTGGGGAGGCTGCTGTAAT
This sequence comes from Allobates femoralis, assembly GCA_033576535.1. Lineage (NCBI taxonomy): Eukaryota > Metazoa > Chordata > Amphibia > Anura > Aromobatidae > Allobates > Allobates femoralis. The sequence goes on along the minus strand of JARQOC010000005.1, from coordinate 484,853,226 downwards.
ACTGCTGGGGCCTGTATACACCACTGGGGAGGCCTGTATACCACTGGGGAGGCTGCTGTATACTACCACTGGGAGGCCTGTATACCACTGGGGAGGCTGCTGTATACTACGACTGGGGAGGCCTGTATACCTGTGCTGGGGCCCACCCTCGGCTTATACACGAGTCAATAGGTTTTCCCAGGTTTTAGGGGCAAAAGTAGGGGGGTCGGCTTATACACGGGTCGGCTTATACACGAGTATATACGGTAATTTAAAAAAAATGATGTGTATCTGACATCAGCTCCATGGCTCAATACTGGCAACCAATCATAGACATTGGCAGAGTAGGTAGGCAGGGCTAAATCTGATTTTAACCAATCAAGAGAGGGCAAGCAGTGACGGTCATGAGTGGGCCCAGAACTCCGGAATCAAAGTGACATTGGTGCTGAAGCTTGGTAAGTAACACTTTAGAAAGGTAATGTCTGCGAAAACAGTGTGGCTATTTAGTAAAGCGGTTTGAGCTGTGTTTGGTAGCTTTTGGGCCCCTTTGAATGTGTTTTCTATGCCCTTGATTTTACATCCTATTGATTTGAATGTTTTTTGAAATTTCAGCAAACTGTTTGCCGAACAAGTCTAAATCAAATCAATGGGTGTGACCTTCCTTTGCCTTCAAAGCAGCATCAAAGCAGAATTTCTTCTAGGTATACTTGCACACAGTTTCAGAAATAACTCGGCAGAAAGGTGGTTCCAAACATCTTAGAGAACTAACCACAAATCTTCTGGCGATGCAATCTTATGTAATTTCTTCTGTATATTCAGGCAATACAAACACAAACTTAATTATGTTAAGATCAAGGCTCTGTGGGGGGCCATAATATCACCAGCACTCAATGTTCTTTTTTACATTGAAAATAGTTATTAACTGCTTAATGCCTACTGTTGCATTTTCGCATCACACCAGTTCAATTGATTTGTATAAACATGTAGATTTTAATTCAGACAATAAAGGGTAAAAGTGAACCTGTCACCAGTTTTTTTTCCTTATAAGCTGCAGTCACCAAAGTAAAGCTTTATATGCAGCTTTTTTAGAATGTTCACCGTCACTGACAGTCCGGTCTGATGAGTGTCGCTGATCTTGATATGGCGTGTCCTATCTGCTTGTGATCACCATCCTCCTCTGCTCCATGTGGATGATGCATTCTAAACAGTTTCCTCCATTGTGCTCCTGAGCATGATCAAAGTGTGCCCTGTCGAGGGAAGATCAAAGTATTGTAGTGTGCATGCGCAGGTGTTCTTTGACCCTTTCCCCTCGCCTGCACATTACAACACTTTGCTTTGCCCTCAGCAGGGCAGAAAGAAGTGTGCGTGCACAGGAGCACAATGCAGGAACCTGTGTATGGATGAGAGTACGCATTAACCTATGGAGTAAAGAAGGAGGAGGATACAATCGCATGCAGAGAGGAGGTATCGGATCAAGACTAGCGACACTCATCAGAGTAAAATGACCACTGAATAGTGGTGTGAATCCAAGAAATGATGGGAGTGCTGGTGTGTCACGGTCCGCGCTGCTGTGGTATTGGATAAACTCACCAAAGAGCCAAGTGTATTTTCATCCTTTTTATTCCTCCTCTCTCCTACGCGTTTCAGCGCCACACCCGGCGCCTTCCTCAGGGATATCCCTGAGGAAGGTGCCGGGTGTGGCGCTGAAACGCGTAGGAGAGAGGAGGAATAAAAAGGATGAAAATACACTTGGCTCTTTGGTGAGTTTATCCAATACCACAGCAGCGCGGACCGTGACACACCAGCACTCCCATCATTTCTTAGTATCCTCACAGAGGCCGAGTCTCCAGTCCAGCCTAGTTTAACCTACTCCCTTTGCAGGCTTGTGGAAAACTGTCTCACACAGCATTGGGCAGGCTAATATCCTGCCTGACAAACCCACAGCTGCAACACAGTGGTAATCTGCACCTCTCACTCATTCACACAGTTAACTGCCAGTAACCCTGTGTACCACTAAGTCCAGCAATCACCGAGATTGCTGCAGGCCATGTGAGTCATACCGGCCACGTGCTATAGCGCCGGCATGCCTCACAACACTTAATATGTGTTGTTAGTGCCACCAGGAAAAAGCTCTGCTAAGCTATATCAATGGCTGCTGCCTGCCATCCAGTGTCCAGCATCTGCCGTAAGCATATAATGTCCGCATCTGAGCTCTGATTGATGGGTGGCTGGAATTGGAAAAGCTGAGCTAGAGAGTTTGTCTCTGTTTGGCTACAGCAATATATATCAAGCATGGACGGCTGGAATAGACGACGTCAAGGGAATGGAGAACAGGTGAGTGTGTGTGTGTGTGTGTGTGTGTGTATGGATGGATTAGGATGGGGATGACCACATTACTTCAAGGAGAGGATCAAGATGGACACATTACTACAAGGGGAGGATTCAGATGGGCATATTACTACAAGGATAGGATCAGGATAAAAACTTTGATGTCTGGCAATAAAAGTTCTTAGTTTCAAAAAGATTTATTTACAGCATAGAAAGCATGGAAAATAAGTCTATAGCATAGTCCGATTAAGTGCAAACTATCCCAGGTACTGGGTAATATGTTTCGAGAATGAAATGCCTTTTAGTTATGACTAAGAGGCATTTCAGCCTCGAAACATGTAAACCAGTGCCTGTGGTAGCTTGCACTTAATCAGACTATACTATAGCCTCAATTTTCCATGCTTTTTATGTCGTAAATTAATAAGGAAATTTTTTTGGAACTAAGAACTTTTGGTGCCGGACTTCAAAGTTTTTTTCTGGATGTACTGGGAATTCTCTGGAGCATAAAAGGAAAAGGTGAGCTGGATTATAAACGTTTAAATAGGATCAGGATGGAGCCATTGCTACAAGATCGAGACCAGGATTGGTACATTACTACAAGGAGAGGATCAAGATGGTGACATTACTAAAAGAAGAGGATCAAGATGGTGACATTGCTACAAGATTGAAACCAGGATGATCACACTACTACAATGAGAGGATCAAGATGGTGACATTACTAAAAGGTGAGGAAAAGGATGGTGACATTACTTGAAGGGCTTAGCACAAGGAGAGGATCAGGATGGGCAACTTACTACTAGGAGAGGATTAGGATGGTCAAATTACTACAAGAAGAGGATCAGGATGGTGACATTACTAACAAGAAGGGCATCAGGGTGTGAAGAGTAGCACAAGGAGAGGATCAGGATGGGCACATTACTACAAGAAGAGAATCAGGATGGTGACATTACTAAAAGGATCAGCATGGCGACATTGCTACAAGATCATTACCAGGAAAGGCACATTACTACAAGGAGAGGATCAGAATCGTGACATTACTAAAAGGAGAGGTTCAGGATGATGACATTGCTACATGATCGGGCTCTATAGTGTTAGGGGCGGTGGCCATCTCTCCCCCATGTGCACTCTTCCCCCTGTGTACTGTCTCTCTACCCCTTTGCTCTCTCCCTCTGTGTGCTATGATGTCATAATACCCCATTATGATGTCATAATACCACATTGTGATGTCAAAGACCCCACTTTGATGTCAAAATAACTCATTGTGATATCATAATACCCTAATGTGATGTCATAAGACCCCACTATGATGTCACAACACCTCATTGTGATGCCATAATCTCCCACTGTGATGTCATTATTATAACCGTATTATTATTATTATTATTTATGTATAGAGCACCATTGATTCCATGATGCTGTACATGATATAGGGTTACATACAAACAAGTTAAAAATACAATGAATAAACTAACAGTGACAAACCGATACAGAGGGGAGAGAGAGGACCCTGCCCTTGCGGGCTTACATTCTACAGGGCAGTGGGAAGGGAGACAGTAGGTTGGATCTGCTCTGGTGGTGGTGGAGCACCGGGTCCAATGGTGGTGGAGCGCTGGGTCCAATGCTGGTGGAGTGCCGGGTCCAATGGTGGTGGAGCGACAGGTCCAATGGTGGTGGAGCATCAGGTCCAGCGGTGGTGAGGTGGCAATGTGATCATTGCAGGTTGTAAGCTGTTCTGAAGAGATAGGTTTTCAGGTTCCGCTTGATAGTTACGCGTGTAGGGGATAGTCAGACGTGTTGGGGTGCAGAGATCCAGAGAATGGGGAATGCTCGGGTAAAGTTTTGCAGACAGTTAGATGAGGAACATACAAGTGTGGAGGAAAGAAGGAGGTCTTGGGAGGATCGAAAATTATGAGTTGGATATCGGGAGATTAGTTCAGAGATATATGGGGGGGGGACAGATAGTAGACCACTTTGTAAGACAATGTTAGTAGTTTGAATTGGATACGCTGGTGAATTGGGAGCCAGTGGAGGGATTTGCAGAGGGGAGATGTGGAGGAATATCGAGGAGAGAGGTGGATTTGTTGGGCAGCAGAGTTAAGGACAGATTGGAGAGGTGCAAGAGTGTTAGTAGGGAGGTCACAGAGGAGGAGGTTGCAGTAGTCGAGACAGGAGATGATGAGGGCATGCACTAGTAGTTTAGCAGATTGAAGGTTGAGAGGGTGACGGATTCTAGGAATATTTTTGAGTTAGAGGCGGCAGGAGGTGGCAAAGGCTTGGATGTGCGGTTTGAAGGGCAAGGCAGATTCAAGGGTTACTTTGAGGCAGTGGAATTCAGGTACAGGGCAAAGTGTGATGTCATTTATTGTGATAGATAGGTCTGGTAAGGAAGGTGTGTGAGATGGAGGAAAGATGATGAGTTCGGTTTTGTCTACATTGAGTTTTAGGAAGCAAGAGGAGAAGAAGGAGGATATGGCTGATAGATATTCTGGGATTCTTGACAGCAGAGAGGTGAAGTCTGAGCCAGAGAGGTAGATCTGAGTGTCATCATCGTACAGGTGATACTGAAAGCCATGGGACTTTATGAGTTGTCCCAGACCAAGAGTATAGAATGAAAAATGGAAGGGCCCCAAGACAGAGCGTTGAGGGACCCCAACAGAGAGGGGATGGGGCGAGGAGGTCGTATGGGAGTGGGAGACAAAAAATGTGTGGTTGGAAAGGTAGGAGGAGCTCCAGGAGAGGGCAAGGTCAGTGATACCAATTGAAGAGAGGATCTGTAATAAGAGGCAGTGGTCGACTGTGTCGAATGCAGAGGACATGTCTAGAAGGAGGAGGACGGAGAACTGTCTGTTAGCTTTGGCCGTGAGTAAGTCGTTAGTATTTTGGTCAGGGCAGTTTCAGTGGAGTGGTGGGGGCGGAAGCCGTACTGAAGGTCGTCAAAGAGAGAGTTGGATGAGAGGTGGGATGAGAGTACAGTGTAGACTTGCTTGTCGAGAAGTTTGGAAGCGAACGGGAGCAGAGATATGGGCTGGTAGCTGGATGTAGAAGAGGGGTCAAGGGATGGCTTCTTTAAGATAGGTGTAATTGTTACATGTTTGAAAGCAGAAGGAAAGGTACCAGAAGTTAATGATAGGTTGAAGAGGTGGGTTAGGGCTGGGAAAAGTGTTGTTGTGAGGTTGGAGAGGAGGTGGGATGGGTCCAGTGCACAAGTGGTGAGGTGCGATCTGGAGAGAGGTGTGCATGTTCTCTTTCAGTGAGGGAGGGGAGAAGAGTTAGTGGGGGAGGAGAGTAGTCTGGTATACATGGGGGTTGTCGTGGTTGGGTAGCAAAGACTTGTCTGATCCGGTCGATCTTGTTGGTGGTCATAATACCACATTGTGATGTCATAGTACTCCTTTGTGATGTCATAGTACCCCATTGTGATATGGGGACAACCAGACGAAGGAGCCGATGACAGATGCCACAAGGCAATTAAATATATATATATATATATATATATATAAAGCAGAAAAAATTCCTTGCAGCACACAGCTACTACCAATGTTGTATAATGCTATAAGCCATGTGATTGAGAAAAAAGTTTAAAAACTTACGTTTTTTGAAAAAACTCAAAATCTTATCTTTTAATTCTGAAGTTCTTAGTACAAACGTTGGCCAAGGTCTGCTTGCTCATCGACTGCGACAAAGTGACTTCAGGCACGATGAGTCCTATCGCTGACACCCAAGTCCTCCTTTTCCGCTCCCCCACTTCTCAGTGGGCAAACTCCATCTATACCCTCCATCACCTGTAGGCGATGAGGGTGCAATTGCAGCAAAGTATCTGCAACTCTATCTATTATATAATCGCGAATCGCAAAAGCGCCCCTCTCGGCGCTACTTCCGGCGTGGTCATGTGGATACGCGCGAAGCATTGGCCGCGAAGCGGCCATTGCGAGCCGTTTTAACTCCACTCGCAATGGCCGCCAATGCCGCCTCTGCTCCCCGCTACCCACAGACCACCTCCGACTATGGAGCTGCCCCCTGTGCCTCCCCCCCAGCCCCGATCCACAGCCCAGCAACGATCCCCAGACCCGCACCGCCCTCCAGCACCGCACACCCCCAACGCCGCACACACCTCCCCCTCACTGCCCGCACACCTCTGCCGTCAGCCCCCATCCACAGTCTAGCACAGCCCCCCCGCAATGTCCGCACAGCACATCCCCCAATTTCCGCTCAGCACCCCCCCCAATGTCCGCACAGCCCCTCCCCCCAATGTCCCCCTCACTGACCGCACACCTCCGCCGCCAGGCCCCATCCACAGTCTACCACAGCCCCTCTCCCCCAATGTCCGCACAGCCCCTCCCCCCCGCCAATGTCCGCACAGCCCCTCCCCCCCGCCAATGTCCGCACAGCCCCTCCCCCCGCCAATGTCAGCACAGCCCCTCCCCCCCAATGTCCCCCTCACTGCCCGCACACCTCCGCCGCCAGGCCCCGTCCACAGTCTACCACAGCCCCTCCCCCCCAATGTCCGCACAGCCCCTCCCCCCACCAATGTCCGCACAGCCCCTCCCCCCCGCCAATGTCCGCACAGCCCCCCCGCCAATGTCCGCACAGCCCCCCCGCCAATGTCCGCACAGCCCCCCCCGCCAATGTCCGCACAGCCCCTCCCCCCCGCCAATGTCCGCACAGCCCCTCCCCCCGCCAATGTCCGCACAGCCCCTCCCCCCCAATGTCCGCACAGCCCCCCCCCGCCAATGTCCGCACAGCCCCCCCCCCCCGCCAATGTCCGCACAGCCCCCCCGCCAATGTCCGCACAGCCCCTCCCCCCCGCCAATGTCCGCACAGCCCCTCCCCCCCGCCAATGTCCGCACAGCCCCCCCCCCCGCCAATGTCCGCACAGCCCCCCCCCCGCCCAATGTCCGCACAGCCCCCCCCGGCAATGTCCGCACAGCCCCTCCCCCCCACCAATGTCCGCACAACCCCCCGCCAATGTCTGCACAGCCCCTCCCCCCCGCCAATGTCCGCACAGCCACCCCCCCGCCAATGTCCGCACAGCCCCCCCCCGCCAATGTCCGCACAGCCCCCCCCCCCGCCAATTACCGCACAGCCCCCCCCCAAAATTTCCGCACAGCCCCCCCCCAAAATGTCCGCACAGCCCCCCCCCACCCGACGCCGTAGATCACTTACCTCTCTTCATGACATCTGCTTCCTCAGGTCCACGTACACTCCTCCCTCCGGCCCAGACATCCTCTTCCTTCAGCCCGGCTAACGACTCTTCCATCCGCCGCTCTTCTCTCTTCCTCCACCGAGCTCCGGCTCGCAGTCTCCATTCTGCTCCGCTGAAAGGCCTCATTGACTTACATGGCGGATAATCCTGGACGCTGATTGGTCGCTTTTTCCCATAGACAAACATGCCCATGTTTCTCTATGGGAAGACGCGACCAATCAGCGTCCAGGATTATCCCCATGTATCTCTATGAGGGGTTGGAGCGGACCTGAAGGAGAACTGTGTCTGCTCACTTAAAATAACAAATAATTAATTAATTTAATAATAAAAAAATTAATAAAAAAATATTTAAAAAATAATAAAAAAATAAATAAAAATAATAAAAAAAAAAATAAAAAATAATAATAAAAAAAAAAATATGCTAATAATATGAGCCCTTCCAGCGGACCTGAAGGAGAACTGTGTCTCAGGCTCAGGCTCACTTAAAATAACAAATAATAAATTAATTTAATAATAAAACAAAAAATTTAAAAAAATTAAAAAATAATACAAAAATAAATAAAAAATAATAAAAAAATTAATAAAAAATAATAATAAAAAAATACAAGTATGCTAATAATATGAGCCCTTTGAGCGGACCTGAAGGAGAACTGTGTCTCAGGCTCAGGCTCACTTAAAATAACAAATAATAAATTAATTTAATAATAAAAAAAATAATTAAAAAATAATAAAAAAAAAAATTAAAAATTATACATAATAACATAAAAAATAAGAATAAAAAAAAAATTCTAATAATAATGCTATTAATGCTAATAATTATGCTATTAATGCTAATAATAATGCTATTAATGCTAATAATTATGCTATTACTGCTAATAATTATGCTATTAATGGTAATAATAATGCTATTAATGCAAATAATATTGCTATTAATTCTATTATTAATGCTATTAATGCTAATAATAATGCTATTAATGCTAATAATTATGCTATTAATGCTAATAATAATGCTATTAATGCTAATAATTATGCTATTAATGCTAATATTTATGTTATTAATGCTAATAATTATGCTATTAATGCTAATAATTATGCTATTAATGGTAATAATAATGCTATTAATGCAAATAATATTGCTATTAATTCTATTATTAATGCTATTAATGCTAATAATAATGCTATTAATGCTAATAATTATGCTATTAATGCTAATAATAATGCTATTAATGCTAATAATTATGCTATTAATGCTAATATTTATGTTATTAATGCTAATAATTATGCTATTAATGCTAATAATTCTGCTATTAATGGTAATAATAATGCTATTAATGCAAATAATGTTGCTATTAATGCTATTATTAATGCTATTAATGCTAATAATTATGCTATTAATGCTAATAATTATGCTATTAATGGTAATAATAATGCTATTAATGCAAATATATTGCTATTAATTCTATTATTAATGCTATTAATGCTAATAATAATGCTATTAATGCTAATAATTATGCTATTAATGCTAATAATAATGCTATTAATGCTAATAATTATGCTATTAATGCTAATATTTATGTTATTAATGCTAATAATTATGCTATTAATGCTAATAATTCTGCTATTAATGGTAATAATATTGCTATTAATGCAAATAATGTTGCTATTAATGCTATTATTAATGCTATTAATGCTAATAATTATGCTATTAATGGTAATATTAATGCTATTAATGCAAATAATATTGCTATTAATGCTATTATTAATGCTATTAATGCTAATAATTATGCTATTAATGCTAATAATTATGCTATTAATGGTAATATTAATGCTATTAATGCAAATAATATTGCTATTAATGCTATTATTAATGCTATTAATGCTAATAATTATGCTATTAATGCTAATAATTATGTTATTAATGGTAATAATAATGGTATTAATGCAAATAATATTGCTATTAATGCTATTATTAATGCTATTAATGCTAATAATTATGCTATTAATGCTAATAATTATGCTATTAATGGTAATAATAATGCTATTAATGCAAATAATATTGCTATTAATGCTATTATTAATGCTATTAATGCTAATAATTATGCTATTAATGCTAATAGTAATGCTAATTATGCTAATAATAATCATATTAACGCTATTACTAATGCTATTAAGGCTAATAATCATGCTATTTATGCTATTCAAAATGCTATTAATGCTAATAATATTGCTATTAATGCTCTTTATGCTAATAGTAATGCTATTAATGCAATTATTTATGCTATTAATTCTATTATTTATGCTATTAATGCTATTAATAATGCTATTAATGCTATTAATAATGTTATTCATGCTATTAATAATACTATTAATGCTATTAATGCTAATATTAATGCTATTAATTGTATTATTAATGTTATTAATGCTATTAATAATGCTATTAATGCTAATAATAATGCTATTACTGCTAATAATAATGCTATTAATGCTAATAATTATGCTATTAATGCTACTATTAATGCTAATAATGCTAATAATAATCATATTAACGTTATTAATAATGCTATTAAGGCTAATAATCATGCTATTTATGCTATTCAAAATGCTATTAATGCTAATAATATTGCTATTAATGCTCTTTATGCTAATAGTAATGCTATTAATGCGATTAGTTATGCAATTAATTCTATTGTTTATGCTATTAATGCTATTAATAATGCTATTAATGCTATTAATGCTATTAATAATGTTATTCATGCTATTAATAATACTATTAATGCTATTAATGCTAATATTAATGCTATTAATTTTATTATTAATGCTATTAATGCTAATAATAATGCTATTAATGCTAATAATTAGGCTATTAATGCTATTAATAATGGTATTAATGTTATTAATAATGCTATTAATGCTATTCATGCTAATATTAATGCTATATAATTCTAATAATCATGCTATTAATCCTATTAATAATGCTATTAATGCTATTTTTAATTCTATTAATGCTATTAATAATTTTATTAATGCTAATAATGCTATTACTCCTCATAATAATGCTATTAACGCTATTATTAATGCTATTTATGGTAATAATGCTATTAATACTAATAACAATACTATTAATAGTACTATTTTTGCTGTTAATAATGCTATTAATGCTAATAATAATGCTGTTAATGTTAATAATTATGCTATTAATGGTAATAATAATGCTATTAATGCAAATAATATTGCCATGTTCTAGAATCCCGATGCATTTGCATCGGGCTCACAGCTAGTAGAATATAACGAAAAAAGTTTTTAAACTTTTTTCTCAATCACATGGCTTATAGCATTATACAACATTGGTAGTAGCTGTGTGCTGCAAGGAATTTTTTCTGCTTTATATGTCTCTATGTCTCTGCATGCACCAGTTCACACTGGTCTGTGAGTGCAGTGCAGCTTTTTTCGTTATATATATATATATATATATATATATATATATATATATATATATATATATATATTTAGATTAATAAAGGAAATAGTACTTATTCAGGAGCCACTAAACAATTTGTGGGTGCACATGGATGTAAAACCAGTAGTCTGGTATTTTATGGAGTTCAAAGTGTTAATAGTCCAGCAATAGGTGGGAATTGGCAGAAGATGCTGCTACTCCAAGAAATGTATTCGATTTTAACCCTGAATACAAAACAATCAGACTAAATTACTAAGTTTTTGGAAAAACATTTTTCCATAGAAATCTGGTTGAAATAACAAATAGTTATTTTCTACTGATGCTTTCCTATTAAGGCTTTTTATCATGTCCATATGTCAAAAAAGGTCTAATGTGTTGTTTCCCAAGCACACTGGACTATATAAATGTTGCAATGAATCAAACTTGATAAAAAGATTTGAGAGTAAGCAACAATACAGTATATTCAGCCAAACCAAGCTCATCTGCCGCCAAACCATGTTTCTCAATAAAAGACTTATTTTCCCTTGTCTTCTAAAAAGCTCAAGTAAACACTAAAATGACCACAACCTAGTGTCACTAAATCTTTTTCTTAAGGTGACAAACCTCAAAACTTCCCTTGTTTATCTATTTCATTTCATTATGGCATTTTTTTTTTTCCTCTTGTAGACAAGTGTTTACTCTGTACAGCTGTTAATATGAATCTTTTAATACCTACCTCACCTTAAACAGTTGGCTTTTCTAGCTCTGTCCGTAGAACACATGCACCACATACTAAAAGAAAAGTAACTTTTTGACCTCAATCCATATCTTACAATACTGTTTCTAAGATCAAATTCAGACATTTGTGAAACACAATCCATACATGAACTGTCCATACCAGTCTCCTGACCAGAATATGACAGCCTCCTAGTAATATATGAGACTGTCAAATTTGGGTGAGAAGACCCATGGCTAATTTGTGCATAACTGCCCATATAGAGATTGTACTTGGCCTTTCTGTATTCAGCCTAAAGGTCCTATCACACACAACGACACATCAACGATTCCGACAACGATAACGATTCCGTAAGGATTGCTGGTGCGTCGTTACAAGGTCGTTGGTGAGATGTCAAACAGTCAGATCTTTCCAACGATGCAGTGATTCTAGCGATGTATATAACGATGTCTGCGGTCGTTGGGACTCTTTCACACAGAAGGTTAAACAACGATTCCCACCTCTGTAGCAGTCACAAAGTTGTGACTGCATTAGCATTTTCGAGACTCCTTCAGCGCCGATTGGTGGTTGCTATTGCGTTCTGATTGGGCGGCTGTGTATTTGGACTCTCCCACACTGATGGTTAAGCAAGGTTAAGCAATTCACACCTCTGTAGCAGTCACATTGGTGGTCGCTACTGTGTTCTGAGTAAAAGGCGTCGCCAGAATCATACACTACTGGGCAAAAGTGCCATGTCAGTCTATGAAAGGGCTCATAGATGATAGCTATAATCTCCCATCCCACACGTCGCACATCTATGAAAATGTTATCCAAAGACTACCCACTTATTGCAATAGTGGATAACAGGCGTGGCCATGTGCGACGCACTAGCGTTGCGGTTTCGTATTATACGACGCCCTGTGGTCATCTACTATGTGTGGGTGACTCCTTTGCCGATGGAGAAGTTTAGACATCGTCAATACTCTGCGCCGTGACATCATTACATTGTTTTGGAACAGGCCCTGCCTCCTAGGCGCTTTACAGTCTCCTGTATAAAGATGGCAGCTGCACAGCGTTCTGCAGCATGGGTAGAGCCAGAGTTACTGCTGCTGTTTGATTATTTGGACAGGTACGACTACTGGTGTGATTTACCACATCAGCACCCCGACTGCATAAGATGCGCATTGTGCGCAAAATCCAGCGGACCCTGCAAAGGAGACTGCAAGTTCAGCTGACCCGGAAACAGATCATAAAAAAGGTGGTGGACATGAAGTATAAGGCGAGGGACCGCATGTCTGCCATCCGCGCCACATTCAGACTCTGCGTGGTGAGTATAATGTCATAATACCCTGTTTCCCCGAAAGTAAGACCCCCCCGAAAGTAAGGCAGGGTAGGGGGGTGCCCAGGGGTTTCTAATGTAAGGCACCCCCCGATTGTAAGGCCGCTTTCGGGGGGGTCGCGGGGAAATGTAAGGCCATCTACGGGGGGGGGGGTCGCGGGCCTCCCTTTAGGTTGCCGCAGGCTTACTGTACGCCGCCGTCCAGGCTCCTTCTGTCCCCCTGGTGCAGCCGCTGGTCCGGAGATCATGGGATTAATCACAGCCTAACTTGCTGTGCCCCGCCGATCTCCGCCAAGCGCGACCTGTGATTGGCCGCCCAGCCCTGAGGAATCGTCACCCAGCACCGCAGAGGAAAATGAAAGTGATCCGGCGAAAACAGGTACCGTAATGACACATGTGTACTGTATAAACATGGGTGTGTGTGTGTATGTGTGTGTGTACTGTATGTGTATGGGTGGGTATGTGTGTGTGTGTACTGTATGTGTATGGGTGGGTATGGGTGTGTGTGTATACGGCAGTTGCGGTGAAAAAAATGTACTTGCCGCACAGCACTTGGGGCGCAATTGCAGCATGGCCCCATGCAATGTATAGGCCACTTGCGGTTCACTTGCTCTAAAATGGCTCCCATTTTAAAATGGCAGTTGCAGTGAAAAAACCGCACTTGCCGCATCGCACTTGCGGCGCAATTGCGGCATGGCCCCATGCAATGTATAGGCCACTTGCGGTTCACTTGTGGCAAGTGCGGTAACCGCGGTTGCCGCACTTACCGCAAGTGAACCGCAAGTGGCCTATACATTGCATGGGGCCGTGCCGCAATTGCGCCGCAAGTGCGATGCGGCAAGTGCGGCAAGTGTGGTTTTTTCACCGCAACTGCCACAAGTTATGGGAGGCTGAAGTGGAAAATTTGTCATTTTTTTTTTTTGCTAATGTAAGACCTCCCCCGAAAGTAAGACAGGGTGGGACTTTTGGAGGTATAATTAATGTAAGACAGGGTCTTACTTTCGGGGAAACACTGTACATATAAACATGTTCACTCACACCACAATAGACATGATTAGGCCTACATGGAAGTCCACCCTGTCAGTGTGCCAGTACATAGCCTTCTGGTTGTTGGACACATACGTCTACGCCCCATAACTCCCCGCTTGTGTGCCTTTGAGATAACCAAACACACACTCACTGTAACATCATGTTGTTAACATGTTGTGGTCTATGCATTCATATACAAACATGGCCAAAAGTTTTGAGAATGATACAAATATTAATTTCAACAAAGTCTACTGCTTCAGTTTTTCTAATGGCAATTTGCATATACTCCAGAATGTTATAAAGAGGGATCAGCTTAACAGCAATTACTTGCAAAGTCAACATTTGCCTAGAAAATGAACTTTAACCCCCAAAACACATTTCAACATCATTGCAGTCCTGCCTTAAAAGGAGCAGCTAACATCGTTTTAGTGATTGTTCCACTAACACAGGTGTGGGTGTTGATGAGGACATGGCTGGCGATCAATCAGTCATGATCAAGTAAGAATGACACCACTGGACACTTTAAAAGGATGCTGGTGCTTGGTATCATTGTTTCTCTTCCGTTAACCATGGTTATCTCTAAAGAAACACCTGCAGCCATCATTGCACTGCACAAAAACGGCCTAACAGGGAAGAGTATCACAGCTAGAAAGATTGCACCTCAGTCAACAATCTATCGCATCATCAAGAACTTCAAGGAGAGAGCTTCCATTGTTGTCAAAAAAGCTCCAGGGCGCCCAAGAATGACCATCAAGCGCCAGGACCGTATCTTAAAACTGTTTCAGCTGCGGTATCGGACTACCAGCAGTGCCGAGCTTGCTCAGGAATGGCAGCAGGCTGGTGTGAGTGCTTCTGCACGCACTGTGAGGCAGAGACTCTTTGAGCAAGGCCTGGTTTCAAGGAGGGCAGCAAAGAAGCCACTTCTCTCCAGAAAAACATCAGGGACCGACTGAAATTCTGCAAAAGGTACAGGGAGTGGACTGCTGAGGACTGGGGTAAAGTCATTTTCTCTGATGAATCCCCTTTTTGATTGTTTGGGATATCTGGAAAACAGCTTATTCGGAGAAGAAGAGGTGAGCGCTACCACCAGTCTTGTCTCACGCCAACTGTAAAGCATCCTGAAACCATTTATGTGTGGGGTTGCTTCTCAGCCAAGGGAATCGGCTCACTCACAGTCTTGTCTAAAAACACAGCCATGAATAAAGAATTGTACCAGACTGTCCTCCAAGAGCAACTTCTCCCAACCGTCCAAGAGCAGTTTGGCGCCCAACAATGCCTTTTCCAGCATGATGGAGCACCTTGCCATAAAGCAAAGGTGATAGCTAAATGGCTCAGGGAACAAAACAAAGAGATTTTGGGTCCATGGCCTGGAAACTCCCCAGATCTTAATCCCATTGAGAACTTGTGGTCAATCATCAAGAGACGGATGGACAAACAAAAACCAACAAATTCTGCCAAAATGCAAGCATTGATTATGCAAGAATGGACTGCTATCAGTCAGGATTTGGTCCAGAGGTTGATTGAGAGCATGCCAGGGAGAATTGCAGAGGTCCTGAAGAAGAAGGGTCAACACTGCAAATATTGACTTGCTGCATTAACTCATTCTAGCTGTCAAAATAACCTTTTGGTACTCATAATATGATTGCAATTATATTTCTGTATGTGATATAAACATCAGACAAACACAAATAAAAACCAGAGGGCAGCAGATCATATCTAATATATAATTACCTTAAGGCACTTCCGTCATATTCGGCGCTGTTTCCGTCGTCGTGTCTGTGGCTGCCTCTCAAACCCTAACTCGCAATGCCTTTGCGAGTCCTTGCAGAGTCTCTCTCTCTCTCTCCTCCCCCCCACGGCTTGCAGGACCTGAGATGATGTCACTGGTATGGGCGGGGCTATATCACATGACTGTGACATCATCACAGGCACTTTAATTGCTGCAGTGTCAGCACAGGAGACATCATGCCACTGTCTCACATCAGACGTGTCCTCATCAGTGATTCTCTGCCTCTGACATCCTGCGATCACAAGGGAACATAGAGGTGACAGAGGACCCCGGACTGAGCCCCCAAGAGCTGATCTCCAGGATACAGGTGAGAGGAGGCTGCACAGGAGCAATGCTCTGCAGAGAGGAGGCTGCACAGGAGCAATGCTCTGCAGAGAGGAGGCTGCACAGGAGCAATGCTCTGCAGAGGGGAGGCTGCACAGGAGCAATGCTCTGCAGAGGGGAGGCTGCACAGGAGCAATGCTCTGCATGAGGGGAGGCTGCACAGGAGCATTGCTCTGCATGAGGGGAGGCTGCACAAGAGCATTGCTCTGCAAAGAGGAGGCTGCACAGGAGCAATACTCTGCAGAGAGGAGGCTGCACAGGAGCAATGCTCTGCAGAGAGGAGGCTGCACAGGAGCAATGCTCTGCAGAGAGGAGGCTGCACAGGAGCAATGCTCTGCAGAGAGGAGGCTGCACAGGAGCAATGCTCTGCACAGAGGAGGCTGCACAGGAGCAATGCTCTGCATGAGTGGAGCCAAGATGCTGGGGACGGCGGAGTGAAAATGCCGTGGCGGGGAAGACGATGACCCGCTGGTAAGTATGACAGGCAGAGTGCCTCTGTCCTTTGCTGACCACTCTGCCCACCGCACTGCGCTGACCACTCTGCCCACCGCACTGCACTGACCACTCGGCCCACCGCACTCACTGCCTACCACTGAGCCACCGCGCAGTGCTAACCACTGAGCCACCGCACACTGCTAACCACTCACCAACCACGCAGTGCTAACCACTGAGCCACCGCGCAGTGCTAACCACTGAGCCACCGCGCAGTGCTAGCCACTGAGCCACCGCGCAGTGCTAACCACTGAGCCACCGCGCAGTGCTAACCACTGAGCCACCGCGCAGTGCTAACCACTGAGCCACCGCGCAGTGCTAACCACTGAGCCACCGCGCAGTGCTAACCACTGAGCCATCGTATACTCTGCTAACCACTGACCCACCATACTCCCTGCTAACTACTAACCCACCGTATACAGCGCTAACCACTGAGCCACCGTACACTGCTAAACACTGAGCGACCATACTTTGCTAACCACTAAACCACCGCGCAGTGCTAACCACTGAGCCACCGTATACTGTGCTACCCACTGAGCCACCTGTATACACACAATTAATTTCACCACACTCCCCTAAATATTAGTAAATAAACTATATATGTATTCTAGACTACCCGATTCTTTAGAATCGGGCTCACAGCTAGTGAAAATATAATTTTGGTGTCATTCTCAAAACTTTTGGCAATGACTGTATGTTGAAAAACAGCCTGTCAGTGTGGGGCTGTGCTTGTCGTCCCATGTGTATGGTTAACGGACTGTCCTAAAGTGCTGCGGACAATCTTTCCTAACACTATTGTGTGGCACAATAACGTAGTTAGGCAACATTCAAAACATGTGTTTGCTGCGTGCTAATGCTGCAACCATTGTGCAGATGATGTAGTAGTCCTCTTGTACCCCAGCTTCAAATGTCAGGCACATGATGTCATTGGTGCACAAAGACCATTAGCCACACATCAGTGTATGTGCATATCACTTCAAACATGCCATACTAATGCTCGCTTTTTAACCAACAGATGCTGATGAGCAAGATGAGGCCTCCCCGACACCAGGGAAAGCCACCACACCAGCGCCATCAACACCAGCCTGCCCGGCGCCAGGGTAAGCCGCCACACCAGCGCCATCAACACTGGCCTCCCCGACACCAGGGCAAGGCGCCACACCAGCGCCTTCAACATCGGCCTCCCCGGCACCAGGGCAAGCTGCAGACTCCCCCATTGACCCTGCTGGATTGGCTCTATCTGGTAAGTGTGCGAGCCCTAGAAACATTGCTTGTTAGCTTGGTGGGAGACTTTAATTAATATCTCAGTGTTTATGTAGCTCAGTGGTTAGCACGGAATGGTGGCTCAGTGGTCTGCACTCTACAATAGCTCAGTGGTTAGCACTATATGGTGGCTCAGTGGTGAGCACTGTATGCTGGCTCAGTGATGGGAGGCAGGTATACGGGAGCCAGAAGGCACAGAGGAGGCAGGAGCACAGGGGAAGGAGAAGGCACAGGGAATGAATAAGCCACAAGGAAGGCAGAGTCATAGGGAGAGACAGCGCACACAGGGAGAGACAGCACACGTAGGGGCTGAGAGCACACAGAGCGGAGAGAAAGGCATAGGTAAGACAGAACGTACAGGGGAGGAGACAGCACAGACAGGAAACAAGGGGACACAGGCACAGAGACTGCCCTCCCGATTCAATAGCACCGGGCCTATTTCTAGTATTTTATAAACCAAATTTTTTTTATTATGAAATATTCCTATATTTTAATGGTCATAGCAGAATGCCCCTTTTTTTTTACTATTGTAAGTATTGTGTTTGGCCTCGCACCTGTGCACACTGATAGGATTGAGTGCCGCAGGTATTCTTGTACATATGGTCAGTGTTGTCTTCTCTCTCCAGTAGAGTGCAAGCTCTTATGGTCAGTGAGAATCTCTCTCTCTCACTGCAGTAGAGTGTAAGCTCTCATGGTCAGTGTGGTTCTTCTCTCTGTCTGTGTCTAGTAGAGTGTAAGCTCTTATGCTGAGCGGGGTCTTCTCTCTCTCTCCAATAGAATTTAAGCTCTTATGGTCAGCTGGGTTGTTTTTCTCCTCCATAAGTACTTTCTGATTAATTATAACCTTTTCAGCATTAACATGTACACAAATTTAATTTCTTGTGAAAATTTTGCAAAGTCGTGCATTTTAATTCCCAAAGAACTACTGATTATGTTGGAGGGCTTGTGATGTTTGGTTTTGGATCACCAATGTGTCAAATAATACATACATCACATTTATGTTGTGCTATTCTCTCTGTGTAGGCACAACAGCTCGAGCCCTGGGTTGGCCATAAGACACTCACCCTCCCCGGAGAATGGTGACTCTGCTGAAGTGGGTAAGTTATGTTGTGTGACACCAAAAAATACAAAAAAACAAACAAACGTGTTACCTTTTTACAATGATGCCTGTCTTTCTACACTATAGGTGTCCCATCTTTTATGGACCTGATGCAGGCCCACCAAGAGGCCCAACGCCAGTTGCGTCAGGCCACGGCACAACTCCAGTTGCTTGGTGCCATGATGCAGCACTTCCTTCAGCACCAGCCCAGCAAGGTCATGAGTCTGGGGCCAACGTCATTGATGTTGCGGGACTAAAAAATGTATATATGTTGGCATTCAACAAAAAAAAATGTTTTATTGTCATGTTGACAAATTAGTTGATGCTGTGTTGCTTTACAGCGTTGTTTTCCATTTGTGACACAATGTGTCCATGTTGCAGGTGTGACAAACCCTGTGTCTGGCTCAGGCCTTCTTTATAAGTTTATTCCAAAAATTGAAAAAAAAAAGAAACTTTTGGCCCAGTTTAAAAAAAAAAGGGATGTTGCAAAATAAAACTTGCACCAATCCCACAACATGTTGTGTTTGGCTAGGGTCACACTTGCGTTTTTTTTTTTTTTTCTAATTCTGATCCGGTTTTGAGCTTTCAAAAAGCTCAAAACCGCATCAGGAAACGCTCCTCATAGGAGCCCATTCTAAAAACCGGATTGCATTACATGCAATCCGGTTTCCGCATCCGGCTGTGCAGCCTGCGTGAAAAATCATGCAGGCTGCAGTTTTCGGAGCGGTTGTAACATCCGCAATGCGGTAACCGCATTGCTCAGGATGTGTAATCCTGAGCAATCCGGTTACTGTATACTTTGCTTATCCCGGCTGCCGATGGGATAAGCAAAGTGTTTAAAGGGAACCTAACCTCTAAAAATGAGCCCCCAGGCTCTTTTAACCTGTCCCTGCACCATTGTAATCCATTTCTATCCATCCCTTTGTGTCCATAAAGCGCTATTGTAGTTTATAAAAGTTCTTTATAATACGCATTTTGCGTACTGTATCTCCTCCGTTCAGCAAGGAGCCATCTGCTTTCATTGATATAACATTAAAAGCAGACAAAAGCCGTTGTGTAGGTGGACAATCCCTGGAGACGTGGTGCCCACATATTATATCAACATTAACCCAAGGATGCGGCACTTGCAATGTGCCTAGTAAATGTGACCCTCATAACATATTCCTACAATAATAAACATGCTGATGAACACTCACTACCCCTGTGTTGGATCCGGGCTCGGATGCGGACTATCTGTTCCGTGGTCTTGTACCGGAGGTCGACAATCTTCCACCGTATCTGTCTCAGGCTGTGGTCCACACCCAGCCGTCGACGAAGCACCTCCTGCACCTGTTGTAAAGAATGATGGTCAATATGTTCAATGGTGCTACACACATGCACTGGTCACGTACAGGAACATACCTTCTTTTTATCTTTAGAAGATGCAACAGATTAGAAGTCGGGATGAGCTAGTACCGCAATATTTGGACTCGCTATACTCGCAACGAGTAGGTACCGGTACAAGGAACTCGTTGCGAGTCCGATTACTTTCGGAGTGTATGTATCTATAGATACACTGCGAAAGTACCCTAAAAGTGAATAAAAGTTGTTAAAAAAAAATAAAATTACATACTCACCTGTCCTACGCCTGCAGCGGGACCGTCCCAGAAGACCTGCGATCACCGGACAAGGACCTATGGCTTACAGCCAATCAGATGGCCGGTAGCGATCTGGCCAATCAGATGGCGACACGTCACAACCACGTGATCGCTAGCGGTCACCTGATTGACCAGATTGCAAGATCCTAGGTGTACTGCCAGGACCTTGCAATCTGGCCAATCAGGTGGCCGTGTAACTGATACCCGAGTACCCTAGGGGCCTGGGGCCCGACACATATGTCCCTCATAGCCCCCTCGTCCTGTTACATTGTCACTCATCCTGGGATATTGGCCCACATCATTAAACGTAGGCCTCTGAATCTGGAAATGGCCCCCTTATATTGGATATAGCCCCCTGCTGCATGGCACACGTCCCCTATACCCATATTCAAATAACAAGCTCACGATTATGTGATCGGTACAACAGAGAGACAGCATCTGACGAGAGATCATCGGTGGAGGAGCTGCCTTCTGCAGCCTTCACCAGCCCGCCACAGCCCCCGGACAGGCTCCAGAGCTGCCCCCACCACCCTTCCCACCTCCCCTGGGCCCTGGAGTACATAATCCATATATTATGTTTATAAAATGCACCACCCACTTTTCCCCAAAATTTAGGGGACCAAAAGTGCATGTTAAAAAGTGAGGTTAGGATGACACAGATGAATGTAAACACACATACCTTATGCAACACTTCCTGCTTGTGCTGTGTGGGATGGGCATAATACTCCCCCCAATAATCCTCTTGGTCAAGGACTCTAATAAGGTTGTACACCTCTGGCTCACCCCAGGGAGCTGCCATGTTAAATACAAAGCACAATGAAGGGGACAGGGAAAAAAGGTCATGGGAACATAGGGCCCACCCCCCTTACTTAACTATACAGCGAAATAACTACACCAGACGGTGGCAGGAAATGGCCGTAAGGCTTTAATTCAGGGTAACAAAGAGCGGTACAAAAACCAAATAAATAGATAAAAATATCCTATATAACTCTAAACAATAAACCACCTTTTTGTACCGCTATAATTACCAACACACCCAAAACTCCTTGGGTTAATTTTCCCCCTCGAATCAAGCCGAACGACAGTGAAGGCATAGCCTTCTCAAGGGCGGTGTGGGCGGGTGTCTCTTCTTCACACAGCTGACGAATGACGTCAGGCTCAGCCTGACTAGATCTAAACAACCGTTTCCCGCTTTTTCTCAGCCAATCCTGGCTGACCTTCACCAAGCAAGCAGGTATCCATAGCAACCTCGCCTGCTTGTTACCATGCAGATAGCAAAAATGCTATGTGCCCACAGGTGAAGACACTTCACCAGCTTAAATTTCACTGCATTTAATGAAATAAAAACTTATTAAACTCAATTAATCTAACCCTTAACTAGTGATGGGCGAATCCTAAATTACTCGGAATCGCTTGACTCTAGCGAGTCCGAGCCCAGGACTCGCTACTCGTTGCGAGTCTAGCGAGTCCAATGTTAATGAATGGGGAAGCGAGTAATAGCGAGTAGTGTGAGATTTACAAATCGCAGATGTGTGTCGGAAGCTTCAGCCTGAAGCAATCCTAGTTGTGTCATTTATTTGCATTGCTAGTTTACTTTGTAAGTAATCGCTGACTCGCACAGATAAGATCCTGTCTTCTCTGTGTTCTGGCTGCCCCAGCTCCAGGGTCCTAGAGCCCGCCTGCTGCCTGATGTAGCAGAGCTGAGATTGTTCTCAGTCTGCTCATTCCCTGTGTACAGACATGAATGTCTGTGCACAGAGATGATGTAGCAGAGCTGAGATTGTTCTCAGTCTGCTTATTCCCTGTGCATTGACATCTATATTTATGCACAGGGGATGTAGCAGAGAGGACATCGCGTTTTGGACTGCGTCGGACGGAAGAGGATTTTTTTAATTAAAGATGGAGTCTCTAATGGCTTTTTTTTTATTTCTAATAAAAAATTTTCCTTGTGTTGTGTTTTTTTTAAAACAATTTAATAGAAATTCATGGCGGTCATGTCTAATATTGGCGTGACCGCCATAAATTTCGGGCTTAGGGCCAGCTGATAATACAAAGCTGGCCCTAACCTCTTTATTACCCAGCGTGCCATCGCTACCAGGGCCGCTGGAAGAGCGGGGTTCAGCGCCAGAGGATGGCGCTTCAATGAACGCGCCATCTTCTGGGGCGGCTGCGGGCTGCAATTTGCAGCGGGGGGTGCCCAGAAAGCTTGGGCATCCCTGCGCTGCGGATTCCAGCCCCCAGCTGCTTAGCTGTACCTGGCTAGACATAGAAATTGCGCGGAGCCCCACGCATTTTTTTTTAATTATTTCATGAAATTCTGAGATTCTGACTCTGAGACTCTGACTCTGAAATTCATGAAATAATTAAAAAAAAATGCGTGGGGCTCCGCGCAATTTCTATGTCTAGCCAGGTACAGCTAAGCAGCTGGGGGCTGGAATCCGCAGCGCAGGGATGCCCAAACTTTCTGGGCACCCCCCGCTGCAAATTGCAGCCCGCAGCCGCCCCAGAAGATGGCGCGTTCATTGAAGCGCCATCCTCTGGCGCTGAACCCCGCTCTTCCAGCGGCCCTGGTAGCGGTGGCACGCTGGGTAATAAAGAGGTTAGGGCTAGCTTTGTATTATCAGCTGGCCCTAAGCCCGAAATTTATGGCGGTCACGCCAATATTAGACATGACCACCATGAATTTCTATTAAATTGTTTTAAAAAAAAACACAACACAAGGAAAATTTTTTATTAGAAATAAAAAAAAAAGCCATTAGGGACTCCATCTTTGATTAAAAAAATCCTCTTCCGTCCGACGCAGTCCAAAACGCGATGTCCTCTCTGCTACATCCCCTGTGCATAAATATAGATGTCTATGCACAGGGAATGAGCAGACTGAGAACAATCTCAGCTCTGCTACATCATCTCTGTGCACAGACATTCATGTCTGTACACAGGGAATGAGCAGACTGAGAACAATCTCAGCACTGCTACATCATCTCTGTGCACAGACATTCATGTCTGTACACAGGGAATGAGCAGACTGAGAACAATCTCAGCACTGCTACATCAGGCAGCAGGCGGGCTCTAGGACCCTGGAGCTGCACAGAGAAGACAGCTGGACTCGGCTCGCAAAGAAACAGCAGTTATCTGCGAGTTTCCCTGCTATCACTGGCACAGTAGCCAGTGATTACTCGCGAGTCTAATGCAAACAATGGCAATCCTAGTTTTGTCAGCGTTTCTGACAAAACTAGGATTGATATTGATTTTTATTAGACTCGCGAGTAATCACTGGGAAACTCGCAGAGTACCGAGTCCTGCGAGTCCCTTACTACTCGCCGAGTAACGAGTCCTAGCGAGTAGATTCGCCCATCCCTACCCTTAACCTTATACTGACTGCAGCAATAACCCCTGGGACCCATGTTCCCATGTAGCCACCACGCTAATTGCTACAGGTGGCTTTCCATTATTACGTCATTACGCACGCAGGACGCTTCTTTTCCTGCCAAAAAAACTACACTAACCCGATATTTTAAGAAAGCAGGTCCGGTTCAAAAAGCATCCCACCTGTGATTGAGCGACTGATGAATGGTGTGATCGCACTGTGGGACGCTACAATGTCAATTGACTGCGATACAAAATCTGTGATGCATTTGCTAAATTAAAAGCTTTATGGACGTATGTGATGTGCCCATTAGAGAATGCAACAGCGCTGGGGAAGTGACTGATGTATCTAGGTCACATCAGAAACGCAGCAGCGTTCAAAAAGCGACGCCTGGTGTGTTGCCGTTTTTATGTATGGGAAATATGTGTGTATATACACATATGCATACAAGAATGTGTACATGGATGTACATGGATGTGTCTGTATACATATGAGGCCCTTGGTTCATAACAAATAAAAGAATGACAAAAAAACATCTTTTTAACAGTTTATTATACAAGCTAACTAAAATACACGGTTTATTACACACATCAGTGCAGAAATGAAAGCACTGTATAAATGTCAGTAGTAGCTCACTATAAGTTCTGATGCTGCCATGTAATAGCTCCAGGGCGGTTAAAATATTGGCAGCAGTTCTCTCGGCAGGTCATCGCATCTTGGGTGTTTCTGCCGTATCCCACTGGTTGAAGACCTGCAATTGCGGGATCATTTGCACGCCATTCTCTGAGCTGCACTTCCCCATTGTTTAAGTCCTCAGAGTCCACGAAGCCAGGCTCAATTGCATCGCACCGGCGAAGAAAGTTGTGAAGCATGTAACACACCAACACAACAGAGTCTATTGATTTAAGCTTCAAGTTAATAGGTGTGTGAAAAACTCGGAAGCGATTGGCCATGATACCGAAGGCATTTTCGATAACCTAACGTGCCCTTGACAAACGGTAGTTGAAAATTCGTCTTTCCTGGGTAAGAGTTTTTTGGGGGAATGGTTTAATAAGGTTGGGGTGAAGCAGGAAGGCTTCATCGCCGACAAAAACAAAATTAAGGTTAGCTGTAGTCTCTGAGTTGGGAGGCAAGTGCAGGTCACCGTTGTGCAATCGATCTCCAAAATGTGTGTGTTCTAAAACTCCACCATCGGAAACCCTGCCGTTCATGCCAATGTCTACATATATAAATTCATAATTGGCGTTAACAAGAGCCATCAGGATGATGCTAAAATAGCCCTTATAGTTATAGAACTAGGATCCGCTGTTTGGTGGTTGAGTGATCCGGACATGTTTACCGTACAAAGAACCACCACAGTTAGGGAACTGCCACAGCTGCTCAAAATCAGAGGCAATCTTTTTCCATTCCTCCTCCGTGCTGGGAAACTGCATGTAGGGCCGTAGACTGCGGAAATCGCATCACATGTCTCCAGGACTAGAACGCTGAGCAGGGACCTTGAAATGGCAGCAGAAAAATGCAAGTCTTGAAATGAACAACTAGTGGCCAGGAAACGCAGCATGACTGCCAATCTTTCATCTGTCGTAATGGCAGGATGCATGGCTGTATCCTTCCGTTGAATAAGTGGGGTAACTCTTTCCAGTAAAACTTTGAAGGAATCCTCAGACATCCGCAAATAGTTGCGGAAATCATGAGGATTGTTCTCCTGAAGCTCTCATACAAGTTTCATGTGGGACAATTCGGACCTCTTCTGCAGCCACTGTCTGGTCCACATGCGACGCTTTCGTTTGGAACGCTTCTCTTGCATCCGTGCCCGTTCTTGACGCCGGGCTTCTTCCATCAGCAAGGCAGCAACCACAACTGCACACTGCGCACTGTTCATGGTGTGCAAACTGCAAACATAAAATAAAAAGATGTGAACATACTCAGCAAAACAAACAATAAATTAATACTGCACAAGCAAAAAGTCATGTAACACTGTGTTCTATTACGTGAGTGTGCCAGAAAATGTGCTGTGTGGGTGTGTGCACACGAGACCCCCTCTAAAATGTCTTCCCATCCATAAGCATATGTGAAATCATACAAGACAAGCCCTCCCTCCCTCTCTCCATAGCAATGATAACAGATAATTTGTTGGTGTCCTAAAACATACATTAAAAAAATGACGACGCATTAGAGACCACAAACGATACCTACCGTGCAGACATCACAAGTCTCAGAACAATCACTGAAATAAAAGAAATCCAAGTGGTCACAGCCGGAGAACGCAACTGCGATGTGATCCGCAATCCAAGGCGCATTCACGAATCAAAGATGAGCTACGAATGCGATGCCAAAATAGCGTGGAGAACACGCAGCTTTCTGCGATCTTTATCCAACACGAGGTCAGGAACAAAGAACGGAATAGCTAATACTTTGCCTTCTTTTAAAGGACGGCTGCCCAATCAGAACACAGAATGGACTAGTCCAGAGGGGTGAATTGTTTAACTTTAACCATCAGTGTGGCAGAGTTCTGAAACACGGCTACCCAATCAGAACGCACTAGTGACAACCAATTAGAGCTGAGGTGGCATGGAAAAGGCACGCCTACGTGTCTCATTCAGAATCACTAACGAGGTCGTTGGTAAAGTGTCAGACACAGCAATGGAGCCTTTCCAGAGGGAGCGCAACGACAAACAAATGACCCAGAGCAGTATGTAACGATCAACGATCTCACAGCACAGGCCACATCGTTGGTGCATGTCACACATGGCGACATCGTTAGGGACATCATTGTTGCATCACAAAATCTGTGACGTTACAATGATCTCGTTAGCGATCTCATTATGTGAGACAAGGCCTTAACTGTTTTAATGTCTCTGTTTGACACTTTCTTGTTTATTCTGATTCATTGTTGGGTAATGATATTAAAAGTGTTCTCCAGTATAAACTGATAATTCTGCTGTCACTCTGTGTAATTGCAGACTTATTAATCTTAGCAGTACACTCACTGTGCACTGTGATGATTTGCGGATTCTAAACTGGAAAGGGCCACAGCTATGCGGTATGCATGTAGCTGCCAACAGCATGACTAGTGGGTGCAGTCTTGCTCAACAGAAGTGTATGGATCAAAGATATACCCACTGGATGGCCACTCCCACTAGTCAGACTTTCACTAGTCCACTCAATTGTATTGAGTGAGACGGCACACACTAGTCATGTTGTTGCCAGGAACATGTATACCGCATACCTGCATTCCATTCCCAGCTTAGAAACCGGTGACACCTTGCACTATACAGTGGGAGTGCTGGAAGGATTGATATGTCTGTAGTCACCAAAGCGACTGCAGAATTATTATTTTTAGACCGGACAGTCCAGGAATGTATTTCACCATAAAAATCTTAATTATAAATAAGTCGAAATTTTGATGAGTGCAGAGTAGGAGAATCATGAAACAAATGAGAAGGGAATGGAAAAAAGAGATGGCAAGCTGCTGAATCTTTAGACTCTCCCCATTTGGTCCTCTGGTGTATCTTATTTTTTTATGTTCATTTTGATTCAATCCTAGGCTTACCATAAACCTCTTTCTTGCGTCACTTGGAGGTGGTAGATAGAGCTGACTGAATTTATTCAAGTAGACTTTAATTCTACTCAAATTTTAGAAGTACCTATATACTCCAGAATGCAGATTTATTTGTAATTCAATTAGCACATTTTAGGATGACAGCTAGCTTGTTAGGCTGGCTTCATACCACGATTTTTCGGATCCGGGGCTGTCCGGTGTGAACTGGATAGCCCTGGATCCGATTTTGCCCCTATTGCACCCCTATGGTGCTGGATGGGGTCGGATGGCAGTTATTTGCCATCCGGTTTGGTGTCTGTCCGGCTGGATCCAGTTTATTTTGTTTATTGCATCAGACACAAAATCGGAGCTTGCAGCATTTTTTGTGTCTGGAGCAAAAGTCGAACAAAACTGGATCCTCCCAGGTCCTCTCAGATCCAGGGAAATCCGGCACTCATGGCATGGGAGTCTATGGGCGCTGGATCGCTCTGGATCCAGCTGAAAAATGATCCGGTTCCCAGATGCCGGGTGCTGAACAAGCGGCGATTCTGAAATTCAAGCCACGCTCGTTCAGCACCTGGACAGCGCAGCTGAAAGAGCCACGGCTGAAATTTCAGCACCGTGGCTAACTCCCCTCCAGCCGCTATGCTGAAATTGTCCAGCACTGGACAGTGGCAGCCGCCGATTCCAGCACAAAACAGGGCCGGAGGATCTCACATGCAACTAGTATAGTGTGCCTCCAGCCTTGTTCTGCTCAGCTCTTCTGACCAAAAAATGTCTGTTTGTGGCAAAGAATTGGACCAGACCACTCCATTAGCCTCATTCAATTGAAAAGTAGCTTTCCTATGTGATGGATGAGATTTTCAAGATGAGAAGGCTGATGGACAGGTGTGATCACATGCATCGCCACCAGCAGATATTATATGCATTTAATGGAGTGAAGAGCTGTGCGGTCTGTGTGGGAAGCTGAAAAAAGTAAATGATAAGAATCTATCATAGTTATATAATAGTAAATGTACACAACATCATGTCCTCAACACAACTGTTTAAATAAAGATTAAGTGGCCAACCTCTTTAATTATAAAGATGTAGAAAATGTATTGTGTGATATAAAAAGTGGAAAAGGACACCATCAGTTTGTATCAATGTTCAGTAAAGAATCATCTTCTTGATTACAAATTAATAAGTGGGGTAATTTATGGACCATTTTTTAACCCTATTACGACCAATAACGAGTTTAGCCGTCATGGAAAGGTGTGAGTTCCCGCACCATAATGGCTAATCTCATCATGGCTTTGAACTGTTACTGCTTGTAAACAAACAGTGACAGTTCAAATCTAACAGCTGTCAGTGACAGCTAAGGGTCAGGGGCAGAGGTGTAGGGACCCTTAGTGGTCCTCACACTCAAAGCAATGTGATCGGTCAGTCAATCGGACTGACCGATCACATCATGATCGTGCAGGAAAGTGTTGAATATCAGCACTTCCCTGCATGATCACTGCAGGAACTGGGCTGTCAACTGTGCCTTGCTCCTGCAATCATCCCCTGCCTGTGCCCGCCAACCCTTCACTGCTGTGCTCAGTCCCCACTCTCTGGTCCCTGCTCTCCTGTCCCCACTCTCCAGTCCCCGCTCTCCCCCTTCCTCTCCTCGCTCTCCTCCCTCCTCTTCCCTGTCTCCTCTCCCCGCTCTCCTGCCTCCACTCTCATCTCTGTTCCCTCTTCCTTCTGCTGTCTTCCCTCCTCTACTCGGTCTCCAGTCTCCTCTCCCCACTCTCGCCCCTCTGCCCCCGACTCTCCTCCCATCCACTCACCTCCTTCTTCTCCCCACTCTCCACCTTCCGCAGCCCCTCCTTCGTCTTCTCTGGTGCCTGCTCTCCTCCTCCTTCTCCGGTGCCCGCTCTCCATCCTGTGCTGTCCGCACGGCAGCTCTGCCCCGCTCCTCTCTGCCTCATCCCCTGCATAGAGGAGATGAGGCTGAGAGGAGCTATCTGACAGCAAGGGGCAGTGATCAATATGTGGTCGCTGTCCCTGGCTCTGTGTTGCCCCCTAAGTGCTGTGATCTTACGATCACAGCATTTAGGGTCTGGGAAAAGGGGGTGCAGGGTCACTCCCCTCTCCCCATGGTGATTGGCCCATCATAATGTAATTGCGATGGGCCAATCGCCATGGTAACCAGAGGTTGCCATGGCGACATCTGGTAACCTGACCCAAGCCTCAGAGATCATGTGATCTCTGGGACTTGGATTTGCAGCACTGACAGCTGCACTTTATGGCAGATCATTGCCAAACTGTGCAGCATCAGTGTGACCCCAGAGACTGCAGTTAAAGAACCTTTGATCCTTTGCTGCAGTCTCTGAAGGCAACTAACCGTTGTGGGACCATCATTGTGCACTACGTCAGAGGGCATGGGGGGTAATAAAGATGGAGTCCAAATATGTGTTTGTGTTTTTTGTTAAATTAAAATAATTTTTTTCACAGTGTGTTGTGTCTTATTTACCATTGACTTAGAGGTTCCTAATGGCCGGTCTAACATTGGCCCGAGATTATGAACCTCGGGCTTAGTGCCAGCTGCCAATACAAAGCTGGCATTAACTCCGTTATTATCCAGTTTGCCACCGGCACCAGGGCTACTGGAAGAGTGTGGGTGCAGCGCCAGGAAAATATTGCTTCTAATGAATGTGGCTTTTCCTGGGATGGCTGAGGGCTGCAACTTGCAGCGTAGAGGACCCAGAACACTTGGGCCTCTCTACGCTGTTGATTCCAGCCCCCAGCTGCCTAGTTGTACCTGGCTGGAAACTAAAAATACGGCGAAGCACACGTCGTCTTTTTTTAAAATTATTTCAAGAATTAAAAAATAAAAGGGCTGCGCTGTATTTTGATTACCTGTCAGGTAAAACTAGGCAGCTAGGGGTGGGTGGCAACCTGTACCTGCCTGTTGTACCTGTGCTGGTAACTAATAATACAGTGGAGCCCTATATCATTAGTGCAAAATCTCACATGTGGGGTAGCTCCATTGTTTAGGCACATCAGGGAATCTCCAAATCCAAGTGTTCACTAACGATTTCAGCTAATTTTCCTGTTGGTGTGTCAAATGGCGCTCCTTCCCTTCTGAGACCTGCCATGCACCCAAACAGTGGTTTTCCACAACATATGAGGTATCGGTGTACTCAGGAGAAATTGCCCAACAAATATTAGGGACCATTTGCTCCTCTTGCCCTTGTGAAAATGCAAAATTTGAGGGTAAAGGTACCGTTACACGAGGCAACGTTGCTGCGATGTTGCCGGCAACTTCACGGGGAGCGCGCACGTTTTGGGCACTTTTCTAAGGTTGACTTGTAGATGTCACACGCAGAGATATCGTAGGCAACTCAACTACGATGTAGAAAGCAACTTTGGTTCGCTGGGTATGAGATACCCAGCGAGCGATCCTTATCAATGTAGTGAATAGGGGAAGTTGCTTTCAACAACGCTATTGCAGTGTCACACAGAGTGATGCTACCTGATCGCCTGAGCAACATCGCCAGGTTTCAGAACATGTTCATAAACCTGGCAACACCGCTCAAGCAACTTATCGCACCTGAATCGCTCTGTCACACGTTGCGATGCACTAGCGATTTCAATGGCAACAGCGATGCCTATGTCACTTTTGGACGATGTTGCGGTGATGTTGCCGCAACATTTTTGTTGGAAAAAGTAAAATATTAATTTTTTCCTTCCACATTGCTTTAGTTCCTGTGAAGCACCTGAAGAGTTAATACTCTTTATGATGTGGTTTTAAGTAGTCGGAGGGATGGAGTTCTTGGAATGGTATCACTTTTAGGCAGTTTCTGTCACATCGGCCCCTCAAAGTGCCTTCAAATGTGATGTGGTCACGAAAAAAGTGACTTTGTAAATTTTGTTGGAAAAATGAAAAATTGCTGATGAACTTTGAACCCTTCTAATTTCTTAACAAACAAAAATTGTTTCCAAAATTGTGCTGATGTAAAGTAGACATGTGGGAAATGTTATTTATTAACTATTTTGTGTGACATAACTCTCTGTTTTAACAGAATTAAAATTAAAAACTTGAAAATTGCTAAATTTTCAAAATGTTTGCAAATTTACGATTTTTTCACAAATAAACGCAAAAAATATTATCCTAAATTTACCACTAACATGAAGCCCAATGTGTCAAGAAAAAATATTGTCAGAATCACTAGGATCCGTTGAAGCAGTTGCGTTTTTATACCCGTATGCGCGCACAAAAGCGCAACTGCAGAAAAAGAGCAAAAAATATGCACCGTGTGAGTGTAGCCTTAGGCTAGGGCCACACTTGGGAGGTTGCATCCGTTTGCAGGATGCATTAAAGGATCCTTTTTTTGCCTTGCCATTTTCATGGCACGTGTGCATACTTGTTGACTCAGTTAACTGATACATTAACGCATGGTACATACATGCACTATGCGTTAACAGATGCATTGCCCATAGACTCCTATGTTTAAAAAAATGCATGCGTTTTTGCAAAAGCACCAAAAAACACTGCAGAACGCAAGCGAGAAGGCAGCCCTAGAATGGATGAAAGTACATCGGCAATTTCTCCAACAAAATTTACAAAACACCTTTTTTTAGCGACCACATGACATTTGAAATGACTTTGAGGGACCCCCATGATGGAAAACACCCAAACGTGACTCTATTTTAAAACTGCACCCCTCACACTGCTCAAAAACACATTCAAAAAGTTTATTAATCCTTCAGGTGCTTAACAGGAACTAAAGCAGTATGGAAAGAAAAAATGAAAAAGTTACTTTTTTCAACAAAAATGTTTCTTTAGCCTAAAAAATTGAATTTTCAGAAGGGTAATAGGAGTACCTTCACTATAGTATTTGTAGTGCAGTTTTTTCTGAGCATTCCGAGCAACATTTGACTTTGAATTTGAATGGAAAATTAGCTAGACTCATTAACTAACACCACGTTGCATTTCGTGACCCTATTTTGGAAACTAGACACCCCCAAGAATTTTATTTAGATGTGTGATAAAACTGTGAAACCCAAGGAGTTTTACTGAATTTTATCATGTTGAGCTGTGAAAATGAAAAAAATATTTTTCTCCCCAAAAATATTTTTAGTGTCAATTTTTTCATTTTCACTAGGGCAACAGGAGAAAATGAACCCAAAAGTTTGTTGAGCTATTTGTTCTGAGTAAGATGATACACTATATTTGCAGTAAAACCACTGGTTGGGCACATGTCAGGGCTCGTAAGGGAAGGCATGTCATTTGACTCTTGAATGGAAAATTTACTGGAATAATTTTTGAACTCCATGGCGTGTTTGGAGAGCCCCTGATGTGCCTAAACAGTGTAAACCCCTCCCAAGATACCCCATTTTGGAAACTAGACCCCTCAAGGAATTTATCTACATGTTACTTGAGCATCTCAAACCCCCTAGAAACATGAAAGAATTTTATAACATTGAGCCATAAAAGAATAAAAATTAACATTTTAACCACAAAAGTGTTGCTTCAACTCCAAATTTTTGCAAATTCACTAGGGCAACTAGAAACAATGGACTATACAATTTGTTTTGCAATTTATCCTGAGTATGCCAATACCCCATATGTGGTTGAAAACTACTTTTGAAACGCAGTACAAAGTGAAGAAGGGAAGGAGTGCCACATTGGATTTCAAATTTAGTTGGAATGGTTTGTGGGTGCCATGTCTCATTGGCAGAGCCTCTGAGGTGCCAGAATAACATAAACACCCCATAAGTGACCCCATTTACAAACTGCAGCCCTCAATGAATTCATCCAGGGTGTGCATATTGGCACTACAGGTGAGTCACAAAAGTTTATAGTATTTGGTGTGGGAAAAAAATTACATTTTAACCACTAAAAAGTTGTTTTAACCCCATACTTCCAATTTTTAAAAGGGGAACAGGTAAAAAAAAAGTGCCCATAATGTGTTGCATAACTTTTCCTGCATGTGGCAATACTCCACATGTAAATGTACAGTACATTTTGACAGCAGCGCAGGGGATGGAAATTAAGGGGCATTATGTGATTTTGAAAGCACAGGTTTTCCTAGAAAAGTTCTTAGAAAAGTTTGCTAACTCCATTTCCAGAACAGAAGAAAACCCCTCAAGTGACCAAATTTTAGAAATTGCATTCCTCTGGGAAATTGTATACAAGTGTAGTGATGATTTATCTATGGAAAACATCAATAAAGTCAAACACAGTGAATGTAGCAGGAATAAAAAATTGAAAATAAGCCCGATACATTGTAATACTCATACATTGTGCCCAGCTTGTGCTTCTGGAGACACACACCCCATAAATTAAGAGGGCTCTCTCATTACAAAAATGCCAAACACGTGGACGTGAATTATGGATTAGACATTGTCGTGCTTAGAAGGGGTTGAGGATTTTGGATTTGGAAGCACAAATTGTATTTATTTTCTTTTTAGGGGAGCTATAGCACTTTTCCAGAACCTTTGTGCTACCACCAGTGGCGTGGAAGCCTCCTATGTTTCCAATAAAAGATGATGGAGCTTGGGGGGACTTGCTTTTTTGCTGGTTTAGTAGAATGCTAAATTTGGCAACTTGGGTAAAGAACATTTTGGATTAGTTCACATTTATCCTGTGCCCTATGCTGAGCAGGGCCGGGACGATACCTAGGCGACCCTAGGCGATCGCCTAGGGCGCCATCTTGTGGAGGGCGCATTTTTGCATGAGGGGCCCATTTCTCGCCCCGTGGGGGGCCCCGCACCCCCTGGAGGGCCCCGCGCCCCCTGGGGGCCACGTGCCGGCCGCCGGCGCCCGCGCCGGCCAGAGAGGGGAGAGGGCGGGACTTCCTGTCCTGCAGCTCTGCCCGGTGCCCGCCCCTCCTCTCCTCCTTACATCAGACGCACGGTCATGGTGACGGCGGCCGCGGTGAGTTCAAAGGCGCGCACCTCCCCCCGGCCCCCGCATACTGGGCCCTGTATACTGCCAGTGGTGCTGTATACAGGGCCCAGTGGTGCTGTATACAGGGCCCAGTGGTGCTGTATACAGGGCCCAGTGGTGTATACAGGGCCCAGTGGTGCTGTATACAGGGCCCAGTGGTGTATACAGGGCCCAGTGGTGCTGTATACAGGGCCCAGTGGTCCACTGGGCCCTGTATACAGCACCACTGGGCCCTGTATACAGCACCACTGGGCCCTGTATACACCACTGGGCCCTGTATACACCACTGGGCCCTGTATACACCACCACTGGGCCCTGTATACACCACCACTGGGCCCTGTATACACAACTGGGCCCTGTATACCACCACTGGGCCCTGTATACCACCACTGGGCCCTGTGTACCACCACTGGGCCCTGTATACCACCACTGGGCCCTGTATACACCACTGGGCCCTGTATACATCACTGGGCCCTGTATACACCACCACTGGGCCCTGTATACCACCACTGGGCCCTGTATACAGCACCACTGGGCCCTGTATACAGCACCACTGGGCCCTGTATACATCACTGGGCCCTGTATACATCACTGGGCCCTGTATACACCACTGGGCCCTGTATACACCACCACTGGGCCCTGTATACCACCACTGGGCCCTGTATACACCACCACTGGGGCTGCTGTATATACTGCTGGGGCCTGTATATACCGCTGGGGCCTGTATATACCACTGGGGCTGCTGTATTACCCCTGGGGCTGCTGTATTACCCCTGGGGCTGCTGTATAACCCCTGGGGCTGCTGTATTACCCCTGGGGCTGCTGTATAACCCCTGGGGCTGCTGTATAACACCTGGGGCTGCTGTATAACCCCTGGGGCTGCTGTATTACCCCTGGGGCTGCTGTATTACCCCTGGGGCTGCTGTATTACCCCTGGGGTCTGTATATACCACTGGGGAGGCTGCTGTATACCACACTGCTGGGGGCTGCATACCTGTGCTGGGGTCCACCCTCGGCTTATACACGAGTCAATAGGTTTTCCCAGGTTTTGGGGGCAAAAGTAGGGGGGTCGGCTTATACACAGGTCGGCTTATACACGAGTTTATACGGGTAGTAATCCTACAATGTCTGCTGGACATGGTATGAGGAGGTTTATGGCTCAGTTAGTACACTCCATACTTCATGGTAAGGGGAGGGTTTATGGCTCAGTACACACTCCATACTTCTTGTTATTAACCAGTTAATGCTCTCTTATCCACCGCACTGCAGTGTCAAAAGAGGACAACAGCGAGACAAGCAGCAACATGGCATCAGAGAGTCCCTGACCTCGAAATAGAAGATCCTCAGATCCTGGTATTGTGACATAATATTAAGAATAATACTTCTTGTATTTATATTACACTATGAACTCCACAGCACTTTACATACATCATGAACACTGTCCCCATTGGGGCTCACAATGTAAACAACCTATCAGTATGTCTCTGTAGTGTGGTTGGACGAACCTTTTATAGGTCCCTGTTAAGTTAAATTTACTTTCAAAGTATGCTGACATTTTTATTCCCAGACATATTTCGGGGGGGGGGCGCCGTTTGCCTTACCTGCCTAGGGCACCAAAATGCCTTGTCCCGGCACTGATGCTGAGCACTTACATTCGTGGTTACAGCTACATCTATGAAATATGTAATTCAGGTGAAATCGCCGATGGATTCATTCAGTAATGAGGCAGCAGAGTTAGGCTAGGGCCACACTTGGGAGCCTGCATGCGCTAACTGGATCCGTTAATGGATCCAGTTTTGTTCCTTGTCAATTTGGAGGTATTTTTAGCCCTTGCATTAACACATGCCTTTCCCATAGACCCCCATGTTACAAAATTGCATGCATTTTTGAAAATGCACCAAAAAATATTGCAGACCCTATTTAAAATGGATTTCTCAAAAACGCAATGCGTTAAACGGATTGCACTTTTGCACACTTTTGCAGTGAGTTTTTTACATTGGAGTTTAGTTAACGCATGCGTTTTCCAATATCACAAAATGAAAAAACTGGATCCAGAAACTCGATTGCAGACGCAAGTGTGGCCCTGGCCTTACTCTGCACTCAGTTCGGCCTCTGTTCAGTGATGTCTTTCTTTTCAAAGATGCACAAAACTGTGGTTGACCGCAATTTTGCACAGGCCTAAAATGATGTGTAAAAAGATGAACACTGCCACCACCACAGGTCACATGGGAGTTCAAAGTTATTTTCTCTGTCTCATTACAGTGACTTTTCTGTTGAGAATTTTGTCTTAATCAGGTTTTTCAGAGATTTACATGTAATTATTGGTGTAAGTGTGGCGCCCTGCCCTGTGCCAGGTAGCCACAGGACCAACTAGTACACCAAGGGATTTCCACATCTGGTACTCTCATACACACAACATCTTCCATTCCAGGCCTGTAGGGGGAGCACCACTAGTTGCTGTTAAGCCAGATCACCTATAAATACAGGTGCTGGGGGTGGAATTAGCCAGAATGTGCAGACACTAGGAGAACTGTGAAGATCAGCTCAGAGCCTAGTGAGCAAAACTGGTTACCGGAGCCGTGCTAGGCCCAAAACCAGTGCCCCGCCAGAGCCATTGTGAGGGTCCAGAGAGTGAGGACCAAAGGCAGAGGCGAGGAACAGTACAGCAGGGGCAGAGGAGTCATACCAGCACATCCCAAGAGAACAGCAGTCACTGGAGTCCGAGTCTGTAAGGGAGAGATTAACCCAGCAGAGAATCCCAGTACACCGCAGAGGCTTAGCTTCCCGGACACCCGCAGCACTCCCCATTTGAGAGCCAGGAGCCGCAGAAGAGGTAGTGGTAGCCAAGCGAGAGCCCTCAGTGCAGCAACACGGGTGTGAGAGAGACAAGAGAGGTCAGGCCTGGTTCCACACACGCCAGACTTCAGGACAAGGAGGCCTATAGCCCACTCAGTGTGGAAATCCCAGAGTGCATCCTTCAATCCTGGAAGTGTACCTGCAAACCACCAGTAAAGGTAGAGAAAAGACTTTCTTGTGTGTGTGTCCTTCCTTCTGGCCTATCCCACACAGCAAAGACTGCGCTACCCTATTCCATCATTCACCCATACAGCCTCGGGGACCCTACTCCACCTGTGGGGAGCCATAACACCTTGCAGCCACCCATCACCCTGGAGGCCCCAGCAGCACAGTGCCATCACTGGATCTACAGGTGGCATCACAACATTCATTTATAAACTTGTATCCCTGTAAACACCCCCCTTTTTATTGTCAATTATTGTTATATTTTTCTGCTGTGCCTTCTCCATTAACTCCATTGTAAAAAAAAATAAAGCATCCTAAATGGTTGGTATTCACACAGTCTATCAAGCTTTTTTAGTGTACTTTCGCTATGGTTTCCACACCACAAATGCTTGTTCATCCAATTTCTTGCCCTCTCCAAAGATCGCCGTGACATGCTCCGACAATGTATTTCTTCTTGGCACTGATGACTGGTAACAGGACCTGCGAGAACTCAATAGGACCTGGCCATGTGACTCAGTCAGTTGATCTGTTGCCACACGTTACCCAGAAGTAACACATCGCTGAATACTGCAGACAGGAACTTGTCGAAGGTCATAAGTATGTGTGTTGAATTAACTCCTTATGGAATAGTACTGCACTTTTGCTTTGAAAAAGCCAAATCGCAGCACAAAAAACTGAGAAGAAAAGCTGTAAAATCAGATGATGCGTTTGTGATGCTTTTTTGCAAAAAAAAAAAAAAAGGTTCAATTTTGGCTGCAGAAAATGCAACAAAAACAGATCACAAATCGCATAGTGTGAACAAGGCCTAACTGTGATCATTGGGAGGCAGAATGAACAAATCAGCAGCAGTTGAAGAATTGACTTTATTGCTATTTTTACACTGTTCGCCTTGTGGTATAAGTAATAGGGCTGCTTTATTCATCCATACAACCACAAACAATACCATATTAATAAGCATATATTGCTTTTCTTTTAAGTTTGGCTACTATAACAATAAAAACACTTTTTTACAAAATAAAGTATTTTTGCATCACCAAATTTTAAAAGTTATAGCTTTTTTTTTATTTTCTGCCAACAGAGTCATAAGAGGACCTGTTTTTCAGAATGAATTTGAGTTTTTAATGTTATTTTGGACCACATAATGCTATTTTATTGCTTTCTACTCCACTTTTTGTGAGGCAGAATCAAGATGAAACAGAAATTCAAGAATTTTTTTTTTTACGCAGTTCAGTGTGTCATAAAAGTGATGACAGCTGTATACTTTGGGTGAGGTTGGAAACAGCGATGCCACATTTATATATTTTTTTGTGTTTTGCCACTCTTACACCATAAAAAACATTTTATAGAAAAAAAAGTTTTTGCATTGCTGTGTGGTGCCCCTCTGGCTAAGCGCCACAGAGAGTTATTACACTTTACAAATATATGTGTTCCTCTGTAAGTTGTGGGTTTAGGGTTTAACCTATGGAGTCTGCTTTCACACACACACACACACACACGACTAGGCCCCTTAGTATAGAGGGACTGATTATTCAGTAGGTCCAAAAGGGGGTGGAACCTAGGTTAGTGCAGGAAGACTTGAGTGACAGTCAGATAGTGCTGGAAAGGCAGTCAGAGAGGACGCGCCTGACAGGCTGCTGACAGGAGGGCACCTAACTCTAAGAGGGGACCCAGGACAGAGGGAGACGGACCAGTACCGGTTGGAGCCGGCTGGTTTAGTCTGGGGAACACCGGCGACACAGAAGCCGAGGCGTTCAGCGGTTTATCCCTGGCCGCAAACCGACGAGCTGCGGGCCCTCTGAAACCGGGTAGCTGTAGGCGCCACAAGAAGGTACCTCGCCCCTCAGGCCCAAAAATAGGTTCAAGATTACAGGAGCTGCGGCCCAGATTCCGGTGGCGGGAGGATTTGCTAGTTACCGCTCCTGTCCCTACCAGTAAAGGAAACCCGTGCTCCACCATAGGAGACCAGGGGACTGGCAGGAGAGCTCTGCAAGGGTGAAAGATAGAGAAGGACAGAATTAGACCCCAAAAGACTTAAGAAAGGAACCTCTGGAGACTCCATAGGGGGACCTGAGCCGACAACTACTACCCGTTAAAACAGACTGTACCGTGTTTCTCATTAACATCTGCCGGTACCCAGTAAAGCGGAGTTGGAGTTGAACTGGTCTTTGTCTTTCCTTCCGCTGGCACCCGGAGGGCTTCAGCATCACCAGCATGTCACCGGAGGGGTAAGAATAACTTCTCCCCTCATCCCCTCATCCTTCATCACCGCTGCCCTGAGGTAAAAGCTCCACCTGTGGGGAGCTGGACCACACTGAGCTGCACCCATCATCACCTCAGCGGACGGCCTTCAGCGCCGGTACCCAAATTACCGGGATCCACAGGTGGCGTCACATACTTTTTAATCCCTTGTAAATATTTCCCCCATCTAACAAATGACAGCCAGGGCACAGAATCGTGAACCCAACCACCCATGATTTCCCCAGTTAAATCCATCAAACCCAGGCCCGGTATCCGAGTACCCCTTGCCCTGGGCTCATCAGCTGCATTCTGGGAGCTGTAGATTTTATAATTTATAGCTTTTGGAGCTGCGTGGTGGCGTTTAGTTTGTGTGACAAGAGGTCCCTTCTACTGATAACATTTTAATTTACATGCAACTTTTTGGTTGCATTGTATTACACTTTTTTGGCGGTCTGATGAAAAAGTATAGTGTTTTTGGCACTTTTTTATGTTGTTTACTTAAATGGTTAATTATTGA
The DNA here is from genome assembly GCA_033576535.1 of Allobates femoralis. NCBI lineage: Eukaryota > Metazoa > Chordata > Amphibia > Anura > Aromobatidae > Allobates > Allobates femoralis. Next base: position 484,812,990 of record JARQOC010000005.1, on the reverse strand, counting down.
GACAGTTTTGTAGATAGGGTCATTCCAGATACAGCGATACCAAATATGTGTACATTTTTTTACATAACTATAGATATTTATTTATATTATATTTTTTCAGTTTGTTTTTTGCTTTTTGATTTTTTTAAATATTTTTACATTTTTTAAACTCTTATAAATTTTTTATTTAGTCCCTATGTGGGGCATTACTTTTAATTAGTCTCATCGTTTTTGTAATCCATTTCCATGCACCCTCATTGTAATGGATTATATGTCAGAGCTGCACTCGCAGCTATGCACATCGCCTTGCATACCATGCATCTGTCATGGCATACAAGGCTTTCCAAGCTCGGTGACCCTGAAGTAATCATGACAAAAATCCTAGGTTACCAAGGCAGCGGTTGGGTTCCATGATCACGTCATGGGTTCCTGATTGCTTGGGAGAGGAGCACGCTGTGCTGTGCTCTTCTCTCAGGCATATAAATGGTTAATCTGCCCGGAACAACTCGGGTAACACTCCTGGCAGTGGGTGTCAGGTCTCGGCTGTGACTTCAGCTGAAGGCATGGCAACGGATCGCACGGGCACAGCCACTGTGCTTGCAAAATCTCTGGAATACAGACCTTTATGACACATGGGATACATCAAGGCTCAGGAAGAGGTTAACTAAAAATCAAATTTCAGGCTAAAATAGTAGTCAACGTTAGTAAACTTGAAGTGTAAAATATTTGATTTCCAATGAATATCCAATGACTGTTCAAATACAGTTCATAATATGGACCTTTCTTAATTGATTTATTTCTTTTACTGTTAAAAAACAGGGAAGTGGTGACAAAGATGGTGTAATGATGGTGACTAATTGATTTTAAAAGCAGGAATTCAATATTCATAAAAAATACATTGATCTTCTAATGCAATCCAACCAAATGTTAGCGCACACTGATGAAGATCTGTTTGACTGAAACGTTTGTGCCTGTTTTCTGATAAAAGCCTTCAAAAGTTCATGAGAGCCAAGTTATCTTTAAAATATAAAGTATAGCATATGATAAGCACATAAACTTTTGTGATCATGAGCAGATGTCTTAAAACTGCTATGGCTTCAACTAAAAAGTCTAAAGACCATGTGCTATACGTTTTAGCAAATAATTAGCTGCTTCTATTAATTCTAGCAGTTCAGTCCTGAAAATAGTCAAATAAACAACATCTCAACTATTTGTCCCTCAAAACTACCACGCCACTTTTCTTACGACATATAATACATACCATGTCCTCAGGATATTTAGCTTCCTGTTTAGGCTGCGGTATCCAAAGATGTTTGGCCACAGAAGAAATAATACTGAAGAAGATAAATGACGACGGAATGAGATCCAAACGGAAGTCAAATGTCATTTAATATGTATGTTTAATACCAACCATATAAAACATAAACTGGTATGTACCTGAAGGCTAAATTCACAGTATATGGATTGGTAATCAATATTATTTGTCTGCAGCTGTTCTGTATAAAAATATCAAAGTCAAAATTAGTAAAACTGATGGAAACTATGTAATTCACAGCTTCATTCCTATACATCTAGCACTTCCATAATGTAAACTGTTAGCCTATTTATTTATTGTGCCAACATTCTTTCACCTTCTAAGGCTGGGGTCACACATAGAAGTCCGTTTTTGGAAGTGATTTTCATCACCAATCCGTTTTTTTTGGGTGCTTTTTGAGCCTCCTGCACTCCTGAACGTTTTTGGACTTAGTCATTTTTTCATTAAAAACGCATGCGCGTTAATGCATGCGCAAACGCAAGCGCAAACGCAAGTGCCAAATATGCCATGCGTTTGCGCATGCGTTTCCCATAGGGCTCCATGTTAAAAAAACGCATGCGTTTTTTAACTGATGCCAAAAACGTTGCATGCAACGTTTTTGGCTCAAAAACGGACAGGGCAATGTTTTGAGCTCCAGAGAAAAACGGACAGGGTGTTTATTACATCCAATCCGTTTTTCTGTCAGTTTTTGGACTTAGAAAAAAAAAATAACAAAGATGAAGCCAAAAAACGGACTGAGGGCTCATGTGGAACCCCAGCCTAAGTGTTGTACAATAACTGATTCATAAACCATGACCAAAGACAAAGAATGGAGCTATCACAGGGAAGCCTGATAGGAAAACCAATAAACATACCTCAGTTTGACAGATGACTACTGCACATCCATTGTCTATACCTCTCTTACAAGGATAACTCTTGATAGATAATATATAGAAAATACATTTATGCTATTCTTTCATTTTATTTTCATTCTTCAATCTCCACTCTGGTGGTAACTTGACATACATTAAGGAAGTCCTTATTCTTCTGTCCAGTTTCTCTCTAACCCTTCCTACCTGTGGTTCCAAAAACCAAGAGATCCAGTATTATCCAAAATAAAGTTCTTGTAAGAGGATCGGGGCACCGATCACTTTTGGTCTAGATGTGTGGTGAAGCAGCGTCAGCTGCAGCAGAACCAGGGGTGCACTTAACTTATAACAGCTTGGAACATGCTTATCTTGAAGAGGAAAAAAGGCACTCACCCGGTTGTAGTTTATCACATGTAGGACGACTTTATTCCACTTTAAAGTGCAGGGTGCAGGGGAGGGGGTAGAGGAGGTGCGAGCGACGGCATAGTTTATGACCAGCCGAAGGATTGTTTGATCCGAAATGGTGCCGTCGTCGGCACCTCCTCTACCCCTATCCTGCACCCTGCACTTTAAAGTGGAATAAAGTCGTCCTACAGGTGATATACTACAACCGGGTGAGTGCCTTTTTTCCTCTTCAAGATAAGCATTATCTAAAATAAAAATTCTCCTTTATTTCATTATAATAAAATCACATTGTCAACTTGTGGGAGGCAGATCTGTTGACGCATTTTGTCCTTGCGGTCTTAGTCTTAACGTGACGTTACGACTAAGACCGCAAGTTCAAAACTCGTCAATGAATCTGCCTCCCCCAAGTTGACAATGTGATTTTATTATAATGAAATAAAGAAGACATTTTATATTAGATAATACTGGATCTCTTGTTTTTTGGAATTATTATGCCCAGGTGAGCCGGTGGGTTCAACGGTGATATTCATGAATATATGGGTGTGGAGACATCAATGTGGTGAGATAAACTTTTCTGCCACCTACTTATATGCTGCAATAATGATTTATTGAAAGCTCTCCATTTTAACCCTCCCTTGTATTTGTTTCCCCCTATGATAAAAAAATATTTCGCTAAAAAGAAAATTGAAAAGAAAGTCCCTTAATGAAGAACATTTCTTTTGGCCTTAAAGCTTTTACAATGAGGTTCTCAAGCAATATAATATAATAATTATACTTAATATAATTTAGGGTTCATTTTTAAATATTCTAATTAGTACATTTTACGACATATTTTCCATAGAATCCGAACAAAGTTCACAAAAGCATTTTTTTCGCCCATCCATCCCTAGGTATAAATATTTGACTCTAGCTGTGGCTCAGACATATTTGAGCTAACCTTTTAGAGGTTGTGGTTAGCCACAGAGAGGGTGGGGAACACTTTTTCTCTACAAATTATCTTCAAAAGGATTTTCAGTAATTTTTTATTTAAAAAAAAATATCTCATGAGAATAAAGTCAACCAAATCACTTAATTACATAGCTGAGTGTTTGCATAAAGCACAGGAGAATGCAATGTAATTACTGAACAATGTTAGAGGACATTTAGAAAAGGAAACTGTTGGCAGTGAGATCCAACGTAAAAAAAATGATGGCTGTAATTATATACAAGGTAGTCTTATTCAGTATGTTATTTCTTGAAATGAGCAAATCCTTTCAATTGTTTGGCCTGGTGAATCGATTGCTCTTCACTTATTCATAACTGATCATAGAATAAGGAGTTTCAAAGCAAATAATGCACTTCCGGTTTCAATGCCTGTCCTCACAGTATAAGGGATTTACTTGTACAAAAATTAAAGGAATAGCAATTTACTATCATCAAGTAAAGCCAAAATATCAGGAAACTTCACAGAATTAGAAGCTTACAGAAGCGGTTACGGTATGTCAGGCAATCAAAATGAAAGGCGAATTTAATTCAGCCTTTCCATGTGAGGGTAAGCAGTCAGTGCTGCACAAAATTGCTGGCAATAGATTAGCAAGAACTGGGGCTTGAGGACCTTTGGTGATGTCACCACTTTTGTGATCGGATCACTCACATGACCCATGGCTTTCTGAACCCGGAAGTGAGCATATTGTGTAGTAAACGTTGTCACTGAAGGCTTTAAACCTTGGTTAAGAAGGACGCATAACCATCCCAGGTTAGTTCAGCTATAACTAAAGTATCCTCCACTTGACCACTGAGTAATACTCTAGAAGCCCCTCCTCCCTTCTTGCTTTTGTCTCCATGAAACTTCCCCGGACACTTTTGTACCTTCTCATAGAACTCATGGAAAATTGACTGGCTAAAGAACTATTTATAGGTCCCAACACATAATGTTTACTTTAGGACTTTTCGATCATGTTTAGTATAATAATGGATCCAGCTCATAGTTGTTGCTTATTGGACCTTTAATGTGTCTCTGTTTGGCTCTTACTTTCATAGAGAATTTGGTCCTGCAGAATTTCATTGAATTATTATTATTATTTATTTATATAGTGCAATTAGATTCCATGGCACTTTACATATCAAAAGGGCAGACAAGGACAAGTACAATATGTATGGACATGAGGGCACACAGTCTACGAGAGACGAGTGGGAATACAGTAGGAGGGGGAAGTGTCGAACGTGAGAAGGTGCAGTGGACCGGGTCTCAATATAGGTTGTAGGCTTGTTGGAAGAGATGGGTCTACAGGTTTCTTTTGAAGGTTCACAGGCTATGCAAGTGTCTGATATATTTGTGAAGAGAGTTCTAGAGTATAGCAGATGCACAGGGGAAATCTTGTATGCGCTTGTGAGAGGAGGAAATGAGAGGGGAGTAGAGAAGGAGCTCTTGGGAGGATAGCAGGTTGCATGAGGGTAAGTATCGGGAGACCTTCTCAGAGATGTATGGAGGGTACAGGTTGTGGATGGCTTTGTATGTCATGGTTAGGGTTTTGAACCGGGATCTATGAGAAGAGAAGTGGGGAGCCAGTGAAGGGCTTGGCAGAGGGGGGAGAAAGGGGAGTAGTGGGGAGACAGGTGGATTAGTTAGGCAGTAGAGTTTAGGATAGATTGGAAAGGTGCAAGGGAGGTAGCGGGGAGGCCGGTGAACAGGAGGTTGCAGTAGCCAAGGTGGGAGATGATGAGAGCATGGACAAGTGTTTTAGCAGTGTCGTGGTCAAGGAAAGTGCGGATTCGGGAAATGTTTTTGAGCTGTAGTCAGAAGGCGGTGGTGAGGGCTTGGATGTGGGGCTTGAAGGAGAGGAAAGAGTCAAGGATTACTCTGAGGCATTTGGCGTGGAGGACTGGGGAGAGTGAGCAGTTGTTGACAGTGATTGATTGGTCTGGTAGAGGGGGAGAGCAACTTGGGGGGAAGATGATGAACTCGGTTTTGTCCATGTTCAGTTTTAGGAAGCGAGCAGAGAAGAAGGATGAGATGGCGGATAGGCATTGAGGAATTTTGGATAGTAGGGAGGTGATGTCGAGTCCAGACAGACAAATAGTTCAAGGAGAAGGAGGACAGGGTAGTGTCGTTTGATCTTGGCAGTCAGTAGGTCATTGGTGACTTTGGTTAAGGCTATTTCAGTGGCGTGGTGGGAACGGAAACCGGATTGTAGGTGGTCAAAGAGGGAGCAGGTGGAGAGGTGGGAGAAAAGTTCAGAATGTACGTGTTGTTCAAGTAGTTTTGAGGCAAAGCAGAGAAGAGATATGGGCCAATAGTTAGAGACAGATGCAGGGTCGAGGGAGAGTTTTTTGAGGATGGGTGTGATCAAGGTGTGTTTCAAGGATGAGGGGAAGGGGCCTGTGGTGAGTGGTTGGTTGAAGAGATGGGTTTGGGCAGGGATGAGGACTGCGGTGAGGTTTAGGATGAGGTGGGAGGGGAGTGGGTTGAGGACACAGGTGGTGAGGTGTGATCGCGACAGAAGGGAGGAGAGTTGATTTTCTGTCATGGTGGAGAAGCTTTCTTTGGACGAAGAGGGTTGGGCAGTAATGGGGGAGGGCCGAGATGACAGTGGGTCAAAGCTTTCTCTGATTTTGTCTATCTTCTGTTTGAAAAAGACAGCAAAGTCATCGGCAGAGATGAGGGGAGAGGGAGGAGGAGCAGGGGGACGGAGAAGAGAGTTGAATGGTTTGAATAGTTGTTTGAGGTTGTGGGACAGCACGGTTATTAGAGAAGAGATGTATGCTTGTTTTGCGGCGGTGAGTGCTGTCTTGAAGTTAGTGAAGGACTGTTTGTATATGGCGAAGTGCACTGCGGAGTAGGACTTCGTCAATCTCGGTCAGCCACCCTGGACACCTGACGCAGTTTTTTAAAGAGGGTGGTGAGCCAGGGTTGCCTGTGTGCACAAGTTTTGTTGTATGTGAGGGGGCGGCCTGGTCAAGGGCTGTAGTTAATGTGATGTTTTAGAGGGTGGCATTAGCGTCAGCGTCATGTAGGGAAGCTAAGTCTGTGAGAGGGAGGAGGGACCAGAGAATGAGTGGAAATCAATATGTTTAAGGTTTCTGCAGGGATGAGTGAGTTTCCAGAGGGGGGGGGGGGGAGCATGGTAGGAGGGGAGAGGGAGTAAAAAGTCAGCAGATTGTGGACGGATAGGGGAAGGGTAAGTTTGAGAGGTCAATGAGGGAACAAAGGCAGGTGAAGATGAGGTCCAGCGTGTGTCCATCATTGTGAGTGGCTGAGGAAGACCATTGGGAAAGCCCAAAGTAGGTGGTCATCGATAGGAGTCTAGAAGCAGCGGGGTGGGGATGTTGAAATCGCCAATGATGATGGTGGGGATGTCGGAAGAGAGGAAGTGGAGAAGCCAAGGGTGAAGTGGTCAAGAATATGAATATGAATATGAATATGATTGTTCCCTCAAGTGAAGTATTGAAAATATGTTCTCCCTTAGGCTAGGTGTCTTTTTGCTGACTTTTTTTGACACAGAAACTGAGTGGAAACTTCAAGTTTTTAAGCGTTATCAGTTTTTGCGAAGAATTTGGAAAGTTTTTACTCAGATACTTCTCAATTTATGCTCCAAAGCCTCCTAAAAAAAACCTCTGCGTGAACACACCCTTAGCATCAGCATTTCTAAATAAGAATAACTACATCTAAACTGCATACACTGATAGAATTTTTTGAGGGTGAAAAATTCAGTTACATACTGTACATATAAAAGTGTTTTTTTACATGATATGGTATGGCTCCAGGACTTCTCCTGAGTTGCACCAATTCTCTGGAATGATCTACCCTAGGAAATTAGGTTTATTCACAACTTACATAGCTTTAGGTGCTCCCTAAAAACACAACTCTTTAGGGTGGCTTATCATGCTCCCTAATCAAAGTCATTTAGACATAGTCTATTCACTATTTCTCTTAACATAACTCACTGTCAAATTCTATCATATCCAATAGCATCACAAAAATTTGCTAGTGGCTACTCATGCAGCTCTTATCTATTCCTCATTTCCTCAAGACGTCTGGACTATCATTGTATACAGTATAAACACCTGTACTTTGTGTCACCCCCACCTCATTGTAGATTGTAAGCTAGTAAGAGCAGGGACGTCATTAATTTTGTTTTGATTTTTGTATTTTTACAACTATTACTAAGGGTAGGGCCTCATTAGCGTTGTGGCCTCCAACATGGGGGGTCCGCCAAAGACCTAAAGTCACGCAGCATTAATGCAGCATTACCGTAGTGTGACGCTGCCTTAACACTGACCATATAGTCCTATAAATATCTAAAAGTGATAGACAAAACAGTGCAATGGGTCTTATCGTTTAGGGAAAGTTAAGTCCCTTATAATTGCATGTACTCACCTTGGCCAGTTGTGTAAGCCCACAACACTGTATGCGTTTGTACAGCTGCTGCTGGATAAGCTCTCCCACGTGCAAAGTGGCGTGTGTACAGAGATCCAAGGAATAGTGCTCCTACGTACTGCGCTGCTGTTTCAGGAAATGAGGACCACACAAGGTCTTGATGCAATGGTGTTTATTCTGAACACGTTTCGGTGCACCAAAACGTGTTGGGAATAAACACCATTGCATCAAGACCTTGTGTGGTCCTCATTTCCTGAAACAGCAGCGTGGATCATAGGAGCACTATTCCTTGGATCTCAATATAGTCCTATGGATGACGAACGCCATAGCGCATGTAAACGCCGGCATGTAAGTGCCAGAGTTTGAAATCTCATGCTATTTCATAGTGCACAGGAAAACGCGACAAGGAGTGTTTGTATGTGCTATGGAGTTCGTCACCCATAGGACTCTATTGGCAGCATTAAGGCGCCATTACATTATGGTAAAGCTGTGTTAATTGTAACCACCCGGGGGTCTGCTGCCCATGCTCCTTGGCCTGCTACCTCCACTCCTCCAGCTTCTACCGCTCCTGTCCGGTGTCCAGGATCCCGGGTGTCGTCTGTCCGCCGACGGCTCCGGGGCGCTGGCAGCCGCCGCCCACTGGTCGGTCGGGTTGCGGCTTCCAGGGCTTTGTCTTCCTTGCCGTATGCTCCTCGGGTGCGCGCACCCGTCCCCAGCCGCAAGGTTCCAGCACCCTCTGCTTGAGTAGCGCTGCTCGTCTCCTCACTTCCGGGGCTATTGCTTGAGCACATGAAACTCCATCTCCAAATCAGTATCTGCTGGATAACTGCAGGGAGCATGCTCCTCCCCTCAGCCAATCACCATGCCTCTGTGTCCTGCCAATCAGGACTGCCCTGCTGATATATAAGCTTCCTGTTTCCTGTCAGTCTTTGCCAGGGTAATTTCTATTTAGTGAAGTTGCTATTCCTGGTCTGGTCAGGTTGTTCCTTATTTTGCTTGATATCTGATTTCTGTGTGTTCCTTCCTGCAGATCTCCTCCCTGCCGGCTCCTTGCTGACTTCCGTGTTCCTGGCCTGCTACCCGGATCTCTTCCATGCTGAAATCGCTGCCTCAAGTCCTGCTCCAGATTCCCCGTGTTCCTGGTCCCTGTGTCCTATCTTATACCCGGTTGCGGTGTTGATTCCACATTGCCTTGGGTCGGTTTAACACCCACGTCTGCTTCATTGGTCCTTCCGAGGTTGGTTCCGGCGGTATCCCTGTATAGGGGTTAAGCGCTCCGGGGCCTCCTTCGGTGGTGTTCCGGTGCTGTGGCCGTGTGGCCCTCCCCTGGGGCGTGGGTTCTTGTTTTGTTCAATAAACCTGTTTACTATACTGGTCCGCCTCTCTATCATCCCGGTATCAGCATCCGCACTACGCGGTCCAGTGGGTCCACGTGTGGGGTCCGTCAGTAGGACGTGACATTAATGCTGCAGGAATTAGGGTCTTTGGTGGATCCTCCCATGATGGAGGCCACAATGCTAGCGTGGCCCTAGCCTTAGGAGTGTTTGTATATGATTCTCTAAATTATAAAGCTTTGTGGAATATGTTGGAACTATATAAATAAAGGATATTATCATTGTTATTATTATTATTATTTTGCATTCTACAAATCCCAAACCTACAAACAACAATTCTGCTGAGTGTGGACCACTATAATTACTCCATTTGTATTGCACTTGTTAATTGTATTGGCAATATGTAAAATTGTATTGAATGTGATTGGACTTTGGAAAGCTTTGCTATTGCTGATTATTATTATTATTATTATTATTATTTACAAATAAGAATTTTATATGGTGTTGACTTATTTGTCAGCACTTTACAATCTAGTAGGCACATGTGTAAACAATATCATATAATACAGATGAAATTATAATTCAACAATTGATGCAGAGAAGTGAAAGCTGTTCTTGCAAGAGTTTGCAATCTATAAAGAAATAGGTACAACAAGAGGTAAAAGTACTTGTACTGTATGGTTCAGCTCTCCTAATGTTAAATAAGGATATTAACTAGAGATAAGCGAATAAATTAGAGTGAAATTGAATTCTACTTAAATATTATATAAAAGCAGATTCTTTGTAATTTGCTTCTACTCAGATGTAGCAGAATGATAGCCACTGGCTGCCATTTTCCTGAACCATAAAGGACCATTTAAAGTTTCAAAAATAGTTATGCTCACTTCACCGCTAATCTCTTTTGCTCCTTCGCTCCTCAGTTTTACCTGTTCAATCCTCATTGCATTCTCTGACCCCGTTACTCACACTAAAATCCCAGGTGCTCTCAAACAGAGTTGGGACTTCCACCTCTGATGAGGATGGGGGGAGGGGGTTCTGCGCATGCGTGTGCAAGGTCACAGCCCACATTGTGACGTTATAACCTTTTGCAAACTTAATTCAAAAATGACTCATAAAGGAAAAAAGCTATAAAACTCTCACAGTCTAAAGCAGACCTACCAACACTGGTTCAGACTATAAATGCACTCCAGGATGCAGGGGACCCCCAGGAAAAAGGCGGGGACGGTACAGGTGCAATATACGACAGAAACAGACTCTCACAAAACCTACTAATTTTTGGAGGGGGTGGCTGCCTAGTATTTTAACAGATGCACACAGATAAGACACACAGATAGGGCACCAGTCACCTAGGTATGTGTGATGCACAGTGTCAGGCTTAGAGCTTATTGATGATGACCATTACCAGTATCCTTGAGGGGTGAGATTTATTTTTATTTTTTGCTCTTTGTAAGCCATTTCTGACTCGCAAGTATGGGGACACTTTACATGGATTATGAGCTTGCATATTTTGGACAACATATGGACCAATACCTCATGTATTTTATACATTATTTGCTTTTTTTTTAAGAGTACATTTTTTGAGCTTTATGAAGCTAGGCCCTTTCTTGTTGGTTGGGTGAATTGAGGTGTGTGTCTCTTTGTGGAGTGCACTCACATAGTGCTCGGCAGCCCATCTGATGTAATAGAATGGCCCGTCATGCATAGACTGTAAGCCATACACTGTGAATCGCATGTACCTGCTTGACTGTATGCCCCAATGCAAGTATTTTTGTACCCTTCCCTTCATGAGTTGGTAGGTTTTGTGAGTGGTCGTGTTCATCAGTATTTTGCACCTGTATCATCCCTGCCTTTATCATGAGGGTCTCATGCAGCCTGCTAGTGCATTGATAATGTTACCTTGTGTTGGTAAGGCTGTTTTTCTCGTCACATGTTTTGCGCACTTGCTCAGAACCTTCCCAAACCATCAGTTCTTGGAGTCCCAGACCACTGTGAAAGGGCAGAGCATTTCAGCGTGAAAGGGGGAGATAATTGGAGACATCTCAAATCATAATAAGGGTCATTATATTTGTGGAGTATTGAAATTCCCCTGTTTGTGTATATATCCAGATAAAATGTACTACTATTTGCATGGAGGGAGTGGGAATAGATAAAAGGAAGAATCAGATTATAAGGAAAAAGTAGGAACATTATTCATAATAAGAAGTTTTTAATACTCGCATATTCATCCGCATAGTGAGTCCAATGTTAGTCAATTAGTGATATGCTCTGTCCACACACATTCAGCCATAAAATGAGCATTTCAGGGACCTGCGGGAGGATGGATTTTTTTGCGTTTCTACTGCATAAAACAGCTTGCGGTGCCCCCCAGAGAGAGCCTAACATTCAATCTGTCTCACTGAGGTGCCAGCTCACTTTGTGTACTGAAGAAAGGAGCCGTGAATTTGTTTCCGATCAATAACGATAGACACATCATTCATGAGCACCAGCGATACCGAATAACGAGAATCGCGAATACCGTACTATTCGTGCGAGTAGCAAATAATAACAATTACACTCGCTGAACCCTAGTTGAAAGGGAGAACTAAGAAATAATATTGGAAAGGTTGTGTGATTGGCCTGAACATTGGCTTATGGGCAATGCTGTTTTAACCACCATACTGTAAAATTTAAATTAGTCATTAAATCTTAATAAATGGAACAAAATCCTAATCTCTACTTCCAATACGTTTGGTTCCGCTATGACGTCTGTATTACTTTACACATAAGCTTGTGATCAACTAAAAATAAAATAAAAATATCTTGGTAGAACCTTTGTGACAAAAGCACCTGGGTGACTTCTTCTTTCAGTTTAAGTAAGGGATTAAACGCATTAAGAAGAAAAGGCATTCAGTCATGCACCTGTTAGCAGTGTGCCTAGACCCTACATTGTAGATTTCTCCACAGAAGGCTTACATAAATCCAATATGTCATGCAAATTATCAAGCAATTTATATGGGGCTAAGAGTAAAGAAGATATAAACTATTAAACTCTTATACTCAAATCATCACTCAACAGGTCTTAAAGCATGTAGGACTTCTAAGACATTAAGTCAGACATACATGACCTGGATAAAGCACGTTTAATATAGCACTAGTTATGCATGATCTAACATTACATTTAATTAATGGAGCTGATAAAAAACAATTCCATCACTTTAAACAGTTTTTAGTCAAACCTGAAAACTATGCCAAAAGCCTGTTATAGAGTTTGACATCTCCTAAACTCCATAGTTTCCATACAACCCATGTAAGAAGGTTGAACTTAGGTGGTTATAATTACTGTAAAGTGCAAATAATAATAATAATATTCATTATTTATATAGTGCCGACATATTCCGCAGTGCTTTACAATACAGTGATATACAAATGGTCATAGGTAACAATGAAGAATATACAAGACAATAAGTAATTAAAGTAGAGAATCAATATAAAAAATCCAATACACTAAGCAGAGAATCAATGTAAAACGTACAATAAAGAAAGCAAGAAAGCAGAGAAACAATGTAAAAAATACAGTGCAGTAATTAGATACAATACAATGAGCATAGAATCAATGTTAAAAGTACAATTCAATAATTGAAGGGAGCCAACCACCGAAAAAACCCTATCTAACCTATAAATATCTGTCCCTGGAGCCTAAAATAACTACTCTAACCATCCCTGACTGACTAAATCTACCTAACTACATGCACAATAAATCACTTTTTATACTTACCAAATCCTTGTCGGATGGGCGTTCCTCCAGGCTCTTTATCAGCGAGGCGGGTCTCCTCGCCGCGCTCGCACCCGCCTCGCTTCTGTCCATCTTCTTCTATGATTCAAATTACCCTCCCATTGCATCCTCGCAATGAGCAGGTCACGTGCTGCAGGCCCCGCATCACTTCCGCCCGCCGCGTCACAAAGCAGGAAGATATTCTGATGCTGAAATGTGTAACTGTCACGGGTGGCACGGATGACAGGGTAGAGGCCACGCGCAGACGGTCCCAGCATTTGGCCAATCAGCCATAATGTTTGAGGACGGTCCGTCTTTCAGGGCATTTACCTTCTGTGTAGATAGAGAGAAGGTATGATAAGATCTCCCTATCTTGGGGAGACGGCTGGGAAGGTCTTGTGCTCGGTCTGGTTTCTACACCAGTATTCTGGGTCACTAGGACCCAGCAGGTTCTTCCCACCTTTATAAGGAGTTTCATTGCCCTCCCTCGGTGCAGGTGATATTTCCTTGGACACTCATTATCCTTGCTCCAGCAGAAGCTGAGGTGGTGGAGGTTGCTGTGCTCTGCTGCAAGATAAGTGTTTTCTTTCCCCATTGTCTGTTTTTCCTTGTGTTTGTCTTTAGTTGTTAGTGGAGGGGTCTAGTGAACCTCTCCATCTGATCCTTAGATAAGGTAGTGCTAGGATCAGAGAGGGACGAGGTTCGTGGTCGGCGACAGTTGAGGAAACTGTATAGGGACGTCAGGGCAGACAGGGTCAGCCCCAGGAAGACTAGGGGTCACCCTCTCCCTCTTGTGCCCATAGCTTTAGGGACTCCTTATTCCCCCCCCCCGTCGTTGTCCTACGCTGAGTGTCTCTCCTGCTCCCAGCGTGACAGTAACTCAACACCTGACTTAAAAAGTTAAATGGATTTTGGTGTGTTAAGTGTCTAGTTAAAGTTTTCATATCATGACCTCATTCTATGGCGTAGTATAGTTAAGCTTTTGTGTGTTATGAAATGCTACATCTTTATCCTGATGCTCCTATCTCCCCTCCTTGCCATTGATACCATTTAAGTCTGTTTGACACACTTGACCACTCCCACTTGTTGTGAATTTAGCATCTCCCCATGCCTCAGACATGACTTTCTTTTGGATTTTCTAACATCTCACCAAACATTCATTTACACATCACCTCCTCATCGTGCATCCCTGTATACTATGTTGGCAGCTCTCATGTCTCAGTCATTGGATAACTACTCTTCTCCATCTATAACTTTGGCATACAACAACTCATAAAATAATATTTATTCATTTATATAGTGCTATTAATTCCAAATCACTTTACATACATTTGCAACACTGTCCCAATTGGAGCTCACAATTTAAATATCATATCAGTATGTCTTTGAAATGTGGGAGGAAACTGGAGTATCTGGAAGAAACCCACTCAAACAGGGGGAGAACATACAAACTCCTTGTAGATGTTGTCCTTGGTGGAATTTGAATCCAGGACCCCAGCACTGCAAGGCTGAAGTCCTACCACTGATCCACCATGCCCCATGGAATTCAATATGGTCCAGTTCACACCTGCACTCTGTTGCATTTGGCAGCATTGCTCTAGCGCAGGTGGTAGCACAGTGCAAGCACAGCCAAGTGCATCAGAGCGCAAATGAAGTGCATCGCGCTAATGCCGCCACTACCTTGTATGGACGAGCACAGGCAGAACCAGGAAGCGCAAGTGTGAAAGCGGCTGTGTCACAGCGCATCGGAAACGCATCATGCGATATTTCCGGTGTATCCGGACTAACGCCTGCACTGTGACTCCACTTGCACTGCACTACCACCTGCGCTAGCGCAATGCTGCCAAACGCACCAGAGCGCTGGTGTGAACTGGGCCTTTTACTCACTTTACCACTCATGCTGCTCCCTGCCCGCTGTCAAATTCTCTGTGTGTCCATCACATTTTGTCTACTTTTCACTCTAAGGCTAGGGTCACACTGGCACAATTCTAAGTCCCCTGCATGTTTTGCAGAGGACTTTGAATTTTTTTCTCCCTCTGCAACCTTCACGCAGGCTGCAGAGCGGAGAATACGGCCCCTAGCAACCCGTTGTGTATCATGAATACCAGCTAAACAGCGGGCAGCGGGGAGTGCGCATTTCACACGCACAGGGGAACGCATGGGAGGTGATCAGAACTTAAAAAGAAATAAGCATACTCACCTCACTACTCACCTCTCTGGAAATCCCTGTTGCTCACTGCATGCTGTCCTGTCCTCCATTCCTCCATCACATCACATCTTTAACTTGGGTTCATGTGAGCTGCAAATTCTGTTTGCAATTAGGCCTCAGAGCATGCACCATAAAGGGTACTGCTCATGACTATAAGACCTACCCAGGAGTTAACACTGGTTCAAAGATGCAACACGTCTAAGGTGTGGAGGAGCGGACAGGGGTAAAGGAGCAGTGAGAATGGCAGTAATTGTGAACCTGAAGGATTTTTCTTCCAACCTTTGGCCAGCTTTCCACTGTTTAGCAGGATGGCAATTGCAGCTTGCTTCTATTTTGATGAGTTTGTGCAGAGCAAATTACAAAAAAATTCCAGAACATGGATGTTTGTAAAATTCAAATAGAATTCAGTTACACTCGAACAACTCTATCAATTATACAACATTTACTCTTCTGGCCCAGAGACATTCAAAGACTTTCAAAGTGTCAAGCAGGTGTAACTTTCTTCTGCTTTTCCTACTTTTTAAAATCATCAGAGATAGAAAATAGAATTAATTTGCTTTCATCCATTTCACATAACCCACTTTTCAGAACTATTAATCAATATTAACTGGAGATGATTATTTGATTTGATGTGAATTGAATTTGAATAAAATGTTATGCAATTTGCAAGTCCTGGTGAATTCAAACAATCTGCTGTTTATTTCACATTAATCAGCAAAAAATTGCTTGCATCTTTCTTAAGGACCTGTCTCATGCTTCAATGTGTCGGCGAACCGACTAACGATCTGACTTGACCTAGATCGCTGGAACGACGTTCAATGATCGCTAGTGAGGTGTCACACGTATGGATATCATTAACGACGCAACAAAGATTCCGAGACAAGCAAATGATACTTGCAGTCATTTGATCGCCTACGTCCTTCACTTCTAAATAGGCGAAGTCATTAACGACATCTTTATTGAGTTGTCACACACACACCATGCTGCAGGTTGAACGAATGCTCATCGTTTGGTTTAAGGTCCGGTTCACAAACCTCCCATCAACGATCTGCCCGATTATCGTTGATCGTTTGTACATTTCACACTGAACGACGTTGTTACGACGTCATTAGAACGACTGAAAACCCGTGACATACTAACGATATCGTTAACGATATTGTAGTGTGAGACAGGGCTTTTATACATTGTAAAAGATTGGATCAGCCACTCAAGGCTCACATGACACTAGGAGTGCCCACAAGGGCTTCCCCCTAATACCTTGCAAATATGTCACATGGTATAGCGTAGTCAACCGTAGACAAGGCAGAAATGTACAGCGCAAAGTGTGATATCATTTATTGTGAGGTGAGGGAGGTGCGCAAGATGGGTGAAAGATGATGAGTTAAATTTTGTCTACATTTAGTTTAAGGAAGCGAGAGGAGAAGAAGGAGAATATGGCTGATAGACACTCTGGGATTCAGGACAGCAGAGAGGTGACGTCTGGGCCAGAGATGTAAATCTGAGTGTCATCAGCATACAGGTGGTACTAGAATCAATAGGACTTTATGAGTTGTCCTGGGCCAAGGGTATAAATGGAAAAAATAAGAGGTCCCAGGACAGAGACTTGAGGGACCCCAAAAGAGAGGGGATGGGGTGAGGAGGTTGTGTGGGAGGGGGAGACGCTAAATGTGCGGTTGGAAAGGTAGGAGGAGATCCAGGAGAGGGCAAGGTCAGTGATTCCAATGGAAGAGAGGATCTGTAATAGGAGGCAATGGTCGACTGTTTCAAATGCATAGGACAGGTCAAGAAGGAGGAGGATGGAGAAGCGTCCATTAGCTTTGGCGGTAAGTAGGTCATTAGTAATTTTAGTTAAGATGGTTTTGGTGGAGTGGTGGGGGCAGAAGCCAGATTGAAGATTTTCAAAGAGAGAGTTGGATGAGAGGTGGGATGAGAGTATGGCGTGGACATGCTTTTCAAGAAGTTTGGAGGCGAACAGGAGCAGCGATATGAGGCGGTAGCTGGATGTGGAGGTCAGGTCGAGGATGGCTTCTTCAAGACAGGTGTCATTGTTGCATATTTGAAAGTGGAAGGAAAGGTACCAGAGGTTAGTGATAGATTGAAGAGGTGGGTTAGGGCTTGAATAAGCGTGGTGGTGAGGTTGGGGAGGAAGTGAGATGTGATAGGGTCCAATGCACCAGTGGTGAGGTGTGATTTGGAGAGGAGGTGTGCAAGTTCTCCTTCAGTGATGGAGGGGAGGAGGGTTAGTGGGGGAGGGGAGTAGTTTGATATACATAGGGGTTGTGATAGTTTGGTAGCAAAGACTTGTCTGATCTGATTGATTTTATTGGTGAAGTGTGTTGCGAAGACTTCTGCATAGATATGAGAAGTTGGGGGGGGGGACAGTGGGGGGCAAAGGAGAGAGTTAAGTGTGTTGTGGGATAAAGAGGATATGAGGGTAATGAAGTAATTCTGTTTAGTGGTGGTGAATGCCGACTTGAATGTGAGAAGTGCTTGTTTGAATGCTGTGTGCTTGGTTGTATAGTGTCGCTGGCATCTCTCTTGCTGCATTTGAATTATAATCACATTTTTTCTTCTTTCTTAATGCACTAAAAAGCAAAAGCAAGACAGCACAATATTTTTTGCAGAAAAAAATATGAAATTATTGTCTGCTGGGGTGATTGCTTGAGTGTTGAAATCTCATGCTTCAAAAATCCTAAAGCAATGCTGAAAACAAAAATGTTTTTCTAAAAAAAATATTGAAAAAATATTTCCACATTTATAATAGTTTCTAAACGTTTAGTGAATATTCACTTTGCAGATAAATGAACAACAGAATATCCCTTGTGTTATATCATCCATTTTCCACTTTCAGTAGCTATTAATCCATGTAAAGTTTCCCCTTATTTTCTCTTAAACAATGTTCTAATTTACAAAGACTATAGGAAAGTTCAATAGTTCACAATTTGCATGAACAAATTAATAATATAAGTTAACCTGCGTAATAACAATAATTATGGAGATGGGCTTGTACTGAATATAATATTAGTATTTAAGTCAATACATTTTTTCTCTGTTTTCAAAAGATATCTTAGTAATTTAAAAAGCGATAAAAAGGCATTTTTTATCCAAAACATAAACAAGGATTTTAGTAAGACCCTCAGAGTGCCCCAAGTCTGACATCCTGTTTAAAACCCCCACTGAAATGCCTTGAAGCACAGCTGCATAATTGACCTAAGCTAGGTAGATATATCCGTCACAGGCTAATTTCTGTCTCCCTGTGCACCACTGCTTGCATGTTCAACAGTGATTTATTTTTATTTCGTTCTGTTAAGCAATGAAAAACAGGTAACAGAAAATATATTTTTTAGATAGATGGGTTTTAGAGATGAGTAAAGCTAATTTGTTTGGAATTTCCCAAAATGTGTGGCCTCAGTTGGATAAGAATTCTGGGCATTTCTATTTGCATGAATTCAATTATATAGTGGCTGGCTACAAGTTTGATGCATTCTGATGTCTGGCAAGGGGTTAAAAAATAGCTACATGCTACTTGCCTCTTCCCAGCACTCATCATGCATTAACTTTTCCACCACAGTTCCCTTCTTCCCATCTGGTCCAACATTCAGTTCCTCTTCTTTCTTCTTTGTCCTGTGGGTTTCCGGCAGGCACTGTCATTCCTGAATTGGCCCCATATTATCGTATGACGTACAAAGCACATGGCTCATGGAAAATGAAGAGGAGCTGGTATTAGGAGAGGACAGGAGTATTGGATGGGAAGAGGGGAACAGTGGCATTGGTAGAGGTGTCGTGGTGGAGGGCAAAGATAAAGTGAGTATAAGGGCAAAGCCACACTATGCGTACTGCATGTGAGATACTCGTATGAGTCTCACATGACTCATCTGGAATGACCCCTGCCTCTCTGAATGTGAGTGCATCAGCTGCTTGCATTTCTATGCAGCGACACTCCAGTCCAGAAAGGACCCGTTGAAGCGCAACAGCACAAAATGGTTGCCCATAATCTGACCCTGCACACCCTCCCTCCCTGCAACTTTTAACACTTGAAATGGAATAAACTTCCAGACACAGCTTGAAACCAGTGAGTACCGCTTGTTCTTTTGATTACAATACTTTGTTCTTCCCTCTGCGAGGCAGAGAGAAGTGTGAGTGCGCAGGACCGCAATGGAGGACACTTTGTTGATGACATTGGACATGTTATCGACACAAAGCAGGGAAGAAAGACAGTGGTCATAAGCAGAAAGGAGGTGCCAGATCAAGACTAGTGACACCCAGCAGATCAGATCACCCCCAGGTAAGTACAATAAAAGCTCTTTTTATATTATATAGATCGGCCTGGGGACTTACATACAGTATTCTCGAATGGTGTAGATAGGGGTTTGTTAAAAATTGCAGATAAATACATCTTTATTATTGCAACATTCTAAACAATGACCTCAACTAGCTCAACTAACGTAAGAGAGACCTGTAATTCTATGAGATGATTATCCGAGATGTTTTGTGGTTTCTTTCACATGTTAGTAGTTGCATTCCTGTAATAAATTTGGCACTCCAGCTACTCCTGGGAAGAGTCAACCCTTTTCCAAGAGATCTCTGTCTGGCGCTCACTGTAGTTTAGTTAAGTTTTAGAAGTTTAGAAAATTGCCTCGCAGCCCTTCCCAGGGCATTTTAACAACTTTTTTAATGTTTCAAGATCGATTTTCACAGACCATGATGTTTATTAATGACTGGCATATGAATGGCTTCTCTTGATGAATTCCCCCCATTTTGTTTCAATATATAGTAAAGATTGGTTGTGACAGGGTTGGTTCCTTTCAAATTTGGGTTTAATTTATTAGCTTAAAGGGAACCTGTCAGCTAGTTTTGACACCCACACCTATCACTACCCTGCACCTTCCTACTACATCCCTAACCATCCCTGTCTCACCTAAATCTCTCCTATAATGGTTGTGAAAAAAGACTTTGTGACTTACATTTCTGTATGCTAATGAGTTGTCTTGACTACTCTATGAAGTCACACTTGGCGGTCTCCTGGTCTTCATTTCCTCCCTCGCTGCTGCTATCACGCTCCAGTGGGCATGATAATAGAATCCCCGGGTGCACTCCCGGTGCTGTCCTCAATTCAAATTTCTCCCTTCTGTGTATGACGCAGGGGGAACATTTTCTGGAAGATTTTTTAAGGGTTTTCTTCCCGATTTCATTTATAAAGTATATATGTAGGTTTATTAAAAACATTTGCTCTACATTAATATTGGTAAAAATGTAAACGCCAGTTACACTTTAATCATTTTATAAAGTTTTGGAAACATTTCTTATTTAAGCTTTGTTGTCACTTGTTCATTTGGTCTCACAAATGTCTCCACTTTGGCTTGCCAGACAGCGAGGAAAGGATTACTGGTCTTCTCAGTCAGTATGAAGCCCTATCTTTTAGATATTTATGGCATACTCCATTGATATGTAGCAGAGCTGGGTTTATACAAGGCTGTTTAGTAAAGTTTTCAAGCTATTCTTAGTGAATTCAAGAAATGTATCTTATGAGTTAGAAAATATAAGAAGAAACATAGACCTCTTTCTGCGTACCATCTGTACATGAAACCTGTAGTGCAGGAGCCCCAGCAAGAGTGTTTTTTTTACATTAAATTGATGCCATTTATATCTGATCATGGGGAGTCAATCAAATAAATGGGGTTGTGTTGTAGATACTACACAGTGACAGGTCAAGAGTGGAGCTGTGTAGGAGGAAAATCAATGTAGCTGAACAGAGGTCAGGCGGCTTTATCTTGCCTGCAAAATAATGAGCTTAAGAGAAGATTGAGACAAAACAGCAAGTGCATAAAAGGCAGACACATATCTACTTCTGTGCCCTGGGCCACACTATGGTTTCAAATGCTACAATTATAAGAATTTTTATATCAAACTCATGAAAGTGATTTAAATGATTATGATAATTTTGATTTAACAATTTCTCTTTTCACAGTAAGAAAAAAAGTGTTTACTATGGATTTACACAATTGATTACTTAGCATTATTTTTGCCACTTTAGCATCAAGGACCTTATTAATTTCACTTTTTTGTTACAAGAGATGAGCCAGTAAATTGGAGTGGATTTGAACTCTACTTGAATTTTTCAAAATTTTGCAGTCGCGAAACTGGATATTTTTTCATTGATGGGGATGTAAGCAACAATGTAAGGCCGAATTCACACCACGATTTTTGGGATCCAGGGCTCTCCGGTGTGAACCAGACAGCACCGGATCCGATTTGGCCCCTTTTATATCCCTATGGCACTGGATGGGGCCGGATGGCAGCTATTTGCCATCCATTTTGTTGTCTGTCCAGCTGAATCTGGGGGATTTCATTTTTTGCCCCACACAAAAAAATGCTGCAAGCTCCGATTTTGAGTCCAGGGCAAAAATTGGACAAAATTAGATCCTCCCGGATCCAGGGCGATCCGGCGCCCATAACATGGGAGTCTATGAGCGCTTGTTCACCCCAGATCCATCATAGAATTCGACTGGTTCTTGGACGCCAGATGCTAAAAGAGCGGCGGCTGCTAAAAGTTAAAGCTAAAAGCAGCCGCCGCTGAATTTCAGCACCTGGAGAGTTCCCCGGCTGAAATTTCAGCACCTGGAGAGCTCCCCGTATTAAATTTCAGCACCTGGAGAGCTCCCCTCCAGACGCTATGCTGATATTTCAGCACTGGATAGTGGCAGCCACTGATTCTGGCAGAAAACAGGATCGGAGGGCATATTTGCCCTCCGATTCTGTTGTTTCCTGGGCTGTCAGGTTCTGTCTGGTGCTTCCTGCAAAACACCAGATAGAACCTGACAGCAGAAAATTGTGGTGTGACTCTAGCCTTATAAACGATATACCTTATATCCCCAGTCTTAGCCTCTCACCAAGGATATAAGCCAAATCATATTTTCAATTTACAGACAGCGTTCGGAGTGTTTGTTTCTCGACAGTGCAAAGTATAAGATCTGATTTGGCTTATATCCTTGGTCATATGATAAGGCTGGTTAAAGGGTCAATATTGACTTTTAGAATTGATATTTCCAATAGAGTTCAAGTCCTCTTTGAAGATATCATTTGCATATTGTAGTTTTTTGTAAGTCTGGCACAGTGCGAGAGGACCAAAAATTCTAATGCGAGCAACTTGGAATCAGGAGATGTATCTAGGACAGGCTGGTGGCAGAGAGTTATGATAATTTTTTAAAAAATTTTCATGTATTACATTTATTTTACTCTAGGATCTTGAGAGGCTTTATAGCTTAATATTGTTTAGATTGTGAGCCCCAATGGGGACAGTGTTGCAGATGTATGTAAAGTGCTATAGAATTAATAGCGCTATATAAATGAACAAATATTATTATTATTATTAATAAGAATAAGCATTAATGGATTTCAGTCAGCACATTCAAACCAAGTACAGATGCTTGTGCGTCATGGCTGAACAGTCAAATACATCCTTCCACCAAGGTTGCCAACCATGCACAAAATTCCAGGACTGTCTGTAAAAATAGGTCAAATTTAAGGCATCTGAATTTTTTTAAGGCTGAAGAAATTTATTCAGATTATTTTAAATTTAATTATCATCATTTTATAGTTCACAGTGACTGTTGCTAACATTTTAATATCAGAAATATATGATGAAGACTTGTATCGTTTATATTCATAATCTCTTATTATGGTTTTCCAATGGGGCTGTAAAACATTTAGTCTCTCTGTGATTTTGTAAGCCGTGTATTGGGGGAGTTCCTCAGAATACAGTGAAGTCACGAATGAGAGATTCGACTCCAACACCACGTGTCTCTCCAAATATATTTTACTTAAAATGTAACCGTCGTTTAAATTTTTATTTAACGGTAATCTAGAGCAAGTGATTATGTGTGGAGCTCATTCTCAGTCACCTCCGTCTTCAGGGGGTGTAGCCTAAACTACATTCAAAATACAGATAAGATACTGTCAAATTACCTCATGCTGTCACCCTGCTGAGCTCAAATAGCTGCTGGGAGATCTTATCTGAATCTTCCTTCACATGGCCTGTGCGCTGTGCTCTGTGATAAGACCAAGCAGAACCATGTGAAAGGAGAAGTCAGATAAGATCTTAGGGCCGCTTTACACACACCAACTTCTGTGTCCAACTTCTGAACAGATCTCTGGTTGCAGTAAAATCATGGACACATTGTTACATTTGTACACAGCCACAAAATGGTACAATGTGTCCATGATTTCACTGCAACCAGAGATCTGTTCAAAAGTTGGACACAGAAGTTGGTGTGTGTAAAGCGGCCCTTAGGCTGGCTTCACATTAGCGTTTGTGTCTGCATGCTGATGGCATGCAGACACAAACGCTGTCAGAAGCAGGGTCCAAATGATGTGTCCGCAGCGGATAATGTCCGCCTGCGGACACATCACTATGGAGCCCGGCAGCCAATCGGCGCTGTCCGGGGGCGGACCAGGGGCGGAGATCAGCGCCGGAGATCTCCGCCCCCCGGCCGCCGGTAAGCTCCGGGACTGTCGGCGGGGAGAACAGCTGATCTGACAGCTGTTTGAATCTTCCCGCGCCGACACTGTGAGGAGATGTCGGCGCGGGAAGATTCAAACAGCTGTCACATCAGCTGTTCTCCCCGCCGACATCGCTAGGAGATTACAGGCGGCGGGGAGAAGGAGGACAGCAGAGGGTCAGCTGATCTCCCGGTGGCCGTCGGTGATCTTCTGTGACATCACCGGCGGCCACTGGGAGATTTTTCAATGGGTCCGCAGCGTTCTCCCGCGCTGTCAAGAGCTGAACACTGCGGACCCATTGACGGCAATGCATTTTTTGTGTGCTTGGGGACGCTTGCTGAACTTCCAAGATCCCCAAACGCACAAAAAAATGCTGCAAGCTGCGTCCCGGGTGCGGATGCTGGACACCGGAAGGAGCAGATATCGTCCGCATCCGCACCCGAACGCAGCAAACGCAGGCACTATGCGTTCCTATGTTAAACATAGGAACCGCAGTGCGCATGCGTTTGAATGCTTATGGGAACGCAGCATACGCTGCGTTCCCATACGCAAATGTGAAGGCAGCCTTACAGCAGCTGTTTGAGCTCAGCAGGATGCTTGCATGAGGTAATTCGACAGTGGTCTTATCTGTATTATGAATGCAGTTTAGGCCGCGACCCTAAAGACAGAGGTGACGTAGAATGAGCTTCACACACAGCCTGCTGAGGACATCATGTGGAAGGTTTTTTTAATGCTTTCCTTCCTGATTTCATTAATAAAGTATATGTAAAAGATGATTACATTCACTTGCTCTACATTAAAATTAAATAAAAATTTAAACGATGGTTACGCTCAGCTAGGAGGCTAAGACCTTTGTGTTGCACAGTTGAGTACCGTAGCAATATGTACCAGCTATAAATAAAATAAATTGACCTACTGATGCACCTGTCTGAACCAGTCACCAATTAACTATTAACCTCTTTGGATCTGGTACAATTACATGCGTTCAAAGTTTGGGTTCGCAGCACAGTGGTCCACAATTATTTCTGTTCACTAAAGTCCTTTACGTGCCCAGATGGCACCTAAGTGGGTATTAAACCCTTTATAACAGAAGGTAAATAAGAAATGGGGCAGCAACATGGGAGTCCAGTCACTGATCTTGGCAATAACTTTAGCCTGGACCAGACAATATATCTAGCTACTTGTTTGGTCTCAATTGCAAGTGTAATGGCACCAAATTGTAGTATGTTGCGTTCATGGGCACAATGAGCCTCAGTTGTCTCACTGACCTAGGTGTGTTCCAGAAATATAACTGATGGAGACAGATCTATAAGAATTTTATCTCTCAAGGAAACTGTGGCACAGAAGGCATGTCTCAACTCCTTCATGGTGTCTAACATTGCTCACACTGGGATCCAATCTTTTCCCTTCTTTCAGCTTTGTTCCTGTCATCAATATTCTCCCGTTTCATCACCTCACAATTTTTTGATAAGCTGTCTATCTCTGGCTTCATAAAGCTAGAAAAGGGCAGAGATAGAGGGAAAATAAGCTGGTGTGGGGGTATATTCAGATGATTAGCTCTACCATGATGCACAAACACCTATACTTGGTTTAAACAATCATCCTGAGCTGACAGAGTCCCTTTAAATGACAGACAATACCTTTTTCGCAAGTCAAACTTCCTGGGAGAAAAATATCCAAATTCAAATGGATGTGCTAATCTCTGTTTGTTACATTAGGAAGATCAAGGTAACTATGACTATGACAACCTATTCCATGAAACTGTAATCAACTATGAAGCTAAGCTGCTGACTTAAATATACAGAATTTGTGCCTCAAAAGAGGTATTATGTCATTCACTTCTTCAAAAAACAATGTTTTCAAAAGTGAGAGAACAGTTCAAAGCAGTTAAAATGCACTTTATCATCCAGACTTTTTATATACTAAATATAAAAATCTCTAGATTGACTACATTATTCTTCTTAATTATCAAAAAGAAAAAGCCTTTTATTTGTTTCATGTCTACTGACTGGATGCCACACCTATTAAATTATCAAAAAATGGTATGATTGCTCAAGCTATTTATGTGATAAGTGTGATACAGATAATGTCAGTATTTTACATATGCGGTGAAATTGTCTTAATACATAGAAATCTTACACCGGGTGGAGGCCAGCCGCATGATGTGTGATGCTATTATTTCTAGCCCTCTGGCTGTCCCCTTTCGTAAGCCGTTTAGGAACAGCCAAGGGGTCACAAGTGGTATGAGGGTTGTACTTTTCTCAGGTCAGATCTATATGAATAAAAAACTTACAAGAGAGAGCATAAATGTACAATAGGATAAACATTAGATTAGGTTTAAAGGTGAACTCCGGGGAGATGCAGAACAGGGCACTACTGTTCTAAGATCTATAGATTGCTTATAAATCAATAAAATCATATTTGCTCCTCTGCACTCACACCTCCCTCAGGCGAAAGAGAAATTCAGTCTTGCTGCTGCTGAGATCAGGAGGTGTGGCTGGTGCACGGACCCTGGGAGCTCGATCATCATCTTACACTCCTGCCCCCTCATACTTCTGTAGGAACAGGGGGCATGGCAGCCGGCCCCATGGTCTCAGTACATACTGCCATGAATATACATCCTTTATAATGTAAGAACAGGGGTGTTCTCGCTTCAAATAGCAATGATATCACCAAGAATATAAAAATACACACCTCTGCTGTACAACCTATGACAGTGCATAATGTGTGCTGCCATGTATCAGGCTACGAGCACAGGTAGAGCACTGTATTGATTGATTCAGCACTGTCATAGTCTCTCGTCACCATATCAACTTGATGGCTTCCTTGTTCCTGAAACTTTAGCACTATGCATGATTGAATCACCCTGCCCCTGAAGTGGTGAGAGCTGAGGAACAGATATGATTTTATTGATTTATAAGCAATTTAAACATCCTAGAACTGTAGTGTTCAGCTATGCTTCATCATGTAGGAGGGCAGGGACAGTACAAACATTTTTCATCTCCCCGGAGTTCTCCTTTAATGGGGATTCATTTTTAAGTGCAGTTGCGCAAAGACTATGAGGGGCAGCACAATTTAATATATAATTTATATTAACATATTTTGTATGTTGAAACACATTGTATCATGAAGTGTAAAATGAAAAAATATATAGTTTTTACAAATAGTAAATAGTTTTACAAATGTTTTGCAAGTACAGTGTTGGCCAAAAGTATTGACACCCCTGCAATTCTGTCAGATAATGCTCTGTTTCTTCCTGAAAATGATTGCAATCACAAATTCTTTGGTATTATCTTCATTTAATTTGTCTTCAATGAAAAAAACACAAAAAGAATTGTCATAAAGCCAAATTGGATATAATTCCACGCCAAACATAAAAAAGGGGGTGGACAAAAGTATTGGCAACCTTAGAAAAATCATGTGATGCTTCTCTAATTTGTGTAAT
Organism: Allobates femoralis; assembly: GCA_033576535.1. Classification (NCBI taxonomy): domain Eukaryota; kingdom Metazoa; phylum Chordata; class Amphibia; order Anura; family Aromobatidae; genus Allobates; species Allobates femoralis. The sequence continues at coordinate 484,785,849 of JARQOC010000005.1, read as the reverse complement.
TAACAGCACCTGTAACTTACCTGTGGCACCTAACAGGTGTTGGCAATAACTAAATCACACTTGCAGCCAGTTGACATGGATTAAAGTTGACTCAACCTCTGTCCTGTGTCCTTGTGTGTACCACATTGAGCATGGAGAAAAGAAAGAAGACCAAAGAACTGTTTGAGGACTTGAGAAACCAAATTGTGAGGAAGCAAGAGCAATCTCAAGGCTACAAGTCCATCTCCAAAGACCTGAATGTTCCTGTGTCTACCGTGCGCAGTGTCATCAAGAAGTTTAAAGCCCATGGCACTGTGGCTAACCTCCCTAGATGTGGATGGAAAAGAAAAATTGACAAGAAATTTCAATGCAAGATTGTGTGGATGGTGGATAAAGAATCTCGACTAACATCCAAACAAATTCAAGCTGCCCTTCAGTCCGAGGGTGCAATAGTGTCAACCCGTACTATCCGTCGGCGTCTGAATGAAAAGGAACTGTATGGTAAGATACCCAGGAAGACCCCACTTCTTACCCCGAGACATAAAAAAGCCAAGCTGGAGTTTGCCAAAACTTACCTGAGAAAGCCTAAAACATTTTGGAATAATCATCTCTCTTTTTAGGCAAAGGCACCAACACAGAGTTTGCAGGAGAAAAAAAAGAGGCATTCGAAGAAAAGAACACGGTCCCTACAGTCAAACATGGTGGAGGTTCCCTGATGTTTTGGGGTTGATTTTCTGCCTCTGGCACTGGACTGCTTGACCGTGTGCATGGCATTATGAAGTCTGAAGACTACCAACAAATTTTGCAGCATAATGTAGGGCCCAGTGTGAGAAAGTTGGGTCTCCCTCAGAGCTCATGGTTCTTCCAGCAGGACAATGACCCAAAACACACTTCAAAAAGCACTAGAAAATGGTTTGAGAGAAAGCACTGGAGACTTCTAAGGTGGCCAGCAATGAGTCCAGACCTGAATCCCATAGAACACCTGTGGAGAGATCTAAAAATGGCAGTTTGGAGAAGGCACCCTTCAAATATCAGGGACCTGGAGCAGTTTGCCAAAGAAGAATGGTCTAAAATTCCAGCAGAGCATTGTAAGAAACTCATTGATGGTTACCGGAAGCGTCTGATCAGTTATTTTGGCTAAAGGTTGTGCAACCAAGTATTAGGCTGAGGGTGCCAATACTTTTGTCTGGCCCATTTTTGGAGTTTTGTGTGAAATGATCTATGTTTTGCTTTTTGCTTCATTCTCTTTTGTGCTTTTTCATTTAAGACAAATTAAATGAAGATAATAATACCAAAGAATTTGTGATTGCAATCATTTTCAGGAAGAAACTGAGTATTATCTGACAGAATTGCAGGGGCGTCAATACTTTTGGACAACACTGTATATAGTGAGAGTGTAATTTCTTTTTCAATAGGTTGTAGGGTATGGTAGTACCTTGCTATGTTTGGGCCACGTCTACCTATATAACGATGATTCGGAGTGTATTAGATTTTGGGATATATGACCTCTATGTTGAGCTGTACTCAGAGCAGGCTACTTGTACAAGCTACTTGTCTGCTGTGTGATTCGTTCTGCTTTTTAAAAAGCTTTGAAACTACCCCAGAGAAAAATTGGCATCGGCCACAATAAAAGGTATTATTCAAAGCGCAGTCCAAGGTTAGTTGCTGCTTGCTGTCCAAATGGTTAACATTACCTCTTTAATCTTGATATTTGTGCTTGGCATGGAAAACGCATCTTATTAAAGACCCTAAGTATGGTAATAATTGCATCTGATCAAAAAAGTATTTCCACCTTGAAAAGCTCAAGGAATGGCTAAATCGCCTGTCTGATTATTAAAAATAAATGAAGTATATTCAATATTCTACAATGTTACGCAAAAAATGGTTCAATCTACCAAATATTTACAATACTGAAAGAAAGAGAGCAATCACAAAAATGATTTTATTGAAGTAGTTCTACATAAAAAATGTGCAACACATGTAGAGCGCATAGTAATAAGAATTACAGTAATGGCTGAGAGTGTAGGCACCTTGAAATTGATCTAGAAAATGAGGTATTTCTTCCTGACAATTATTGTAATGACACATTTTGTTACACACATGGTTACGGTATTTCCTTTGTGTATATTGAAACAAACAAAAACTGAAAAAAAATGCAAATTGGACATAATTTCACACGAATCCCCCCAAAATTGGCCAGACAAAATTATTATAAAAGTTTAAAAAGGGCGATAGAAGAGGCACTGCCAACACATGCAGCACTGAATAAAAAAGGGAAGAAATACATATTTAATAAGTATTTATTAGACACTTTTGCGTTATGGGGGTGTACTGTCTCCTTCCTCGGGTGCCTGTTTGTTTTTTATAGAAAAAGTTGTTGCACCCTCAACCTAATATTTGCTTGCACACCCTTTGGATTAAATAACTACAATCAATCCATTCCTATATCCATCTACAAGATTCGCAAGTCAGCTTTACACATCGCAATATCATTCCGATATTGCATACGATTTCACGGGAGCGCGCACATTTTTGGCACTTGTCCAAGATCACATAGGAGATGTTACACAGGGAGATATCGACAGGCAATGCAACTAGGATGTAGTACGCCCCTTTTTCACACTGTGCCTGAGCAACTCAGGGAACGACCAATTAACATTGGAGTGAATAGGGGAAGTTGCGCTCCAAATCGTAGTTGCGCTGTCACACAGCACGATCCTGCCACATCGCCTAGCCAATATTGCACGGTTGGAGAGCATGCACAATCCAAAAACGATATTGTAGTTGCATCGTTTTTGAGTCGCGTTGCCCATTTACACGACACAACGCACGAACGATATCAACTGCAACGCCCATACCACGTGACTATTTATGGTAGTTGCGTTGCGATATCACGACGTGTAAAGCGGCCTTTACACCTCTCAGCTGGAATTTTGGAGTCTGCTTTTATAAACTGCTCCAGGTCTCTCATATTTGAAGGCATCCTCTCCCAACAGCAATTTTAAGATCTCTCCACAGGTGATCAATGGGATTTAGATCCAGACTTGTAGATAACCACTTCAGAACTCTGCAGCACTTTATTTCCATCCATTTCTGGAGGCTTCTTGAAGTATGTTTAAGGTAATTGTCTTGCTGGAAGACCAACGACCTAGGATGCAAAGGCTGGGGATACACTTGACAGTCAGTTTTTCTGCCTTATCAAAACCTGATTCAGTTTTTAGATATTTGGCATGTTTGCATTCAAAAAACGCTATGCGTTAACACATGATACCTATATGTACCATGCGTTAACGGATGCATTTGCTAGCAGCGTTTTTGGATGCAGTAAAAGAACGCATAGCGTTTTTTAGCAGTGCATTTTGACACTGCGTTTTTTGCATGGGAACCTATGGATCCATTAAAACCATCCGTTTTTCAAGAATTCTAAGTTGAAAAACTGATGCTTTTAACGAATCCAGGGCTCAAGCATGACCTCAGCCAAACCCAGTTTTTTGACAATGGGCACTACATTGTGACTCAAAATTCTTAGGGTAATCTTCAGATTTCCTGATGCCTTGCACACAATTAAGGCGCCCAGTGTCATGGGCAGCAAAAGAACCCCAAAACATTTTAGAAGCTCCATCATATTTTACTGTAGGTATTGTGTTCTTTTCTTTGTAAGTCTCATTCCATATTCAGTAAAGAGTAGAATGATGTACTTTACCAAAAATCTCTATTTTGGTCAGATTTGTCAACAAGATGCTTTCCCCGAAGAATTTTGGTCTCCTAATATAGCATTTCAATTCATTCAAATGTGGATGGATAGTTTACACTGACACAAATGCACCTTCAGTATAGGTTAAATTTGTTTGGAACTTAATAGCGACTACTTACCCAATATCTGGACTATACCCGCAGGTCTTGCCGATGCCTGGAAGGAAGACATCATCAGGGCTCGCTGTGTAATTATCGGGGACAGTAATTAATTGAAGCGTTCGTGATGTTGAAAGTGTAACAGAAAAACAGAGCAATAATTTACATGCTCATTATTTTCTCAATGAGCTTTCTGCACTGCTAATGTGGGGTACCCAGTCCCTGGTGTTATAGTTCACAGGGGATGTCACGGGGCCTGTTGCCCGGTCCCATGGCCCTGGTGGGGTTTACGTCAATGGAATAAAAGAAAAGATGATTCGTGATGCCACCTACGGTTCCGGTAATGTTACCGGCGTTGCGGGACAGACACCTCCGGGGTGATGGTGGAGCAACTAGATGGCTACGCTCCCTATAGGTGGAGCAGGATCCCTGGGGCAGTAGCGGAAGTTATTGATTTCACACAGGCATGCAGCTACACTAGGCCTTGTCTCTTGTCCTCCATTCTGCTGCAGTCGGCGGCATCTCAGGTGGAGATACAAAAGGACGCCACACAGTCTTTTTACTCTGTACAAGTTTACTGGCAGTTCTTTGATAACACAGTATTTTCGGGTCTGCCTGGCCTAGCTAGTCCCTGGGAATTAGGATGCTTTACTCAGGACCCTCAGTGGAATGCCTGCTGTTCCTGTCCGGTCCCTTCCTGCACTCTCTCCTGCCTCCCTCAGCACTCCCGCACGCAGACCCTGAAGCCAGGTCCTACGGATCTATCTGTGGAGGTCTCTTCTCTGGGTCCCCCATACCCTTACGGTGACTTTTCCTGGATGTGCCGTGGGTCGGCCGCGACTTCCTCTAGAAGCTCAGGCCTCCGGTTCGTCGGTTTGGAGATAGACACCCGCACCATGCTCAGAGTCGGTCCTCTGTTTTGGGACAGATGTCTCCGCTTGGTAGACGTAGTCGGTCCGGATTCAGGCGCACTGCACTACCTTGTGCCCGTAGGATCCCCTTCCTTCCTGACGGCTTCTGTGCCATCCTGCACTCCTCACTCTCCAATGGAGCTCTCTCAGACCAGACTAACTCTCCTCCCACCCACACACTTTTCCACCCCGTCACTCCTCCCATGGGACTGGGTCCTTCCCACAGTTGGTCCACCCACGGTCCCCTACCTAGGGTGTGTGTGGATGTGTTGTGTGAGGGTCCTTTGTGTGGCATCCCAATTCCCTAGTCACAGGAATACTACACACTCTTTTATGGGTGCAGTACCCCTACGTGGCATCCCGACCAGTGGGGTGCCACAAACACAGCAGTCAAAAACACTGCTGTCAGCACAGCAAGTTGAAAATCACATTCACTTTGCTGGCAGACGCAGAGACTGATCAGTTTTTAGTGCAGTTTTAAAAAATGCAGCACCAAAAATGGATTAAAAACATCTAGTATATTAAAAAGCAAGGGGTCCCCGAGATTAATTCAACACGTTAATGATATGCATGATGGAGATGCTGGGGTCCTTAAGTTTGCCGGGATTGCTAATCTACCCCCTTCTAATAGAGGGGGTGATCAGCATAAACGCTTATTACAACTTGAGGCCAAGTGGATCCTAGAGCTGAATGCCCAGGGTGCCCTTGGCTTCAATGACAAACTGGACATGGCCGTGTTATTGTAAGGTGATAGAAGATTGGCTTTCTTTGAACTGTATAGTATTCATAGATATATGACTTTCTTGAGCTGATAGTTGTTGCTATATACCTTGTTAACATCACTTTAGTACAAAAAAATATAGGGGGTTAATAACGATTTGTGCCTCCTTATATGTATATAAGTTGTTTTGGATCATTGTTTTTAACCTTTTTTTCTCTCCTGTCCTTCGTTTAGTGGACTTCTGGCGGTGTCCGACTGTATTGCTTCATGGTAAGTAATGTAGCATCACTTTGCGTACGCTAAATTGTGGAGTTTTTTTCTTTCCCTATATATAAATCTTAGATGTACGAGCTAGAAAGAGGGGATGTGGGCTTTAATATGGGATTTGCAGTATGCATTATTTGCCTCATGTGAATTTAGCTAAAAGTTTAATAATGGGAGTGTTTGCACTTTATTTTTGTTGCTATAGCCCCTTTGAAATTGTAGGAGTTATTGCTAAATTGGGTATTAACTCTTTACTTAAATCTTGTCATATATCCCTTTTTGCTTTTTACTGCCCTTCTGATTGGCTCTACTATCTCCCTGACAACGCCAGTAAACCTACTGACGCTGCCTCTTTGCTGAGGCGACCGCGCGCATGCGTAGTCAGTCTAGGGAGCGGTATCCAATCACGTTTCCCCTCTTCGCGGTCACCTGACTGAGTCAGGTGACATGCTCACATGACCCTGAAGTATTGGTGCGCTCAGACGCCGCAGCAGTCCTCTGCCCAGTATTATGTAAGCATGCGATTATGCATAATTAATGCAGATATTTGTACATACAATAACTGATGATCTTCCTTTGTTTACTTTCTGTTAGTTGTGTAATGTTTTTAACGTGCACTTGTGTGCTCATTATGACCGGCTGTGACGTCATGAGGGCGGTCCAGCTCCACCTATATAAGGTCGGAGCAGGCATCACCGGCCACCTGTGACCCGTTGAAGGGCGAGAGCCCGAAACGGTGCCGTAGTCACTCTGGTCTCCCCCCCTCCCTGCAATATGTTTTGGCAACCCTAATAAAGGACGGCGTTTTCATCTTCTCTGGTGAGTTCAGCTTTTTTCTTCATACTTAACTGTTTCTGGACTTGATTTTGCTTTGCTGGCACCCGAAGAGATCTCTGTGGCGTCTGTTGTTCACCTCCTAGTTGGAATTCCCCCAGAAGGTAGTGCCCCATCTTTTCCTTCCTTGTTTGGATTTAATCTTTTTTTTTCAGATCATTTGAGAGCTGTTTTGAGGAGCCCATGATGCCACTCCTCAGAGAAGATGCAACTAGGAGAACAACTTGCAAGTGGAAACCTGAAATAGCTTTTCTCATGATTGGATACACCGGGCTATGAAGTACAAAGCTCAATGAGGTTACAAACCAATTTAGTGCTTCAGTAAGTCAGTAAAAAGTAGTTAGAAGTATTCAAATCATGAAAATCAGAAGGGTGCCCATACTTTGGCACCTGTCAAATTTTGAAATAATGCATATTTCACATTTTTTGTTAGTACAATAAACCTCATTTCAAACCTAAAATATTACTGTGTCCATCAGTTATTACATAAATCACACTGAAATAGCTGTTGCAAAAAAACAATTTTAAACAAAAAAAAAGAGTAAGATTAAAAGGGGTGTCCAAACTTTTTCATATGACTGTATATTATAGGAGATTAAATGATCACAGTCTGAAATCCTTTAAGATGACAAAAATAATGTGAAAAAAAATATAACATTTTTATTACATATAAAGTGTTGGCCAAAAGTATTGACACCCCTGCAATTCTGTCAGATAATGCTCAGTTTCTTCCTGAAAATGATTGCAATCACAAATTCTTTGGTATTATTATCTTCATTTAATTTGTCTTCAATGAAAAAACACAAAAGAGAATGAAGCAAAAAGCAAAACATTGATCATTTCACACACAACTCCAAAAATGGGCCAGACAAAAGTATTGGCACTCTTAGCCTAATACTTGGTTGCACAACCTTTAGCCAAAATAACTGCAATCAACCGCTTCCGGTAACCATCAATGACTTTCTTACTATGCTCTAAAGGAATTTTAGACCATTCTTCTTTGGCAAACTGCTCCAAGTCCCTGATATTTGAAGGGTGCCTTCTCCAAACTGCCATTTTTAGATCTCTCCACAGGTGTTCTATGGGATTCAGGTCTAGACTCATTGCTGGCCACCTTAGAAGTCTCCAGTGCTTTCTCTCAAGCCATTTTCTAGTGCTTTTTGAAGTGTGTTTTGGGTCATTGTCCTGCTGGAAGACCCATGACCTTTGAGGGAGACCCAGCTTTCTCACACTGGGCCCTACATTATGCGGCAAAATTTGTTGGTAGTCTTCAGACTTCATAATGCCATGCACACGGTCAAGCAGTCCAGTGCCAGAGGCAGCAAAGCAACCCCAAAACATCAGGGAACCTCCACCATGTTTGACTTTAGGGACCGTGTTCTTTTCTTTGAATGCCTCTTGTTTTTTCTCCTGCAAACTCTGTGTTGGTGCCTTTGCCTAAAAAGAGAGATGATTATTCCAAAATGTTTTAGGCTTTCTCTGGTAAGTTTTGGCAAACTCCAGCCTGGCATTTTTATGTCTCGGGGTAAGAAGTGGGGTCTTCCTGGGTATCCTACCATACAGTCCCTTTTCATTCAGACACCAACGGATAGTACGGGTTGACATTGTTGTACCCTGGACTGCAGGGCAGGTTAAACTTGTTTGGATGTTAGTCGAGGTTCTTTATCCACCATCCGCACAACAGCGTTGAAATCTCTTGTCAATTTTTCTTTTCCGTCCAAATCTAGGGAGATTAGCTACAGTGCCATGGGCTTTAAACTTCTTGATGACACTGTGCACGGTAGACACAGGAACATTCAGGTCTTTGGAGATGGACTTGTAGCCTTGAGATTGCTCTTGCTTCCTCACAATTTGGTTTCTCAAGTCCTCAGACAGTTCTTTGGTCTTCTTTCTTTTCTCCATGCTCAATGTGGTACACACAAGGACACAGGACAGAGGTTGAGTCAACTTTAATCCATGTCAACTGGCTGCAAGTGTGATTTAGTTATTGCCAACACCTGTTAGGTGCCACAGGTAAGTTACAGGTGCTGTTAATTACACAAATTAAAGAAGCATCACATGATTTTTCTAACAGTGCCAATACTTTTGTCCACCCCCTTTTTATGTTTGGTGTGGAACTATATCCAATTTGGCTTTAGGCCAACTCTTTTTGTGTTTTTTTTCATTGAAGACAAATTAAATGAAGATAATAATACCAAAGAATTTGTGATTCAGGAAGAAACTGAGTATTATCTGACAGAATTGCAGGGGTGTCAATACTTTTGGCCAACAGTGTATATATATATATATATATATTTGGTAATGCTGTTTTTAAAAGTCAGATTTTATTTTTTAAATATAGAATCAATTACCTGGTAGGTAAACACTTTAAAAAGATTAGCATTTTTTTTAGCTCGATTCTCTAATAAGAATGTAAAAAAAAGAAATCACAGCATCTTACGTGCAGAAATTGGTAACAATAATACCGTCAGCTCACAATGCAAAAAACAAGCCCTCACTCAGCACCATCAACAAAAGAATAAACATTTTACAGGTCTTGAAAAATGGTGACAAGAATATTTGCTTCACTGCATAAGATAATGGAGTAATTATCCATTATGTCATGCAGTTAGGCATTTCAATACGTTTTTTGGAATATTTCAACCATCAACATACTGTGAATTGGTTAAAGCAACAATATTTCTAAAACAATAGTCAGAATTTTTCTTCAACACTTAAAGTGTGAATAATATTCATCTTCAAACTATATACATGTCACAATATATTGCCCAGATTGGAACAGTTTTCGCATTCACAAAATAATAATGTAATTTCTGTTTAACGTGTAAATGTCGTTTCAATGAAAAAAAAATACTGCACTGTTTGGTAATGAGGGGGTCACAGCAGCTAAGCTAATGCTTTTTTTGTGCCATATGACTGGTTTTCTCACATTTTCTGTGCTCTTTTAAAAACTGCATTTTGTGGCTGTGTGGGCATGGCCATCAACTGATAGGGAGCAGTGCAATGTGACAGCAGAGAAATGGTAAGAAAGATCCTGTGCTAATAGAGAATGAGTTAACAGAGATCTCGACTGAGCTGTGTGGAGCCAGACGACAGATCAAAAGTTTGTGCCAAGGAAAGAGGAGTTTGCAGTGATCCTGACATTCTGACACTGCTCTGCACTGTGCTGTAGCCTGACGTAATCTGATACATTATCACCAGATGCAGTCAGGAGCTTTCATACAGTGTAGGCCCTGCCCCCTCTCTTATATGGTTACATGCCCATATTCAGTGTGAAGATGGATCTGAGTGATAATGAACATATGTCTGCATTACACACAGTGCAGTGGGGACACCTTGTGGAAGGTTTATTAATTATTTTCAACCAGAATTCTCTGATAAAGTATATTTGAGAGTTAATTAAAATTGTTTGCTCTACATTATCTATACATATAATTGCCAATCGCCTCTGTCATACACTTCTGGCGATTGTGTCGCTATCCACCAATCCATCATGGCCACGGTTAGTGGATCGTGGGATAGTGACAAGTGACAAATACGTCACCACTACCATCAGGAGATCAGCGGCGCTAGCATTGGCTCAGCCGGCCGGGGGCAGCTCAGCTAATGAGCGGTGCCACATGGTTTTGGTGTGGGATTTGAGCGGCACGTGATTCAAATCCCTCATCAAAGCTACACGGCTCTGCTCACTGAGTGCTGTTGATGTGGGATTTAATTCCTGCTTTGCTGATTGATTGCCATGGTCAGCAGTGACCAATCAGCGCTGTTGGCACGGGATATAAATCCCGCTTCGCTGATTGGTAACCTTTGGTGCTCAGCCAATGAGGGAGCAGGATTTAAATCTTCCGACAAAGCCGCACTGCAAATTGGCTACCCACCCCAACTGTGGCGACCAATCAGTGAAGTGTGATTTAAATCTTGTGTCAACAGCGCTCATTGGTCGCCACCGGCAGCAATCAGCCAATGACTGGTGGCGTGCATCTTTGGCGGACAATTTGAACCGGCCAAGGCGCTCAGCCAATGAGCGGCGTGGGATTCAAATCCCCAGCTAAAGCCGCGTGACACCACTAATTGGCTGAGCTGCCACCGGCTGAGCCATTGAGCAGTGCGGGATTCAAAGCCGCACGGCACCACTCATTGAGTGGTTAGAACTGTGCAGTGGCTCAGTGGTTAACACTGTGCGGTGGCTCAGTGGTTAACACTGTATATGGTGGCTCAGTAGTTAGCACTGTACATGGTGGCTCAATGGTTAGCACTGTACAGTGGCTCGGTAGTCAGCACTGTATGGTTGCTCAGTGGTCTGCACTTTACAGTAGCTTAGTGGTTAGCACTGTATGGTGGCTCAGTGGTTAGCACTGTATATGGTGGCTCAGTGGTTAGAACTGTGCGGTGGCTCAGAGGTTAGAACTGTGCAGTGGTTCAGTGGTTAGCACTGTGTGATGGCTCAGTGGTTAGCACTGTGCGGTGGCTCAGTGGTTAGCACTGTGTATGGTGGTTCAGTGGTTAACACTGTAAATGGTGGCTCAGTGGTTAGCACTGCATATGGTGGCTCAGTGGTTAGCACTGCATATGGCGGCTCAGTGGTTAGCAATGTATGGTGGCTCTATGGTTAGCACTGTGCGGTAGCTCAGTGGTTAAAACTGCGTGGTGGCTCAGTGGTTAGAACTGTGCGGTGGCTCCATGGTTAGCACTGTGCAGTGGCTCCATGGTTAGCACTGTACAGTGGTTCAGTGGTTAGAACTGTACTGTGGCTCCGTGGTTAGCACTGTGCGGTGGCTCCGTGGTTAACACTGTGTGGTGGCTCAGTGGCTAGTACTGTATGGTTGCTCATTGGTTAGCACTGTACAGTGGCTTAGTATTTAGCATTATACAGTTGCTCAGTGGTTAGTACTCTATATGGTGGCTCAGTGGTTAGCAATGTATGGTGGCACCATGGTTAGAACTGTGTGGTGGCACAGTAGTTAGAAGTGTGCGGTGGCTCAGTAGTTAGAAGTGTTCAGTGACTCAGCGATTAGCACTGTGCAGTGGCTCAGTGGTTAGCACTGTGCGGTGGCTCAGTGGTTAGCACTGTGCAGTGGCTCAGTGGTTAGCACTGTGCGGTGGCTCAGTGGTGAGCACTGTATGGTGGCTCAGTGGTGAGCATTTTATGGTGGTTCAGTGATGGGAGGCAAGCACATGGGAGGCAGAAGGCACAGAGGAGGCAGGCGCTCAGGGGAGGCAGAAGGCACAGGAAAGGCAGGGACACAGGGGAGGCAGAGGCAAAGGGGGAGGCAGAGTCATGGGGAGAGATAGCGCGCACACAGGGGCTGAGAGCACACAGAGCGGAGAGAAAGGCACAAGTAAGAGAGCGCGCACAGGGGAGAGACAGCACAGAGTGGAGAGAGCGCACAAGGGGGGACAGGTACAGAGACTGCCCTCCCGATGCAATAGCATCGGGCCTATTTAAAATTATTAAATAAACATTTAAACAGTGATTATGCCTTAAATGGAGAAAATTACAGTAGATGCATGTTTATTATTGATGTAATCGGACTGACCTGAATAATTATTATTTCAGCACAATTAATGCCTTAGGCTAATTGCCAACGATGGTGCTTTTGCAGCATATTTTGTATTATGTATTGTAAATATGTGCTGCAAAAACGAAAGGTATATTGGCCAGCCAGCAAAGTCAGTGTGACTTTGCACGTGCTATGCTGACATTTGCGCCTTTTTGCGCACCATAATAGTTGCACATTTTTAAGGATCTTTGATCTGTAAAAATAAGCAGCAGGTCAATTAATTTATGCTCTTACCTTATGTTCTAGCTGACACTTCCGTGTTTTGGCTTCGTCACCCATAATGTGGATAGAGGGTGTGTGACGTGGCGAAACCCAGAAGTGCCTGCCGGTGCCCAAGGTAAGCACTGTACTACATGGCGGGGACAGCAGGGATGGATGCAGAATTTTCTGCATCAAAAATGCAGATATTAGCCAACAAAAGTGCAATACTTTTCCTGTGTAATAGCTGCTAAAACCAGATGCAGATTTGATGCAGAAAATTCTGCATCACTTTTAGCTTGTCAGCACATGGCATTAAGCACAAATCCCAAATAACAATGGTGGTATTACATTTTTTTAAATAATTTAATTGTATTTGGATTTTATTTCCCATGTTTCAGCACTATTCAAAACTAAAACTTGACCTGGAAATAACAAGCAGTCACATGTCTATGGAGATGAAAAAATTAAAAAGGTTTATAGCCCTTGAAGAGAGGTGACGAAAAAAAAGAAAGCTCAAAATTGGAAAATTCCCTAGTCCTTGAAGGTTACATAAGTCAACAGCACAATCACAATATAGGAGAATTATAAATTGGAGATCTATTCAGTATAGGCTGCTCAGAGGCCAGCATGACTGATGACTATATTTTAACATGGTATTGTGTGTACATAGATCTTCTGAGTTATAAATTGCTGCAAAATATGTCATTGCTGTACAAATAAATATTTCTATTATTATTACTATCAATTACAACATTATTATTAGCATTGGAGCATTAGCTTTCTCTCATGTACAATATGTGCACTACATAAACAAGCAGAAAACAGAGTTCAATGGGCATAATGACATTTTTCATCATCCTTATGGGGGCACTAAAAGAGAATTCGAGAACTACATGTTTCCCTGCAGATTTTAGTGACTACTACCCTGTTTATCCAAAAATAAACCCTACCCCCATAAATCAGCCCTAGCTGGGTTTTTCAGGCTTTTTAAACAGGTTTGAAATATAAGCCCTACTCAAAAAATAAGCCACAGCTGACACCTGCATAGAAATACTCAGTGTAGTGTCACTCTCAGCTGATAAGTACTGGACAATTGCAAAGTGATACAATAGTCACCAGTGCAGCAGGAATACAGTGCGACGTGAACACATGGAGCCCATGTTACCCGCGATCAATCAGCACCTGGAGTTAACATGTCCCGCCTTCTGACTCTGGGTGCTGATTGGTCGGGGGTCACATGGGCTCCGTAACTGCAGGACCTGATCCAGATTGAACAATGCATCCTGAGTCCTGCTACCTAAAGCTCATCTTTATCGGTAAGTACTGTACTGTATGCTGTACTAGTAGTAGGGTAGCTGCTCCCCCGCTCCACTCCCAAGTCAGCCTCCCAATTCTGCATGTCCACCTCCAAGGTCTGCCTCCCTGCAGATTTAAAGAAAGTATTCTCCAGGGCCACTGGACCATATTTACAGCAGCTTTATTTGAACATCTTTAAAAACAATTGCATCCCGCCAGGCGCGTTTCGGACGAGGTCCTTACTCATCGGCGAATATACAAATATAAAAACAATACATTATAGACAAGTAAAAAACATTGCTGCAACAATCAAGGCCTTAATAGCCAACATTTGTCGGATTAACCCCTTCAGGTTAGACAGAGCAAAAAAAACAGCCACAGTTCATATAGTCCAAATGTTATAAGACCATGAACCCGAAAAAATGCATAAATATACATAGCTATACCCTTACTCAAATGATAATTACAGTACATCGTTATAGAAACCGCTATACTCATATGCACATGTAAACATACATTATAAACATTAATCTTTTTCTCATTATTACTCACTCCCTATAGATGTCTCTAGGAGGAAGATATGTAAATATATAACCTCGTTCCGAGCACCCAGGTGGAGCCAGCCACTGCTCCAGGTGCCTGGGAATCTGACGAGTGTTGAGGTGAACAGCTTCCTATTCCCCACCCCTATCAGTTGTGCAATTCCCTGCAGATTTGCTCATCTTCAACAACCAGTATAATGTGCCACGATAACTATTCATTATTTTGTTCAAGCATAAATGTGCAATTGCTTTTTTTTTGCCAAATATAAGCCCTACTCCCAATATAAACCCTAACCTTTTTTTGGAGGGGAAAAAATATAAGAGACTGTCTTATTTTTGGAGAAACACAGTAGCAGCAGAAAACTTTATGATCAGTTTGGAAGGACCCTTTTAACAAAAAGTAACATCAAAAGTAAACATCAATAAGCAAAAAAAAAGTTAACGTGCAACCTCCATTTAAATTTATCTTTAATAATAACGCAGAGCAAGTGATTTTAATAAGCTTTCAAATATACTTCATTCTGGTTGAAAACCATTCATCAACCTTCCACAAGGTGTCCCCACTACACTGTGTGTCAAGTAGACATATGTTCATTATCATTCAGATCCGTCTTCACACTGAATACGGCCTCATAACCGTATAAGGGTGGGGGGGTGGCCTGCACTGTACATGAGCTTCTGACTGCAGCTGATGAGGTGACAATGTATCACATTACTTCAGCCTTCAGCTCAGTGCTGAGCATTGTCCTCTTTCCTTGGCACAAGCTTCCGAACTGTCATCTGACTCCAGATGTTACCCATCATCAACAACCAGTGCAGTATTGTTCTTTTTTTCTTCATTGAAATGAAAAAATGACATTATTATTTTGTGAATGCAGAAAGTGTTCCAATTTGGGCAACATATTCCGACATGTATGAGGTTTGAAGATGAATATTATTCTTACATTTGCCTTTTTATTGCATACCAATAATTATATATTCATGTTTTCCCTGCAAACTGTTTCCAAATGGAAAATGCAGAGGTCAAAGTAACATCATCCTTAGAGCTAAATTGTGAAAAATATGCAGCTTTGGTAAAACAAACAGTGGAGATAGGAAAAGGCTACATCTGAAGCTTGCGAACGGCAAAACAAAGCCACGATATTGTCCATCTCTTGCCAGACAAAGAGCTTTAGAGGTTGAGAATGACATGCCTCTGGCTGGCACGTGATCCCAGTAATTAAATTAAATAACAGGAAACATGTTTTCCATACTACGTTCCCTGGCCACACACAAACTGTAACAGTAAATCTTTTATGTTAAATTGGTCCGGTGAGAAGTCCCAGGCTTAAGAAATGTGCCAAATTTTGTGTTTATATAGTGCACATAAAAAAGTAGCAAGTACACTAACTCCTTGACATTGCATAAGGCTACCTGAAGGACATGCAGAATTAATTTGTTTATGCCTCTCGGGCTTATTAAATTAAATACGGAAACTGCCGACACAGAGCGAGGGAAGCCTGTACATGTAATTGTTTTATTTTTTCTTTTTAAGTATAAAAAAAATTACTTTTTTAGACCTATCAACACCAAGAAAAGAAGGTCAGGAGGAGATGCTGATGAGGTCTCACCTTTTAACCCATGGCTCTGCATATTTGCCTTAGTAAGTGGATTGTCTCCATCCCTTCCCCACCCCGTAGGATGCTAATGTTGCATTTATATGGCACAATTAACGTGAAATGAGCAATCATAGGTGAGCTTGTATGATAATAAATGTGCAGTGTAAACTAGCTGCATATCACCTGACGAACGAGAAAAATGGTCGCTCTTTAAATGACATGATTTTTTGGTTTGCACAAAAAAATCATCGTTCTTGGCAACGCATCGCTCTTTGCAAGCAAGATCAGCACTGCCGGGAACAGTGGCACCTGTTGCGCACTGATTGATCTATTATACATCGGTCAGTGCACATCTGAAGTAGGATTAATCTATGGAAAAGATCATTTAAACCAAGGCTGATAAGAAAACAAGTAGATGATAAGCGGTTGTTTAGTGAAATGATGGACAAGTGGAAATGGACCTTTAAGCTCCCGTCACACACAATGACGCACCAGCGATCCCGACAACCATAACGATCCTTTAGGGATTGTTGGTGCGCCGTTACCTGGTTGCTGGGGAGCTGTGAAACAGGCAGATCTCCCCAGCGACCAGGGACCAAAGAGTCACCTACACATTGCTGGTAACTATGATAAACAATGGGAATCTAGCCAGCGCACGCTGCCTAGATACTTGGTGTTTATCATAGTTACCAACGTCCTCCCTGCTCACAGGCTGCGCTAAGCAGGGAGGACGCTTGTAACTGATAAACACTAGGTATCTAGGCACTAGTTACTTTGTAACAATCAGCGATCTCACAGCAGGGGCCTGATCACTTAGAGTCACACTTAGCGCGATCGTTAGCGAGATCACTGTTATGTCACAAAACCTGTGACGTTACAACAATCTCACTAACGATCTCGTTACATGTGACAGGAGCTTTACTGTATCTCTAGCCATCCAATTGTATATTTGTGAGCAACTTTGCTTCTTCATTTAGTCCGTAAACAAAACATATATTGTTAATTCTTATCATAAATATTGCTTACAATTAAATTCTAAATTATATTGCTCCTAATCTATCTATCTATCTATCTATCTATCTATCTATCTATCTATCTATCTATCTATCTATCTACAAAAAAGAAAAAGGAGCAGCACAGGAGACAGATTAATCGGTGCAAGCAGACCATACCATCCTTTTGCAGGTTTCCAATATATAAAAAAGTGAAAACGTTGCAGCACTGCAGTTCTTAGGTGCATCAAAGAACATTTATTCAGGCATGGCACAGGTGGCAATGTTTCGGGTCCAAGCACCCGTTAGCTAGACAAAGGGTGCTTGGACCCGAAACGTTGCCACCTGTGCCATGCCTGAATACATGTTCTTTCATGCACCTAAGAACTGGGTTTGCTGCATCTATCTATCTATCTATCTATCTATCTATCTATCTATCTATCTATCTATCTATCCCTAGATCCCTCAGAGATGTCATCTGAATCATGGCTATGGCTCCCCCCAAAAGAAATGCAGAAAAATCTGTCCTCAAATATCCATATGCTCTCCATCCCTTCTGAGTCCCACAGTGTGCCCACACCACATTTAGCATTCACATGTTTGGCAATACTGTACTAAGGAGACCTTACTTAATTTATGGGGTGCTTGTCTGTAGAAGCACAAGCTGGCAATTACAATGTACCGGGCACTACAATGGAAGATTTACAATTTACATCCATTGCTGTTTGTTTCTATAAAACGCCTATGGAGTCAAAATCATCACTACACCTTTACTATAGAGCAGCGCAAATGACCCAAATGACAACAATACATGCAGAGCAGAACAACCCCTTTGGACCCACATACAGAACTCACAATTAGCCCCATACACCTTGAGGGGTCTTCTGTGGGCTACGGAAACACTACCGAAACACTTAAATACGTACTCGCTATACACCTTCCACACCCTACAACTATGGAGACCTATAACATTTCAACATTCCCTCCAATGTCACCCATCACCAGTATTGGAGCTATTTAATAATCCAAGGTTTCAACCCGGGGTCTCCTCCAAAACCCACACAAGGTGGGAACAAAACAATATACGCAGATTACAACATCTCCTTAACCACTTGACGCTTATGCCCAGGCACGCACTCATTATGAGATATAAAATTCCACCCACAGAAACCTTCAGACCAGAGCAAATATACCACTTTATACATACCCTTACTCAAAAATATAGCACACCAAAAAGTAACAGAATTTGAACTAAAATGTATGCACGACCCCCTGGGCAAAGGATCAATATCACAAATATACACAACGCTCAACCACCCTAGGGATAATCATAAGCTAAAAGCTATGGAATAACGAGAACTAGACCTGGGAATCACACTCACACCAGAAAGATGGTACAGTACAGATGTCATGAAGACATCATGAAAGAAAGCCATCAGGTATCATTAACGGAAACATCCTTTAAGCTTTTCCACAGAATGCACCGTGTCCCTAGCTTCTAGCACAGTATATACAGCTCCAAACCTGACAGAAGCTTTAGAGGATGTTATACAGTAAGGGGACACACTTCACACGTGGTGGACATGCCCCATCGTAAAATCCCTTTGCAAGGACGTCATAAAACTAATCGATCCACTCTAGATAACAAACTTACACTCACGCTGTCAGTATTGCTGTTTGGGGACAAACCGCCTAATGCGAGTAACAAAACATATTGGCTACTCACTTACATAACCATGGCCATCAGAAACCATATAGCCAAACAATGGAATATGAACACGTTATCGCTAGTACAGGTAGAGCACCAAATCCACTCCATAATGCTCTTTGAGAAAATAGAGGCAACTAGGAATGACTCCATGGATCTCTCAAGGCTATATGGAACCCTGATAGCCAAAAATGAAGACCATGAACCTCTGTAGAGTAATGCAGTTATCAACGTAAGACACAAATAACATTAATGTCTATAAGGAAAATGGAACACTCTGATACCAGACCAACGAGATAATATTCCGCAGACACCCATTACGCCATCCCATAGGGTCCCCTCCAACACTAACCCTTGTTAAACTGTTACGAACATGCCTCTACCTTGCTACTCAAGAACTTCTTACATCAATACCAAATTGTAAACTATGTTACAACACCTTGCTACATGAACCTGAACCCCCTGCGAGGGGACTGTTTTACATTGTATTGATAGCAAATTGTTCATATGCTGGTGCTTTACTTTTCTTCCCTTTTCTCACATAAATTTAGTGAAAAAAGATATCACACACCTGGAACATAAAGGTGTGTTTTTAGGGGCATTTGAAG
>JARQOC010000005.1:484753756-484766682 GCA_033576535.1 Allobates femoralis | reverse complement strand
GGTACTGTGTCATCTTTTAACCTGTAGAGCAGGTATGGGAAGCGGGCCTCTATGAAGAAGTGTTTGTGGGAAGACGAGATGTATAATCCCATGTCTCGAGAGGCCACCCGAACTGGAACTTATACCGGGGTGACCAGGTCAGTTACGAGTGACATGCAGAGCCACGTGGATGGTATGCCCTGCGTGTATCTAAGCTGTAGAGACACTGTTAAACCTGGTTGTATAAATAGTTTTGCCTCTTCCATTTATAAGACTCATAGACTTTCATGAGGACTTTAATTTCTTTTCTTTATGTGTGCCTTGAAGCAGCCCATCGATGATAAAGGATGTTGTGTAAAGTTCAAGGATAGTTAGCACTGGGTCTGCAAATGAGTACTGGCCCCATTGGGCCGATGTCAGTTTAAGTGTTTATAACGTTTATGAAAAGGTGCCTCCCATAAAGGGAAGAAAAAGTGCTGTTTATTGTTAGTGTAAATAAAAATGTTTCCATTATGTTCCAGAAAATACAAAAAAACTCTATCGGGTAGGGGTAGAAACACTTGAGGACAAGTATGTTTCACCAAGGGGGAATGTGGCGCCCCGCTGGTCAGTGCGCCACAGTAGGGGTACTGCACCCACAACAGAGTGTGTGGTATCCCAGTCATTGGAGTGGATAAAGTTGAACTGAGGCTCTTTTCCCAGTATCCCTACACCTAGACTAGGGGACCAATAAGCTAACCATCACCAGGATAACCAGTCCCAGTGGGAGGAGTGTTAGGGTAGAAAGAGTGGGAAACACACAGACAGATCGAGTCTAAACGGCATGGGGTAATCCCGGTCCACAATGGGGTTCCACTCCGAGTCGTGGTGCAGGCGAGTCCAAGCCTGAGCAACCTTAACCGGTGGGTCGCAGATCTGCCAAGTGACCCCCGACCTCGTCCACAACGTGCAGCCCCACCAGGTATCCTCAAACTGGGTTGAACCCCCTTAGAGAAGAAGGGGTTACCTCATCACACCCGACGTGCCTGATAGGAAGTGGGTTTGTATAGGGCAGCGCACGGATAGAAAAGGAGGCGTAAGAAAGACACTGAGGACAGTGAACATAGCTGAAGGAACACTTGGGAGAGCCTCAGAGAGACTTTACCCTGTGGTGACTACTCGGCCAGCTACCCGCAAAGACTGAGTAACTGTGTACCTGAACAGCCATGAACTGTTGCCAGTAAAGTACCCGTACAGAGTCAGCAAGCCTCCGGTGTTTTATTCTGTTAAGTTAACAAGAAGCTGCTGCCACATCGACCAGCTCAGCAGCAGCACTGTCCAGGGAACCCCGCTCCACCTGCAGTTAGTGTTATCAACTGGCTGCAATACCACCATCCCCAGCGGTCTGACAGCAGCGCTAGTGAGATCTCCAGAAACTGCAGGTGGTGTCACGAGACTTTAGACTTTTATTTTAATTTTTTTTTCCTTTTACCCAGTGACCCCTAGGGTTACGGACCCAGGCATTGGCCACAAAGACATCACTCCCCAGCACTAATGCCCGGGTACCGAGTTCCCAAAGACCCCTGGGCAGGTCACAAGCGTCAATCATCACATTAGCATGCACAATAGTCAAGAAAAAAGAAAAGGAAAGTCATAAAAAAAGAAAAAATAGGAAAAATAGAAAATACAGCAGTACTCAAAACATAATCCAAACAACTGGATGCACTAAAAAAATATGCACATTGTCAAGTACCATCCAAAGAGTGCAGAAAAATGACTGAAATGGGGTTGGTGAGCTCTTCTAACTCTACTGAGATCCTCAGCAGTGTTGCCCACAGTTACAGGTTGCTAGGAACAGTGAGAATAGGATAAAAGTCCAAGCAATCTTCCACAAGCTCCAGCAGATAGACCTTTCCAGTCTTCCACCTTATATTTGAGACCATTCTGTGTCCAACTTTTTTCCCCTAGGTGCTTGTCGCTGTGCAAAAGGGATAGTCCAATCCTTAAGTCTGTCTTCAGCTTGTTTAGGGGTACGGCAAGCAATTATTCTCCCCTCGTGCATAATCAACAGTTTCACTGGGTTAAAGCCCCATCTATATTTGGTGCCCACATCACTTAGAGCTTTACATACATGTGCGTTTTCATGCCTCTTGGCCAGAGTCACTGCAGATAAGTCTGGGAAAACTTGTAGGGATTGCATCTCCTGGGGCAGAGTCGGATTTTTCCACATTCTTTGCATGAATACATCCTTGGTGGTAAAAAAGTGTATTCTTGCCAGCGTGTCTTTAGGCAGATCTTGATCCACATGTTTTGGTTTGGGGGTTCTATGGACCCTATCAACTATTAAATCTCTAGTGGACATTTCAGGGAGAACAGCCTTTAGAAAGTTATGAAGGAAAGCAAGCAAGTCCTTATCTAAGACCTCCTCAGGGATCCCTCTCACCCGAATGTTATTTCTGCGCGATCTATCCACCAAGTGATATATCACTAACATGAGCCAATTCTTCCTTTAAGGCTTCATTTTCATTGACTAGTGCATTGAAAGAATTGGCATATTCAGTCATTTTATTTTATAAAGGAAGGTGCACTCACCCAGAGCTGAGATGTCTCCTTTCAGCTCTTGAGCATATTATGCATGTCCTCTTTTAAAGAAGCCCTTAGAGAGGAAAGAAACTCCTGCAAATCCTCCTTAGTGAGTGGAGTAGCGCGGTGTTGATGAATCTCCTCTGTGTCTGCACCTCCCTCTGGAGGAGCCTGAAGGGGAAGCAGGCACCATTTTACCTGTTGCGTTAACAGGCTTTCCCCTCTCAAAGAAGTCAGGCAATCTCGGTGGGATCCCCTCTTCTGTGATCAGCCACATGTCATCATGTGCCTTTGTTGTTGTAGGAGCTGTGGGTGAGTAGCTAGAGGAAGCTGGTTGCCGAGTTGAGCTGTGATGGGCTACTAAAGGTCCTGGACTGCAGGAGCTTTGCAATTATGCTGCTGCCACACTTGCTAGCACAACAGAACATTCATGACATTCAGTCTGTTCTAATGGCAGGTAACCCACCTGGCATTTTATATATTTTCTGTTAGTGTCCCAGTGCAGGCATTACAATCTTCATTTTACTGACCTCTCAGCCCAGTATCCAGGAAACTGCCAATCTGTGATCACTAACTCCTGTCAGTTCCAGACCCAAAGCAGACCTGTAGCTTCCTGAATACATCCCTCTGGGCCAAGGTTATCTTCCAGGAACTACTTCCAGCTCCATCCCCTGACTCCTGTCAGTCATCCAGGAAGACTGACACTTTCTATACCTGTGGTCTCCTCGACACGTACCTTCCAGGACGCCTGCCGTTTCCACGCATAACTCACCAGGTGCGTTCCAGGACAATGGTCACTCCAAGCACCGAGAGCAAGCCCTCACAGGTTCTGCCAGAGTCATCCCAAGTTCTCTACATGGTCTCCTGGCCATGTGTCTTCCAAGGAACCTCCTGTTCCTAAACACATAGAGACATGTGCTTCTGGAAAGATGGCCACTTGCCGGCCCAAAGACATGTGACCAAACAGAGAGTCAGACTATGCCCCATCTGGTCCACATGAGAGACACCTATGGGCAGTTTCAGGTTAGCCAGACATATCCATGTCTTTCTGCTAACCTACCACTTGCAATACATTAACCATTATGGCACCACAAGTCCAATCTTGACCTTTGTGAGTTTATATCGCAGAGCACAAGCTGCCTCTGTGACATCTACCGGCCATTTACAATGCAGTGAGCCGTTGCATCACGACGGTAAACCACATTTTTACAAAGAGAATAATGCATTATAAAAAGGCTTGAATGTCATATTTCTTATTGTATACACACTACAAAACCAGGGTATGAATAAATAAAACTAAAATATAATATATAAGCAATAATAATAGGTACATAAAATTAATAAACATTGTAATAAAATGTAGAAATACTGCGTGTGAAAGTCTGTAAGAAGCTTTCTTATATTTGTGCCATTCATAGATCATTTTATTGTTATTGTAAGAGAAAGGTCCGCTATTGAAAGCTTTAGAAATAATCGCCAGGCAGAAGGTTTCTTTATAACAGGTATGCGAGGCTGTGAATTTATTGACTGCTCTGTAAACTAACAAAGGCGGACTTTCCTTCTCTACAAAGCTCAGATGATGTGTTAGAAATGTGGAACAAATGTTATATCACATGGCGTGCTCACCCGCTGCGTTTGTGGCATAGATCTTTCAATTCTCTTCAGGAAAAATTTGTAGGAGACAGGTAGAAAAAAAGAGCAATAATAGAGAAATCCATTAATTAATAACAGCAAGCCTGAGCAGAAAGGTGTCCCATTACCAAAGTGCTTACAGCCTAAGGTGCTGCTGACATGATCAAGATGGAGGAACATTTTAATGCAGATTAAAAAGGAGGTGCAGCCACTATTGTATTTGCCAAACTATGGGTGGCGATGCTTGGAAAAGCTCATTTTCTCATAACTGCTGCGGGGAGATGTCTGCTTACTGAGCTCTGCTCATGCAATGCCAGGCAGTTCTGCTCGTGCTAAGCTCTTCACACCACTCGGGCAGAACTTTCTTTTATTAGGGACTCCTTAATACTTAAGCATGGTTTAACTAACTGGGGCTTTGACTATCCTAGAGGGAAGCTCTCCAGCCAATTCTTTCTAGAGAGTTATGGGTTTTACTTATCAGAAATGAACAGAGTGAAACTTTCTGTAAGAGGGAAAATGTGAAGACAAATGAGGAGATTAATTAGTTAGACAACATATAAATTAGTTCTGGTGATGTAATCTACAGTTTGGCATAAGATTTCACTTTAACTGTACGACAGAGGAGAACTAAATGTGCTGAAGGAAACGCCTCTATATGAGCTGTTGATATAGAATGAGCAGAGAAATGTCCAAAGGAGACCAGAAAAATGTCCTACTACAGTGTTACCGTCATATAACTTCCGGACAGTTATATTAAATTATACCTGCAAAATATTAGGGATAGTCTTTAAAGAGGACATTGATGGCGCACAACATGCTCATATCCACATTTCACGAATGTTCTCAGAGTACATTTGGATGATGTTGTTCAATCAACTGATTGCAGAGACTCTCCATCCGAGTGCTCATAGGAATCATTTCCCTTTTTCTGGGCTTTGTTTCCTGCCAAGGTCAAATCAGTTCAGATAATGCAGGGGTCTCAAAGACGCAGCCCACGGGCCGCATGTGGCCCCTGTGGCTTTACCGTGTGGGCCACATACTCGGTGGAAAACATAACAATGCTGTGGTCCAGTCCAGGGGGCCACCGCAATCCCTGTTTTATTATGTATTCCTGGCGCCTCGCAACATGCTCTCTCTTTCAGCTAGATCAATAGTAGCTGACAGCCAATCAGGGGCCAGCAGCTGATGTTGGTGTATGATGTCACCAGTGGGCCTCTGATTGGCTGGCAGCTTGCATTGATCTAACTGAGTGAGAGAGCTTGTTGAGTGGTGCCAGGATTACATACACAGTGGCACCATGGACTGGACCACATTGAACAAACAATTCTGGTATTACTAAAAATGTCACTTAGTCCTACAAGGAATGCGCCCCCCCCCCATATTAAAAACAATAAACCTCAATAGTTTTTGCTTCTTGAAGATGACTTTGGGGAAGTATCGGGTCAGTGTTAAAGGGATCCTGTCACCTCCAAAAAGCCACCTAAGCTACAAAAACATGTCCCTGCAGCATCCTATGACCATTCTCACACTACTTTAGTCTCCTAATGCTTCCAATCAAAGTACATAAAAATGTTTTTATACTCACTCATTAGCCATGATAATGAGTAGGGACCAATATTAGGACGTGTTTGTTTGGTGGCTTGGTCGTCATAAGATGATGCGCTTATGGGCGTAATCTTTTATTCATGTTCTTGGCAGGCCCTCCCTGCTTTTCACGTCGCTGGCTGGGCATGAAATGACGCGAATTGCATCATTTCCGGTAGGGTGACGTCAGTACACTCACGCCGCTCGTTCAGCTTCAAGCACCGCATTGCGCATGCATGCTTGAAGCTGGACAAGCGGCATGGGTGTACTGACTTTACCCAAACCGGAAACTACGCAATTCGCGTCATTTCATGCCCCGCCAGCGATTTGGAAAGCAGGGAGGGCCTGCCCAGAATATAAATAAAAGATCACGCCCATTAGGGCGTGATCTTATGATGACCAAGGCACAAACATGCCCTAAGGCGACAATATGGTCCCTACTCATTATCATGGCTAACGAATATGGTCCCTACTCATTATCATGGCTAACGAATATGGTCCCTACTCATTATCATGGATAGCGAATATGGTCCCTACTCATCATCATGGCTAATGAGTGAGTATAAAAACGTTTTTATGTACTTTGACAGGAAGCATTTAGGAGACTAAAGGAGTGTGAGAATGGTCATAGGTTGATGCAGGGACATGTTTTTGTAGCTTAGGTGGCTTTTTGGAGGTGACAGGATCCCTTTAAATTTTAATCAAAACTGAACTTCAGCCACAGCAATCTGGTTGTCGAAAAAAAATACACACAGCAGAATTATTTTTAATGGCATCAATACACTTTTTGCCATACAAAAGTTGGTATTGTGACCATTTATTGGTACTTATTACCCTTTCTATTTGATGTTTTATAAAATTTTACCTATGTGGATTATTCTTGGGTTGCATTATATTTATATATTATTACTGAATTTATCAATTTATAGAGGATGTGCCATCATATCTTAAAGAAACTAGGCAGCAGTAAAATATAGTCAAATATTTATGATAAAAAAGTTAGTAAACTATCAAAAAACTAAAATGCTAATTGTGAATCAGAACTAAAATATAATGACACCTATGTCCCGATTAATGTGGTGTTTCTCACAGCATGTCAATGTGACAGACGTTGTTACCATCCAACCATCATCATAATAATAATCTTTATATAGCACCAACATATTCTGCAGCAGTTTACAATTCAGAGGTTCATATACCTCATATAGTCATAAATAGGCTGATTTCACATGAGCGTTTATTTGAAACTCGCAGCAGATCTAGCAGGTTTGCCGCATCCATGATGTGCTCATGGATCACTTGTGGCAAGCCCTATTCATTCCCTGTGGGACTTGTAGTCAGGTGTGGCATGTATTGTTTTGCTGGATATGGCACTTGTAGCAAGTGCAAAACCACACCTGCCACACCTGACCGCAAGTCCCACAGGGAATGAAAGGGGCTTGCCACAAGTGAGCCGTAACTCGGCAGATGTGGCAAAACTGCCAGATCTGCCATGAATGGGCAGAAATGCTGATGTGAAAGGTGCCTTACAGTTATACATAATACTATAATTAAAGCAACAATAATGGCAGCCCTGCTCATAATAGCTTACAATCTACAATGAGGGGGGTGACACAAAGTACAGGTGCTTATTTACAGTGATGGTCCAGTCATCTTAAGTACATGGGGATAGATAAAGGCTGCATGAGCCGACACCAGCAAATATTTGTGCTTTTGGGTGCGGTGAAAAGTTTGATAGAGAATTATGTTAAATATAGTATTGAATGGTCTATTAATAAAATGACTTTGATTAGGGAACGTGATAGGCTGCCCTAAAAAGATGTGTTTTTAAGGAACACCTAAAACTGTGTGAGTTGCAGTTAGTATTAATTTATTGGGGTAGAGAATTCCAGAGAATTTGTGCAGCTCAGGAGGAGTCTTGAAGCTGGGAGTGAGAAATTTGGTTCAAGGCTGAGTTCACACTTGCGTATGTGTCTGCATGTGGAGGGCATGCAGACGCAAACGCAGACAAACGCAGCCCATACTAATGTGAACGCAGCGGAGAATCTCTGCATGCGTTCACATTAGTATGGTGCCCGGGCAGCCAATCAGCTGTCTCTGGGGACCGGCCGGAAGGAGGAGATTAGCGGCAGAGATCTCCTGCTCCTGGCACAGCTGATCTCCCGCCAGTGTCAGCGGGGAGATACAGCTGATCTTACAGCTGTTTAAATCTCCCGCGCTGACACCGAATAGGGTGATATCAGTGCGGGAGATATGAAACAGCTGATCACTGCTTCAAATCTCCCACGCCGACATCACCTATTCTGTGTCAGCGCGGGAGATTTAAATAGCTGTCAGATCAGCTGTTTCTCCCCGCTGATCACCGGCAGCCACCGGGAGAGATTTCAATGAGATCCGCAGCGTTCTCCTGCGGTGTCATGCAGAGGACACTGCGGATACATTGAGATCCATGCATTTTTGTGCGCTTGCGGATAAAACAAGTGCCCGCAAACGCACAAAAAATGCTGCATGCTGCGTTTGGAGTGCGGTCGGAGGGCGCATAAATTATGCGCATCCATACGCAAATGCAGCCAAACGCAGCCATACACAGGCACATGCGTTCCCATGTTAAACATAGGAATGCATGTGCGCAAGCGTTTGGCTGCGTTTGGTTTGCTCCAGACACAAGTGTGAAGGCAGCCTAATGCAGATGTTAATCAAAAGCCGCTTAGAGAACATATGGGTAGGGCAATAAAAAGAGATGAGGGAGGAGATGTAGGTGGGTTCTACACTATTGATAGCTTTGTGGGTGAGAACAATCAATTTGGATCCTAGAGTGTATGGGCAGCAAGTGCAATGACCTGCACAGAGCAGAAGCATCGGAGTAACGATTGGCTAGATAAATTACCGTGGCTAATACATTAAGGATGGATTGGAGAGGGAAAAGTCTAGCCAGAGGGAGGCCACTTAATAGAGAATTACAATAATCAAGGTGGGAATGGATCAGGGCTACAGTGAAGTTTTTTGTTGTTTCCATGTTGAGAAAGGGGCGGATTCCAGAGATGTTCTTCACGTGCAAGTGACAAGAGCGAGCAAGAGATTGTATATAGGGGGTGAAAGAGAGATTGTTGTCAAACACAACACCCTGACAGTGAGCCTGCTACATAGGCATTACCTTGGTGATGCACACCGAGAGGAAGATGTCAGATTTAGGGAGGTAAGTAGATGGTGGTAGCAAAAGAAGTTCAGTTTTCTAAAGTTTGTGTTTCAGGTAGAATGCAGACAAGATGTTGGAAACTTCAGACAGACAGTCACTAGTGTCTTGTAGTACATCTATGGTAAGGTCAGGGGATTAAGTGTATAGTTATGTCATCAGCATAAGGATGGCACTGAAAGCTAAATTTACTGATGGTCTGTCCAATCAGAGCCATGTAGAGAGAGAAGAGGGTAAAGGACTGAACCCTGAGGGACCGCAATAGCGAGAGGAAGACAAAAGGAAGTGGAGCTGGCAAATGATACAATAATTTTTAATGGCATCAATACACAATTTTTGCCATACAAAAGCTGGTATTGTGACCATTTATTGGTATTTATTACCCTTTCTATTTGATGTTGTATAAGCCAGACTGTAATGAATCTAGAAGAGAGTGAGTAGAGAGGTAATGGGTAAGGCGAGTAGACCAGGCGCTCCAAGAGTTTGCAAATGAAGGGGAGAGTGTTTGAAGGAAGAGGGGAAGATACCAGAAGCGTGGAAGAGGTTGAGGATTTTAGTTACTTGAGTAGTAATGACTGGAGAGAGAGACTGTAGTAGGTGTAAGGGAATGGGGTCAGTAGTGCATGTAGTAGGATGAGCAGAAGACAGGAGCCTGGAGACTTCCACTTCTGTAAATGGGTCAAATGTGAAGAGTGAGCTAGAAGAGATGTGGGTAGAGATGGGAGTAATAGCACTTGTTGACTGGGAGCTGATCTCCTAATTGATATTGTCTATTGTCTCTGTAGTAGTAGTCCAGATGATCAGCACAAATGTCTGTGATAGAGTCTACACTTTAGGACTGAGGAGGGAGTAAAAGCTGTAAAGGAGTTTGTTTGGATTGTTAGATAGTGAGGAGATCAGGGTGGTGAAGTAGGTCTGTTTGGCGAGGTGAAGTGCATGGTTATAGGTTCTTAATATAAATTTATAGTGGATAAAGTTGGGCAAGTTGTTTGCCACTCCTAGAGCATCGCTGGAGAAATCGAGTTTGCGATGTGAGCCAGGGCTGTTTTACTCTCTGTTTGAGGGTGAGGGGCACTACTTGGTCAAGGGAGCTTCTAATTGTAATTGTGATTTACAGCCAGAGCAATACAGGAAAAGAAAAGTATAGACTCTATAAGTGTATGAGGGTTAACAGCCTGTATATTTCTGAATGTGTGATAGGTAGGAGTGTGTCTCACAGTTTGAAAGCCAAGAAAGATGGTTAGATATAGAAGCTGAGATGCAGATAGGAAGGTGGAGCTGTTTTTGGAAATGTTGAAGCCTCAAAGATTAAGGGTTGGTAATTCTGAGGACATGAAGTGTGGCAGCCCAGCATAAAAATGGGCAAGAAATTGGGTTGGTGAGCCTGTGGGATGGTATACAACCGCTATCCTAAGGAATAGGGAATGAAAGAGGCTGATGATGCGGAGTTCAAAGGAAGGGAATGAGAGTGAAGGAGATGCACCTGGACCATCAAGCTAAAGGTCTTGTGAAAAAAGCAAGTAATATTAGCAAGAACCAGCGCTCTGTTCTCTTTATTTGTACTATTTTGTTTTAAATTAAAAAAAAACATCTTTATTTTCTCTAAAGCATTTATTTCAACTTCTCCTCACAACTTGGGACTAAATGAACAATAACTTTGGGAAAAAAGGCCTAGGGTGCTTAATGGCACAAGTCCCATTAAGTGTACGCATATACGTACATGGGTCAGATGTATTGAAAAATCAACATTAACATTGTGGATGAGACATTACTAAATCTAATTCCCTTCCTGTAGAGATAATAGGTCACATTGGAAGAGAGGTACGCAACATTTCAATTTCAACAAGAATTTCGCCATTTGAAGGGTGATTTCATGAAGACTTTGGTAACAGGTACATTTTGTTTAGATGTACCCTCACCGCTTTGATGATAACAGACGTCAAACAAAAACAAGAGCCACCTTTCTTGACCACACCAACCAAGACATGGAGAAAGCAAGGTGTGGAATACCACAAATTTTCTCTTTAAAGTTTACATATGAATTATAACTAATAGTGTTACAATATTGTTACTAGTAAAAAATGAACTTTATTCCGCCTGGGAGCTGGTAAATTTCAGTTAGAGAGGTGTGCACTGAGCAGTTACAGAACATCTCAGCCTTTTGATTGTCAGCTCCCTCTGCAAAGATGTACTGCAGAGTGATCTGTCAATCAAAGTTGCAGGGCGTGTTCACAATTGCCGCTCACTGTGTACTGAGGGGTGATGTAGCTTCTGGATGGGGGATTCTAGAGAAGGACCCCAACCACTTGAAAACAAAAGGAGGGGGTCAGATGACTCACATATGCTTATTAGAGGCCACTACATTTGCCTTATAGTCTAATATGGAAGAGGCCAAGCATGTAAGAAGACATCTACTCTGAAAGCAATTGACAAAAATGTCTCTAATATATATTATATCTAGGTTAACCCCTTCCCAACATGGCTATTTTCTATGTTTGCATTTACGTTTTTTCATCTCCTTCTTACTAGAGCCCATAACATTTTATCTTTTCATCAACAGAGCTGTATGAGGGCTTATTTTTTCGTGGGATACCTTTTACTTTTGAATGACACCATTCATTTTATTAAATGATGTACTGGAAATCAGGAAAAAAATCAAAGTGCAGTAAAACTGCAAATAAAACACACAATTCCCAATTGTTTTATGGATTTTTTACTTACAGCATTCAATGTACAGTAAAAGTTACCTGGCAATATGATTCTCCAGGTCAGTATGGTTTCGGAGATATGTGAGTTGGTGGAGGTTACCGCCGAAAGCTTCAACATCCGTCCACCAGGGGTCTCTGGCGAGGAGACTCTTTGGTATGTCTGGTGGTGTAAGTTAGATCCCAGCAAGGACTCAAGGTGTGCAGATGTTCAGAAAACTAGCTCCATCCCACTAAAGAGAACTCCAGATTCAGGACTCTAGAGAGACTTTACTGTGAGTTGTGACAGTATAACAAGTACCTTAATCAGCGATTTTGCTGTAGAGCGATTATTCCTGGGAGGGCACCCTCGGTTTTCAGCAGAGCTGAATTCCCCTTCAGATACCTTGCAGTGACCTGTCCAGAGGGACATTGGTAAACTGATGAGAGTTCCCCTGCATGTGGCAAGTTGGAGGACGAGTGATAGAGATAGACGTCTTTCCCATATGTAAGTCCTGAGCTTAGGCCCTGCCATGGACATCTTTGGCAGGAAGCGTGCACGTGAAGACAGTGTTTGGTGCCAAACCTGGTTACATAGTCTGCAGCCATTGTAGAAAGAACTAAAGCTCTAACGACTGCAGATTGTGGTCAGTATGGGGAACCAATAGGGCGTTGTGTAAGTTTGTGAAGTGCTGTACTGTCCCGCTGACAGGCCACGTCAAGCACCCAGTAGTTTTCATCATGTCACCAGACTAATTTGGGTGCTTCTGTATAAGGCAGGGTGTATCATAGGTAAATTAGCTGCACACCTATGATGAAATCTCTGATCAATGTTATTAGGGCAACATGGTGGTTCTGGTGAAGTCTGACTTGGTGTAGGTTATATAATTGTGGTGGTTTCTCTTGTTGTTTTGTGAGAGACCCCTATAGAAGGCCCTTTAGTAAATGGATGCAAGTTCTCCAAAACTGACTGGCCTCGTTTCTGACCTGCGACCCGCTGTATCTTGATACTAACCCCTTGGTACTTGGCTTACACATACCAAACATGGGTTTTGGTTTATTCAGGTAGTGCAAAAAAGTTACAATTTGTTGAAAAACATTTTTTCCTTGTGTTGTTTTATTTTTATTGTGTATCCGGCTTCTCCTCTGATTAGCTACTATAGCTCCAGTAGTTGCCAGGTATAGACAGAACACCAACTCTATGTACACTGTTTAGTGGCCAATCCTGGCTATAACAGATTCACTCCTATTCAATTGAAGGATAGGTCATAAATATAATACAGGTACATGTC
>JARQOC010000005.1:484733711-484753656 GCA_033576535.1 Allobates femoralis | reverse complement strand
GCGCGCCGAACAATCGGAATAGCGGCGGCCGCTATGCCGCCATATTTGAAATATACTGAGTAAACTATACACAGATTCTAGAATCCCGATGCAATCGCATCGGGCTCACAGCTAGTGTTATATAATTGTGGTGGTTTCTCTTGTTGTTTTGTGAGAGACCCCTATAGAAGGCCCTTTAGTAAATGGATGCAAGTTCTCCAAAACTGAGTGGCCTCGTTTCTGACCTGCGACCCGCTGTATCTTGATACTAACCCCTTGGTACTTGGCTTACACATACCAAACATGGGTTTTGGTTTATTCAGGTAGTGCAAAAAAGTTACAATTTGTTGAAAAACATTTTTTCCTTGTGTTGTTTTTATATTTATTGTGTATCCGGCTTCTCCTCTGATTAGCCACTATAGCTCCAGTAGTTGCCAGGTATAGACAGAACACCAACTCTATGTACACTGTTTAGTGGTCAATCCTGGCTATAACAGATTCACTCCTATTCAATTGAAGGATAGGTCATAAATATAATACAGGTACATGTCAATGAATTTGAATATCATCAAAAAGTTAATTTATTTCAGGCATTCAATACATAAAGTAAAACGCATATATTATATAGAGTCATTAGAAACAGAGTGATCTATTTCAAGTGTTTATTTATGTTAATGTTGATGATTATGGCTTACAGCCAATGAAAACCCAAAGGTCTTTATCTCAGAAAATTAAAGTAGGGAGGATGACGGGTCTAAGGGATAAAATATGACTTAGGCGGCCGTCACACGCTGAGATATCTCTAGCGATATTGTAAGCGATCAAGTGCACGCGCGATCGCTTACAATATCGCTCACATCGCTGGTGAGATGTCACACAGACAGACTCACCAGCGATGTGGAGCCGCGATCTCGCTGGTAACTATGGAACACATCGGGTTACTAGGCGCCGCGCGTCGCTTAGTTACCCGACGTGTACCATAGTTACCATCTCCCAGCATAGGCTCTGTGCTGGGAGATCGTTCATCGTGGTGTTATACACCACGATGATGCAGATCGTTGCATCGTTCATCGCTAGATCTGAGAACCGAACCTCAGATCAGCGATGTCACGATCAAGCGATTTACCATCGTAAATCGCTTGATTACATGCAACGATATCTTGCCCGATATCGCTTAAGCGATCAAAAAGGAGATCGCTTAAACGATATCGGGCAAGATATCGTTCCGTGTGACGGCCCCCTTAAATAGATATCAGAGGCTTCACCTTGCGTGGTTGTAAGAGTCACACTCACTATAAAAGCATATCACGGCTGATGTAGTCACCAGAGTGGTGCATATAGAGTAGGGAGGATGAAGGGTTAAAAACTGTGCTGCCATATTCCACGAGACATCAAAGGGTGAATATAATACTGATTTATTAGTCAACGCGTTTCAAGGCTCCCTGGTCTCTTCCTCAGGACAAATCAATATCATATTGCCATGTTTCAGGGTGTGAAACACATTGACTAATAAATCAATATCATATTCACCCTTTGATGTTTCGTGGAATACGGCAGCGAGGTTTTTAACTCTTCATCCTCCCTACTTTAATTTTCTGAGATAATGACCCTTGGGATTTCATTAACGGTAAGTCATAATCATCAACATGTACAGAAATAAAGACTTGAAATAGATCACTCTGTGTGTAATGACTCTATGTAATATATATGTTTCACTTTTTGTATTGAATTAGTGAAAAAAAATTGACTTTTTGATGATATTCTAATTGATTGAGATCAAATATGTATCTCATCGCCAAAGTGTTCAGCTGCAGGTGACCATGATTACATTCTTGAAAATTGATTAAAATATTGTTCTGTTTTGTGTGACTAGATACATAAAAATGATGTTTTCTAGGGACGTTCTCTTCACTAAGGGGCAATCCTTACCGTGTCAGTGATATTTTATCTAAACCCGTTTTGTCTTTGAAGTTTACTATATGAATGCCAGGTCACGTAACCTGCATTAAATGCTTCTTGCTCAGTCCACCTGCAAGTCTAAGGTACAAATATGGGAAGGGGGATTTAATGTGTAACAGTTTGTCTACTGGAGTATCAGTGACATTAGGTTTTGTAATAAGAGCAGATTCAGATTGAGCAGTAGAACAATAGCGCCATCATGTGGTTACATTATAGAAGAAACAAGGCATTACACCTTAGCATGATGTAGAATGAGATTATTATTATTATTATTTATTTATATAGCGCCATTAGGTTCCATGGCGCTTTACATGAGGATGAGGGAGACAAGAACAAGTACACTAAATCTAGGCGATCAGGACGTACAGGTACAGGAGGGGCAGGGACCCTGTCCACGAGGGCTCACAGTCTATGCAAATATTTGACAAAAATGTACCACAATGTGGGGATGATGATTTTATTATGAACTAATCAAAGGAGGTCAATATATTTTAAATTATTAGCTCAAAGTCTATTTCCAATTAATTTAAAATAAAATGAAATATTTGTGGCTGACCAGACAATAGAAGCGTAAAGTTTACATATTTGGATACTGTCATGGAGAGTATTGGGAGAAAAGTAGGAAAGGATCCTGGGCCCCTGAACTACCCTCAGGCTAGAAGAACCCTGACTTTCTTTAACTCAGGGTACCATTGATAGTAAAGAGGCCTGAGTCTCCAACCAGTCCCTTTCTCCTGTTCAGCCCTGCGCTAAACCTACAACCCCCACCCCAGGAGGTGAACCGTAACGTAACCCACAGATAAAGACAGACAGGGATAAAGTAAGCAGCACCACACAGCAAGCAATCAGGAAGATACAATATGTGTGTAGGGAGAATACAAATACAAATAGGGACTGAAAAAACAAGGTATACTTTACCAGACACTAAGCAAAGAGTAGACTTTCAACAGCAACTCCAACACAGGATAGGTATGCAAGAGGCATGCAAATACTATAGTCGGTATCCAGGAATGTTCTGGGCCATACTTAAAGGGTGAAGTTCCAGCAGCCTCAAACTTCAATTGACACTAATCAAAAAGTTAACTCCCGCAAAGCTGAATATCAGTGAGCAAACCGACGCCAACACCCTAACTCACCCTGAGCAACAAAGAGGCTTAAGGCTGCACATCAGACACCCCAGTGTGAACAGAGTCTGAAGCTGCCATGACAGATATTTACTTTTCATGGCAGCAGTTTGGATGCGTTTTGACTCTACCGAAACACTGTTCAAATAATACAATAATAAAGAGTTTCACTCTACACAAACTCCAAGTCAACTTTATCTTGTTACAAACTAGATTACGGTACAAAATTTACCAATATTTTAAATATATGACCTAAGGAGTGAAAATTCCGGAGACTTGAACACCTGCAACCATCTATAGGAGGATCTAAGGCTACATTCCCATCGGGTTTTTGTCTTTTGTTAAGTCATGTCCTCTATAAAGCTGTTTTGTTTTTGACACCTTCCTCATATTTGGCTTTGACAAAACCTTATTGATATAGGTGAGGATTATATGAATTTGTAATGTGTTTTTTTTTCATTAAAAACTCATCTGCATTTTTTATCTGTGGGGTTTTGCTGCATCTAACGCAAGTCTGTGGGAAAATCTGCACATAAAACTCAGCAAATCCACCTGATATAACGTCGTTAATATTTGTATATTAATTAAAAGAGAAAGGAAGCGCACAGAGTAGTATTGCTATTATACAGGTCCCTCAGACCCCAAATGGTTAAACTCACCTGATGTAGTTGTGAGTGTCACAACTACAATAAAAGCACACAGGAGGTCGCTGCAGGCTCCCAGCTGAGAACTGAAGAATCCAGATAAGAGTGAAAAAGAGCAATGAGAAGCCACAGGGAACGCCCTGTGTGACTTCTCAAGAACTGAGAAGCCACAGGTCTGAAGGTAAAAAAAAGCCGTTTTATAAACTTTACAAATACCCATTTTTGACACAAGGGGATGCCTACAATGCTGTACTTGTGGTGCAGGGACAGGTATAAATAGACTGGGGGCTGATTTTTAGTGGTCAGGTTCCCTTTAAGTGCACTTGCTTGTTATTTATTTACAGCAGGATATCGTTCATATAATCTTTATATTACATTTTGTCACAAAGTTCCAAAGTAGTCACCAGACCAGGGTGGTGCGAGTCTTTTTGCTCATCTCTAGTTGTAAGACTTTTCCAGATAAAAGGTATCCTACCATCAAGTAACTTTTCCTAATAATCTGTCCTGTGTGCGGATGTGAGCAGTAACACCATCTCTCCCATTATAGAACTTGTATCCTTCAGTTTTCCCCTCTGCATGTGGCTTTATTTACAACCCATTCTGAGTGGTTGGCAAGAGATTAGCTTTAGCAATGTCTCCCATACTTATCACAGCTCACAGAGAGGAATTCCTGCTCCTCATTCAGTTTTGGCACAGTAACAAGCTGTAGCAGCATGGATGTAATCACACAGCAGAGTGGAGCTTTGTGGCTGTGAATCAGCTTTAATATGAGATGAAAGACTAGTTAGAAAACTCCATCTGATCCTTCTGTGTCTTCCTCTGCTTGTTGCCACTTCTTGCTCCTCACTCCTTCTTTTTCCTTTCTCCATAGATTATAATAGTCTGTGCCACATAATACCTGCAGTTGATCTTGTCTAAGCAAGACAGATTGGCGAAAAAGA
The DNA here is from genome assembly GCA_033576535.1 of Allobates femoralis. Classification (NCBI taxonomy): domain Eukaryota; kingdom Metazoa; phylum Chordata; class Amphibia; order Anura; family Aromobatidae; genus Allobates; species Allobates femoralis. The sequence goes on along the minus strand of JARQOC010000005.1, from coordinate 484,749,009 downwards.
AGTGTCTAAGGAGAGGGGAAAGAAGCTTATTTCTATGATAAGATAAATTACAAAGTTTCTTTTATTCACCCATATTATTCATTCATGAAAAACGTGTTAAAATCCAGTTCCATGTTAAGAGAACTCAAGTAAAAGTGATGTGAACCGGGCCTAAGGCTACTTTCACACTACGATTTTGAAGGGAGCCGATGCTGTCCGATAAATTCGGACAGCATCGGCTCCCTTCTGATGCCTGGAATCGGATGCCAAATAGGCATCCGATTCCGGCATAAAATTGTAGCCTCCGTTAAAAAAAAAAAAAAAAAAAAAAAATATGCTCACCTCCCCCCGAGCCCCCGCCGTCTTCCTGCAGGCTCCCGGTGTCTGCAGAGGTCTTCTTCATGTGTACAGGACCTGAGGTGGTGTCACAGTCACATGAGACCAGGTTACACCATGGTAACCTGCTGTCACGTGACTGTGACATCACCGCAGGTCCTATACTGCAGTAGAAGACCTATGCAGACACCGGGAGCCTGCAGGAAGACGGCGGGGGCTCGGGGAGAGGTGAGCATAAACATTTTTTTTTTTTTTTTTTAACCCCTGCCTTCTTGTTTGGAGAAGTTTTACTGTACTGAGCATGCCCAGTACAGTTAATCGGGTCCGAGGAGACATCAGATGTTTCCTCGGACCCTTCTTCATAGGGCCCCATGTTAAATTGATCGGGTCGGATCGGATGTGCACTAAATGCCATCCGATTCGGTCCGATCCGATTGTGTCAGATTTTATTTTCGGTGCAAAAATCGGAGCAGGCTCCGATTTTTGCACCGATAAAAAATCGGACAGAATCGGATCGGACCAAATCGGATGGCATTTAGTGCACATCCGATTCGGTCCGATGCCCATAGGGCTTCATGGGGCCAAATTCGGATCTGATGCTGTCCGATTTTTATCGGACAGCATTGGAAATCCAAATATCGTAGTGTGAAAGCAGCCTTAGTTGCAGCAAAATTATAGATTACCAAGATAACTGCATAATCTTAATAGTTTTCTATGAGAACAAAAGTAGCAAGAAACCCCAGAAACAAATTAAAATTCTGACAATCCTGGAATTCTTGTGATTGCTCTGCATTTTAGCCCAAAGGCCGAAAATAATGAAATAGGAAATAATTCATGATTTCACATAGCTAAAAGTCATCATGGAGTTGTAGTTTTATTGGTGGAAACATACCGTAATATAGATATAGTAGAGGCATAAAAAGGCGCTCATTCTAGTGTTTTTATATTGAAGTTTTTAAGTGAGGTACATCATTTTGTATTTTGGGCACAGTGTAATGCTTTGGTTTAAAATGTATTATGGATAGATCGCAATTATATAATCTAACGCCCAAAACAGGTCATCTCACAAAACAGATGTTTCGATATCTTCAAGGGTAAAAGCTAAGGAAGAGCACATCTGTAGCATCACAAAGCAAGTAGACACCACTAAACATGTAGTGTAATACCTGTAAATGCCAGTCTTAAAATGGATATCCCCTTCAAGGCTACAACTACATTGTGACTTTGGTTACCAAACCCAAAATATGTGTGTGTCTGTGCTTTGCTAGTGTGCTACTTTTTCAAAAGTAATGCAAGAGTCATGGTGACTCAGTGTTTTGCACTGTATGGTGGCTCAGTGGTTAGCACCGTATGGTGGCTCAGTGGTTAGCACTGTACGGTAGCTCAATGTTTAGCCCTGTACGGTGGCTCAGTGTTTTGAACTGTATGGTGGCTCAGTGGTTAGCACTGTATGGTGGCTCAGTGGTTAGCACTGTATGGTGGCTCAGTGGTTAGCACTGTATGGTGGCTCAGTGGTTAGCACTGTATGGTGACTCAGTGGTTAGCACTGTATGGTGGCTCAGTGGTTAGCACTGTTGTATGGCTCAGTGTTTTGCACTTAATTATTATTATTAATTTATATAGCGCCATTATATTCCATGGCGCTTTATATGCTAAAAAGGGCAGACTAGGACAAGTAACATAGTGACAATACAAGTAACAATAAATGTGGACAATTTGGTCGTACAGATACAAGAGGGGAGAAATCCTGTCTGCGAGGGCTCACAGTCTATGAGGGGCGGGTGGGGATACAGTGGGAGGGGGAAGTTCCAGTCGTGAGGCAGTGTGGTGGACCGGGTCTTATTGCAGGTCGTAGGCTTGGCGGAAGAGGTGGGTCTTTAAGCTTCTTTTGAAGGTTCCCAGGGTAGGAGAATGTCTGATGTGTTGGGGTAGTGAGTTCCAGAGTATGAGTGAAGCACGGGAGAAATCCTGTATGTGGTTGTGCGAAGAGATGAGGGGGAGTAGAGGAGGAGCTCTTGGGAGGATCGCAGGTTGTGTGAGGGTAGGTATCATGTCAGAGATGTATGGAGGGGACAGGTTGTGAATGGCTTTGTATGTCATGGTTAATGTTTTAAACCGGGATCTCTGGGAAGTAGGGAGCCAGTGAATGGTTTGGCAGAGAGGGGAGACAGGGGAGTAGCGGGGAGACAGATGCATTAGGCGGGCAGCGGAGTTCAGGATAGATTGGAGAGGTGCAAGGGAGGTATTGGGAAGGCTGGTGAGCAGGAGGTTGCAGTAGTCGAGGCGGGAGATGATGAAAGCATGAATAAGGGTTTTAGCAGTGTCGTGGTCAAGGAAAGTGCGGATCTTATAGATGTTTTTGAGCTGCAGTCGGCAGCAGGTGGCGAGGGCCTGGATGTGAGGCTTGAAGGAGAGGGAAGAGTCAAGGATAACCCCGAGGCACTTGGCGTGGGGGACTGGGGAGAGAGAGCAGTCGTTGATGACAATGGATAGGTCAGGTGGTGAGGGGGAGCGTCTTGGGGGGGAAGACTATGAACTCGGTTTTGTCCATGTTCAGCTTAAGGAAGCGAGCAGAGAAGAAGGATGAGATGGTGGACAGGCAGTGTGGAATTTTGGATAGAAGGTAGGCGATGTCAGGACCAGAAAGGTAGATTTGGGTGACGTCGGCGTAGAGGTGGTACTGGAGGCCATGGGACTCAATGAGTTGCCCTAGGCCGAGAGTGTAGATTGAGAACAGTAACGCTCCAAGAACCGAGCCCTGGGGGACCCCGACAGATAGGGGGTAGGGCGAGGAGGATGTGTGGGAGTGGGCGACGCTGAAGGTCCGGTCCGTTAAGTATGTACCTCCATGATAATCCTGATGTCCTCCATCTATTCAATAGATGGAGGACATCAGGATTATCATGGACGTACATGTAACAGGAAAGTTATGATGAAGAATATAAAGAGACTGAGTGTATATATATACAGTTAGGGCCAGAAATAATTGGACAGTGACACAAGTTTTGTTATTTTAGCTGTTTACAAAAACATGTTCAGAAATACAATTATATATATAATATGGGCTGAAAGTGCACACTCCCAGCTGCAATATGAGAGTTTCCACATCCAAATCGGAGAAAGGGTTTAGGAATTATAGCTCTGTAATGCATAGCCTCCTCTTTTTCAAGGGACCAAAAGTAATCGGACAATGGACTCTAAGGGCTGCAATTAACTCTGAAGGCGTCTCCCTCGTTAACCTGTAATCAATGAAGTAGTTAAAAGGTCAGGGGTGGATTCCAGGTGTGTGGTTTTGCATTTGGAAGCTGTTGCTGTAACCAGACAACATGCGGTCAAAGGAACTCTCAATTGAGGTGAAGCAGAACATCCCGAGGCTGAAAAAAAAAGAAAAAATCCATCAGAGAGATAGCAGACATGCTTGGAGTAGCAAATTCAACAGTTGGGTACATTCTGAGAAAAAAGGAATTGACTGGTGAGCTTGGGAAGTCTAAAAGGCCTGGGCGTCCACGGGTGACAACAGTGGTGGATGATCGCCGCATACTTTATTTGGTGAAGAAGAACCCGTTCACAACATCAACTGAAGTCCAGAACACTCTCAGTGAAGTAGGTGTATCTGTCTCTAAGTCAACAGTAAAGAGAAGACTCCATGACAGTAAATACAAAGGGTTCACATCTAGATGCAAACCATTCATCAATTCCAAAAATAGACAGGCCAGAGTTAAATTTGCTGAAAAACACCTCAAGAAGCCAGCTCAGTTCTGGAAAAGTATTCTATGGACAGATGAGACAAAGATCAACCTATACCAGAATGATGGGAAGAAAAAAGTTTGGAAAAGAAAGGGAACGGCACATGATCCAAGGCACGCCACATCCTCTGTAAAACATGGTGGAGGCAACGTGATGGCATGGGCATGCATGGCTTTCAATGGCACTGGGTCACTTGTGTTTATTGATGACATAACAGCAGACAAGAGTAGCCGGATGAATTCTGAAGTGTACCGGGATATACTTTCAGCCCAGATTCAGCCAAATGCTGCAAAGTTGATTGGACGGCACTTCATAGTACAGATGGACAATGACCCCAAGCATACAGCCAAAGCTACCCAGGAGTTCATGAGTGCAAAAAAGTGGAACATTCTGCAATGGCCAAGTCAATCACCAAATCTTAACCCAATTGAGCATGCATTTCACTTGCTCAAATCCAGACTTAAGATGGAAAGAGCCACAGACAAGCAAGACCTGAAGGCTGCGGCTGTAAAGGCCTGGCAAAGCATTAAGGAGGAAACCCAGCGTTTGGTGATGTCCATGGGTTCCAGACTTAAGGCAGTGATTGCCTCCAAAGGATTCGCAACAAAATATTGAAAATAAAAATATTTTGTTTGGGTTATGTTTATTTGTCCAATTACTTTTGACCTCCTAAAATGTGGAGTGTTTGTAAAGAAATGTGTACAATTCCTACATTTTCTATCAGATATTTTTGTTCTACCCTTCAAATTAAACGTTACAATCTGCACTTGAATTCTGTTGTAGAGGTTCCATTTCAAATCCAATGTGGTGGCATGCAGAGCCCAACTCGCGAAAATTGTGTCACTGTCCAAATATTTCTGGCCCTAACTGTATATGCTTTTTTTATTCTCCTCACTGGAATTACAAAATGTATACATGTGATAAGTGAATGTAATGAAAATATTATGACACAGAAACGTAACAAATTTTTTGAATCATGTTGAATTGTGTGAGACACCCAAGTGCGAGGCTCGGAGGCAAAGAGTAGTTTCCAGGGGAGTGGAGCCATACCGGTTCACCCCAGAGGAACAGCGCTAACCCGGACACCGGCGTCCGAGACTGAAAGGGATCTAACTGCCCAGCAGTAAAGACCGGAGGCCAGGGAGACTCCAGATCTCCTGGCCATAGCATCACCTGAAGGCAAAGCCGCATTCTAGAGTTCAGGGACTACAGAAAGTATGGTGGTGCCCCACAGAAGAGCTTCCCCCACCTGCCATACAGATGAAGACAGCAGGAGACGGTCAGGGCTAGCTTCAGGCAGCATAGGACCAAAACAGACACAGCGCAGCAGGGAGGCCTCATAATTCGCCGGGAGTGGAGATCCAGAACTGCTTCCAGTCCACCCGGGCCTGTTACATCAGAGACGGTACCCTGGACTATACCTGCAACATCAGTAAAGGTACAGAAACATCAACCCTGTGTGTGACTGTAATTGTGGCCCCTGATCCTGCTCCCTTCATAGACTGTCCTGCAACTGCTAACTTCCACAACTGCCCTGGGGATCCCGCTCCACCTACAGGGAGCGTTGCCATCTGGCTGCCCTACCATTACCCCGGAGGTCTGACCCGCAGACCCGGTACCCATACTGGAACCGTAGGTGGCGTCACAAACTACTTTTACTTTTATTATTTTTACTGATTTTTAGCAACGACCAGGGCCATAGGACCAGGCACAAGCCCCATCACCCGTGAATCAACACCCGGAACGGAGTACCCCATAGCCCTGGGGTGGATCATATACATACACACACACACATATATATATATATATATATATATATATATATATATATATATATATATATATATATATATATATATATATATATATATATATATATATATATATATATATATATATATATATATATATATATATACACACACTTATAGAGAAAAAGAGGGAACCCTAGGGGCACCAGCAGAGCTGAAGCAGCCTGTGCATCCGAATCTGGAACTGGTGATACTAAGCGGAGGAGTTTGGTCCGGACACAGGGACCAGCCCTGAATGCGGTAAAGGAGTCCAGCACCCAAACCATTGAACCGGAGGCCACAAGCTTCATAGGAGCTGTGGCTCACACCTGGCGCATCCCCCAAGAAAGATGGACAAGGGTCTGGGGACAAGGTACCGGTCGCCCACCAACACCCGTGGCTGCTGGATCAGGGCTCTGCGCGAAGAGAGGAGCACTGAGGAACATGACCAGAGAAGGGCAAAGACAGGCACACCACTGAGGATCTCATACTTGCCGCACAGATTTTTTTTAATGACTATACAGGCTAAAACTTATCTGAGAGACCGTGTAACATCTATGACCTGTTGAAACTTAAAGCTTGCTGTGAGTAAACCCGGGTACAGAGTTGTAGAACTGTGTGAGACTGTGTTATTCTTGTATTTTGTGGGAAAAGATGAGATTTTTTGAGTCACCATTTTTTTTTGCTATGATGAAGTTTTTTTTTTTCTTTTTTAGTGTTCACTATACAGGTTAAATATGACATTTTTATTGTTCCAGATGTGGTGATCTAGGGATGAGCAAGTAGGAAACATTCAGCATCGGGAGATTCGTAGTAAGTTCTTAATAGTTATGTATTCATCCAATGTTAGGGCTCCACCCAAACACATCTGACTATAAAAGGAGCATTTCTGGGGCAGGGCGGAAGGGTGGGCTTTTTGGGTCTTCACTGCATAAAACACCTTGCTGTGCCCCCCAGAGAGACCCTAACATTCAATCTGCTCTCACTGGGGTGCCGACTCTCTTTGTGTACTGAAGAAGGGAGCTGGCAATTTGTGTCAGATTACTCAAGATTGACACATCACTCACGAGCACCAGCGATACTCGCTGAATAACGAGTATCATGAATACTGTACTATCCGTGCCAGTAGTGAATCGTAACGAGTATATTCATTCATCACTAGGTGTGACCAAATGTGTGCTTTGTTATCTCCATAAAATATGATTATTGATTGGCATATTTTTTTACAATTTATTTTCCTTTTCATGTATATTTTTACAATTTGTTTTTTTTTTCCCCATTACCAAGTCCCTCTATGGGATTTTAAAGGGAACCTGTCAGCTAGTTTATCCCCCCCAGCTATGACTTGTCTGTAGCTGTAGCTTCATAATATCAGTCTAATCATCCCTGTCTGAGCTCATAGTGTAATGTTAAAGGTAAAAGAAAAGCACTTACATTTCCTTATGTAATGAGGCAGTCAGTCCCCAGCTTGGAGGACAGAGACTGTTTGGCAGGTTAATAGAACATGTTGGGAGACCTGATGTGATATCATAACCATGTGACTACAATAGGCGGAACTAAATTCCCATAGGACATAAGTTTGTTTACTTAGCTCCGCCCACTATGGTCACATGATCGTTACATCTCACAGGTCCTTTAGCCATGCAAGTTAATAGTGAGTTAACTATTATCCTGGCAGACAGTCTCCCTCCTCCAAGGTGTAGACTGAAATGTAAGTGTATAGATGCTTTTTTTCACCTTTTACATTACACTCTGAGCTCAGACAGGGATGATTAGACTAGTACTATGAAGCTGCAGGTACAAATAGTGATAGCTGGGGGGACATAAACCACCTGACAGGTTCCCTTTAATTTTTATTACTCTGATCACTGTTTCAATGCATTGCAATCGATTACAGCTGTCAGTTTCACACTCACAAAATGCCTTTAGACTCTGTTCTTGGAATGATCGAAAACACCAATGTAGCTGGCAGACCAGATGTTTATGGAACCTATTACTGTCATGGCAACCATTAGGTCCCAATGATTGAGTTGTGGGGGTGGCGAAACGGTGAAAAAGTGTACCCCCACTCCCTCTCATATATAAATGCTGCCATTGCAACAGACTGCAGTATTTACAGGGTTAAAAAGCCAGGGACAATGACTGCACTGGCCGTGGCTATTACAGCCCGGGCTCAGCTGCAAGTTAAATCTTGATATTCGGGATAACAGCAGGGTTTTAATGCGCTGCCGGCAATAACTGAATGTCCACCATCTGAGTTATGAAGCTTATTCAGTCAACGTGTTTTGAAGCATTAGCTTCTTCATGAAACCTCATCAGGACAACAAACTGAGTTTGTTGTCCTGATGAAGATGATACTTCGAAACACATTGACCAAATAAACTTCATAACTCAGATGGTGGACATTCAGTTATTGCCGGCAGCATATTAAAACCCTGCTGTTATCCCGAATATCAAGTTTTATCCTATTTTGGGTCTGCAGCAGCCGGTTACATGCATCTATAGTGGTTGTGTCTAACACAACCACAAAAGGTGAGCAATTTCTTTATTTAACTTTACTATTCTGTGTCCGGATAACACTCTATTTGCGCCTTTCCTTTCCCAGCTTGCACTGATCATCTGATCAGTTTCTTTCAGCTGAAAGTTAAGCAGAGCTCCCAGCGGTGATCATGCATGCACAGCTCCTGCGCCTACATAATCACCAGAACACACTTCAAAACAGGACGTAGCGGTACATTCGATGTCGAGAAGGGGATACACCAAGCAACAGAGCCACTCCTGGCTGTTACGGTTTTTGGTATTGCAGCTCTTCCCACTGAAGTAGAGGAGGCATGACAGGTTCAGGGACAGATCAGCACGGTGTAAGGAAAGCAGACATGTTTTTTATTCTCATCTAGCCTCTTTAACCCCTTCATGATCATGGACGTATGGGTAAGTCCTTGGTCGCCTCCCTCCATTTGATGTGAGCTCACTTACTGATCCTGCATCATTCCCTGCATATGTCAGCTGATCTAAATCAGACGTTGTAACTGACATTATGTCGGGCTGGACAGGCAAGTTACATTTTCCGATCAACATCATTTCTATTCCTATAACCTTTCAGAAAATAACTGAGAATTCGCATGAAATGTCCAAACATCCAGTCTCTAAAAATATATATTTTATTCATTATGTCACGAATAAGTATTATCTCTCAGACGTACAATTGTGCATAGGGGTCACATAATGGCACTGTTATTTCATCTTCCATGCTGCAATCAAGCCCCCCTGAGAGGGAAGTATACTTCCTACATCCGGGCTGAGTCGGAGGTTGTAGACTGAGTGCAATGAACAGAAGACACTTGGGAAATGTAGTCTTTAGTCTCAGACGAGTGTAGGACAGCACCAAGAGGGAGCAGTAAGGGTGTGATGGGATCTGCAAGGAGGAATTCCCTTACACAAGTTTTATTTGACGATGTGATCATTTAGAATACCTTTCTAATTTATTATTAAAACTAATCCCTGCTCCAAAACACTGACGGATATTAAAAAATATATGTTGACTGGGACCAGGATCAGATAATTCCATACACTACACGGCAATACCTGCTGCTATTAAAATTGATGGAGGACTGAAGTCGTCAAAAATATTAAAATATATTTTCAAAAGGAAAAAAAAACTAATTTCAGCGAGTTAAATCACTTATCCTGTTTTATATTCAGAAACACAGTGGCTGTTTGCTGCCATCTTATTTCAGTCCTCCATACAATCTTTGTCCTGAAACGCCCCCTCATTTAGTAAGTGTTGGGTGTCCACATGAAGCTCAGTCCTAATCGCCAGAAAGGTTTTTGTGTTTCTTCTTGCGTTTCTTTGTGGATGCCGGCTCCGTTACTACTCCTTCATCATCTTCAATGACTACCGAGTCTTCGGTCCCATTGTGTATGCTGCTCTCACGTTTCTTTTTCTTGGACTTTTTGGCTTTATGTTCGTGATGTGAGGTTACCGCTGTTGTGTAGTCAGACCCAACTTCACTACTGTCTGCTGCAATTTCATTGTCAGTGTCTTGTAAAGACTCCCGGTGCTTTCTTCTTTTTCTTTTTGTATTCGACTGTAATAAGGTCTCCACGATGGGTTCCTCTACATTTCCATCCGATTCTAGGAACAAATCTTGAGAGAAGATCTCCTGGTGTTTGTGTTTCTTTTTCTTTTTCTTGGGAGTTTCTTCCAAACTCAAGGTCGTATCCTGCTGGGTCTCGGTGCTTTCATTTGGAGAAAAGGTTTCTTCGTATGCACGTTTATTGCCTTTTGATTTTGAGGTGCCTCCAGAGGGCGTAGTCTCATCAGCTCCTTCCTCTGCACTCTCTGAACCGTTCGGCACCTTGTCCAGAGACACATTGGCATTCTGCTTGTCTGACATTGCGTTCATTTTTTTAATTGCTTCAGCTTCCATTCTGAAACAGAAGAACAAACCACTAGGTCACTTTTGGTGGATACAAACATTTATGTGCATTTCAAAAGGAAACAAAAAGAGCAAAAAGCAGCAAAGGACAGGAGTGAACCTAGATGTCAATGTGCCTTGTAACCTTTTCAAGATCTGGCAATATCTGTTTTTTTTCTCCCCTTTTATCGTTCACACATAGCATATTTCACCATTTACACAGCGCTATTTAGTGCTAGCGTAAATGCAGTGAAATCCAGTGGTGTAATGCATTACAGCAAAAGCAATGGCTATTGCTGAAATCATCATGATTCAGCAAGTCAGTATGATTATATCGATACTGAACTGAGGACTATTATTTTAGTAATTATGAAAAAAAATTACATTTGTAAAAAATACTAATTTCCCAAATATTGTGTCTCCGTTTTCTGAGACATATAACTTTGTATTTATTGTTCCGCTGATGGAGCTGTGTAAGGTCTTATTACTGGTAGGATTTTTGGGTTTCCTACTATATTTTGATCACTTTTTATTGCATTTATTTTGGCAAGAGTTCAGTGATCAAATAAAAAAGATCAATTTTTTTCATTACTTGCAATATACACGTATGGCAGTGACTGTGTGCAGCTGTGAACTTTTTAATGCATAATGCAGCTCTGCACCAGTTCAGACTAGTTCTTGTAGGAGGTGTTTAGCTTTTTGGTGTCTATATAATTGATGAAGTTTACTGGCTCCATAGCTTTACTCTGCACTCCCATTACCATTGAGCCTAGGTTACCTTTGATTGAAGAAAGTCTTCCCATTTTTCATACAAAAATGATAAAAATGTAGGCTTTGCCAAGTCCAAAGAGAGAGTGGCATAGTAGGTGAGAGACCCATCAAATCTAAGTTCACCTTGCCACGGTTAGCAATTAAAAATAGGATGAATCCATTCGCATTTTTTTTTGCCAGCCAAGGTAAAATTACCGTATTTTTTGCTTTATAAGACGCACCTGATTATAAGACGCACCCCCATATTTGGTGAAGGAAAAGAGAAAATAAATAATTTTTAATGTTAAATGGGGTCCGTCTTATAATGTCAGTGTCCGTCTTACAAATCAGTATATACGGTATGTCCCTCATCCTGGTACATAATCCCCCCCATCCTGGTATCCCGGGATATATGTCCCCCCCCATTCTGGTATATATATCCCTCATCCTTGCATATATGTCCCTCATCATGCCATACATGACCCCATGCTGTAAATATGGCCCCCACCCTGGCATATACATTCCCCCATCTTATCTATATATTCCCCATCCTGTATATATGCCCCCCATCCTGTAGAATTGGCCCCAATCCTGTATATATGCCCCCCATCCTGTAAATATGTCCCCCAACCAGTATATATGCCCCTATCCTGAAACTATGTACCCCCATCCTGTAAATATGTCCCCCAACCAGTATATATGCCCCATCCTGAAACTATGTACCCCCATCCTGTATATATGCCCCCCATCTTGAAACTATGTCCCCCCATCTTGTATATATGTCCCCATCCTGTGTAGTGTCCTGTTTATCTACTTTTGTGCCTCTTCACAACCCCCCCTCCCGGACCCCAATGTCTTACCGACATGCGGCTGCTGAGTGGGGGTCCCGGAGGCAGGTTCAGGAAAGGCACAGGTGCAGGACTGATGCTGTGGGGGGGCTCGGATGCAGGAACGGAGTACCGGGGGTTGAGAGGCGGCAGCGAGCGGTGGGCGTCGCCATAGGCGGCAGCGAGCGGTGGGCGTCGCCATATTGTCTCTGCCCGGCTGCATTCACTGCTGCTAAATGTGCAGCCAGTCGGGAGAGACTTCAACAAAATGGCCGCGGCCATAACAGAGACCCGCGGCCATTCTGGAGTCTCTACCTCTACCGGCCGGCTGCACACTGCTTAGTGAATGCAGCCGGGCAGAGATAATATGGCGGCGCCCACCGCTCGCTACCGCCGATCATCCCCCCGCTGCTCCGGTATTGCAGGTGTGCCCCTCACACTACGGCACCCCCACTCAGCAGCTGCACACCCCCTGCCCCCCCCCCCCCCCCCCCTCCCCCTCCTGGTAATATATATATAATTTTTTTTTTTTATTACTTATTTTTGCACATTCGCTTTTTAAGATGCACCCCCTTTTACCCCCCCAGGTTGGGGGAGGCAAAAGTGCGTCTTAAAAAGCGAAAAATACGGTAGGCAGCTGAGGGTAGCAATTCACATTTTTGAAAGAGGCATGAATGGACAAATGACAAACATTCTTGATAAAAATCTACTGCCATCTAACAGGATGATGAAGATGAAACAAGAGTGAACACTAGTAACGGGCAAACCCTGTAAAGTTCGGGGTCCATACCGAACACCTAGTGTTGGGCACGAACTTCCATAAGACGTCTGTGTTACTGCTTGGGTTTACCGATAATGTATTTTTCCAGAGTCATGACAGCACCCCTGAGAGATAGGTTAAGCCTACCCAGGACAGGAAACCCCTAAAATAAAAAGGGCAGCACCTCCTCACTGCCTCAGTTGGTTACAGAGTATGGAGAAGACTACCAAAAAATCATTAGTACATGCCACCACCAAAAAAGAAATAAGTCAACAAAACAACCCTCATGCGTTAACGACCATGAAGAAAAAAAGGGGGGAAGTGGTGGTGCGGTCATTGCTCCGGAAAAAAACATTACGGTAAATAATAGCTTTTTCCATCATCACCATGACAGCATCACCTGAGAGATTCCAGAGAAAAGGAATAACAGGGAGGGATCACCGCTTCAAGGACCAGTTTACCAAAGGTCACCTCAGAAGTGGAATAAAAGTCAAGCCGGTAATGGTTGTAAAAGATATTAGGAGAAGACCAATTAGCAGCTCTACAGAGAAGCTCTGAAGGTACATCAGTCCATTCCGCCAGGAAATGGCAACAGGGACCTCAGAGCAAGAATAGGCTAAGGCTATGGAGTCTCTAAGCCACCTCGCTATAGTGCCATTGGTTACACTGCTACCTTTGGAAAACTCCTTGGAAAGAAACAAATAGGGCCTGGGTTCTCCTAAACTGTCTGGTGACCTCTACCTACTGAAGCAAGGCACGTCTAATATCTAGAGTACGTAGGGCCACTACCTTCTGGTTAGCAGACTTGTCACAAAAGGAGGGAAGGACAATGTCCTGTGTCCTATGAAATTGTTTTGCTACCTTTGGCAAATAGCCAGGGTCTAGGCGAAGAATGACTCTATCCTTCAAAACCTGAGTGTATGGAGGGGAGACTGACTGGGCCTGTAGGTCACTTATCCCTCGCACAGACGTTAGAGCTACCAAGAGAGCAACCTTAAGGGTCAAATCTTTTAATGGAGCGTCAGATAAGAACTCAAAAGGAGGGTTTATTCAGGGTATCTAAGACTAAACAAAGGTCCCAGAGAGGAAGGGTAGGGCAACGAACTGGGGTAGCTCTGTGACAGGTTTTAACAAACCCAGAAACCCAGTAGTTTGAGGCCAGGTTGCAGCTGTACAGGGTCCCACCAGGGCAGAAATTTGTACCTTCAAGGTATTAAGTGACAAACCCATATACCATCCCTTCCGTAAAAATTCCAGAATGGCTGTAATAGGAACCTCCCACACAGGGTGTACTCCCGAGCAAGAGAGACATTTTCGCCACACCTTACAATACAATCTGGTGGTAACCAGCTTCCTACTGTTCATGAAGGTATTCAACAGATTCTCCGAGAACCATCGCCTCCTTAGTAGCTACAGCTCCAAGTACAGGCCGTCAGCCAAAGATTCGAGACTTTAGAATGGTAAATCAGGCACTGTGACAGAAGTGTCAGAGTCTGGCAGGATCCAGGGATTTGTCACTGACACCTTAGAGACCCAACAGAACCAAGCCATCTTCGGCCAAAAGGGTGCTATCAGGATACCTCTTGGCCAATCTTCCCGAATCTTCCGCAGGACAGCCGGAATCATTACTAGTTGAGGGAACGCATAGAGCAGGCCGGAGCTTATTAATATCTGGAGCGCATCTACCGCAAAGGGCCTGTCTATGGGATCTAGAGAGCAGAACTGAGCTACCTGTTTTTTCAAATGAAGAAAAGGTCTATAACTGGAACACCCCATCTCCCGAAATCTGTGAGAACACTGGGTCCAGCATCCATTCCCCCTGCCTCAACTGTGTTCGACTCAGGAAGTCTGCCCAGTAGTTCAGATTCCCCTTGAGGTGGAGAGCAGATAGACATATGTGATGAGCCTGAACTATCTGAAAAATGTCCCAGGTAAGTGTCATTAGGGAAGGAGATCTCATGTCCCCCTGGTGTTTTATGTATGAAACAGAGACTGTTGCCAAAAAGGACCCGTACATGACACCCCTTCAGGAGAGGAAGAAACCCCTCTATGGTCGTCCTTATTGCCCATAATTCTCTGAGGTTGGAAGACATGTGGGAATGTTCTGGATCCCACCCTGCCTGTAAGACATGTTCCCAGAGGTGAGCTCCCCAAACCAGTGAGCTTACATCTGTCGTAATTATGTCAGACACTGGAAGAGCCCAAGGAATGCCTGCAGAAAGATGATCCCACTGAAGCCACCACCTCAGTGACTCTACTGTCTCTAAAAAAAAGATGGATAGTCGCCTCTACACAGTGCTCTAAGGGAACCTGTTCCCGCAGGACCTCCCACTGGAGCTGTTTCGTGTGAAGCTGAGCCCAAGGGACTGCCAGGATTCAAGTAGTTAGGGTGCTTAATAGGGACATGACCTTCCTCAGTCATCTGGGGGTTGTGTTGGAGGGCATGTTTGGGGTTAACAAATAGGAAATGAGGGTTGTCTGTGTTTTGAATTTAAAATAAAGAGTTTTTCTCTGTGTGTTATGTTTTTTAACTATTTACTCACAGGATTGATAATAGACGGATCTCAAAGACCTGAACATTATCAATCATTGACAGCTTAATGTCAAGCTGTCAACACGAAGATGTCATTAACCCCTTCTATCACCCCGATGCCACGGCACCAGGAAGAGTCGAGTAAACCGCCAGAAATT
>JARQOC010000005.1:484492176-484733611 GCA_033576535.1 Allobates femoralis | reverse complement strand
GGAAAAATGAGTATAATTATTTATTTTATGTCTGTGGTGTGATGGGAGCCATATACACCAGGGTGGGTCCATGATGGAGGCCATATATACCAGGCCCTCATCCTGGTATAAATGGGCCCCATCTTGGTATATATGGTCCTCATACTAGTATACATGGTCCCCATCCTGCTATATATGATAGATAGATAT
Source organism: Allobates femoralis (assembly GCA_033576535.1). Classification (NCBI taxonomy): domain Eukaryota; kingdom Metazoa; phylum Chordata; class Amphibia; order Anura; family Aromobatidae; genus Allobates; species Allobates femoralis. The sequence continues at coordinate 484,733,422 of JARQOC010000005.1, read as the reverse complement.
AGTGGCTAGAGGGATCCATTTGTTGATTAAAGCTGAAAGATAAAATATCATTGGCCGAGTCCTTGTGTTCACAAAAAATGTAAAATTTCTATCTTTATGTTTGAATCCTGAAATGTGGCAAAAGGTTGAAAATTCAAGGGGGACAAATACTTTCACAAGGCACTGTATGTCCCAATGCTGGTATGCATGGTCCCCATCTTGGTTTACAGTGTGTGGTCCCTATGTGGTCCATATTTTTCCTATCCTAGTATATATGTCCCCATCTGAGTATACATCTTCCCCCATCCTGTTATACAGTATATGATGACATCCTGGTATATATGTCCCAATCCAGGTATACATGGTCCCTATCCTCCTCATTCTGGAATATATGTCCCCATTCTGGTATATATGTCTTTATTCTGTCTCTAATGCATTATTAAAAACAAAAGCATTCTACTCACCTTCCTCAACTACCACGTTGCAAAGTCTCCTCTGTAGCCAGCACACACTGGCTGGTAGCTGACATTGGAGTGCGCGCCATGCCACATGACATCACTGTCATGCCCCGCCTCCTGCCGTGGTACTGCTGATGTCAACTGCAAGCCACGATTTGGCTGGCAGCATGTAGTGCATTGCAGGGACCAAATGGGTCTCTGTGCTACAATGCATTTCAGCTGGATGTACAGACTTGGACGCACATCCTGCTGAAGCAGTTGCTGGGTCGGTAGGCCCCTGTACCCCCGGGCCCTGTCGCGACCCCTGTGTCTGCGATAATTTTGCTTTTATCTTTATAGTGTAAATGCTACAAATACTTGTCAGGAATCTATACCAAAGCTCTGAACATTAGTATGTCTCCAAAATATTGCGCAATGTGTATATGGAGAATGTGAAATGTTTTACTAATGAGCATCACAGAAGTTTCATTCAAATATTCTGATGCCAGGAGTATTAAGGAGTATGCCCATATTTTATAGTGGTGGCCGATTATGGTGCTGCAACATCACTTTATGATTGGAGAAGGATCAATCCTTAGGAGCCCTGCTGTTCCGGAGAATTAAGATAACACAGTTCTTTTACTGTTACTTCCTCTACTGAATAAAATTGCAGCTGGTTCCATAAACCTGTGCAACCGGAAAACCATTGAAAGGATCACAGTGCTGATTTAGAACCCTTTCATTCTCTCATCACTAAAAGTCTCAGATACAGATTAGCGAAATTATTCAAGTTGAATCGAATACTACTTAAATGTACAAAAAAATCAACATTTTTGAGAACATGTATTTTGGTAAATTTGCCCTACACGGAATAAACAAAACAGCGGTTGACTTTTTTGCTAAACTAAAGTTTTAAAAAAATGTAAACCTTACTCCCCTCATCACTCACCTGTCTGGCCTCACTGCTGCTCACTGTCCAGTCTTTAGAGCCACCGCTTCATTTACCTGTTGCAAACTGCATCTCTAGGACTGTTTAATCTAGGCTGGGACTTCCTGCTGCAACCAGGCGTTGGGGTTCACAGCATGTTGCATGTCATAAAGTCACAAACATGCAATGTGCAGTGACCTTAGAGGCTAGTTTGCATTTGGAGATGTGGAGCTTGATGGGTGAAAGAAGAGGTGGATCTAGTAAATGGATAGCAGTCGAGGCAAGAATTGTGTTTTTTCATTTCCATCCTATTGTTATTATTCTCTAGAGTCTAGAAAGTGCCCATGTGATAATAAGAAACATTCTATTGTATTAGAGGAGAATAACTTCACTGCAAATAAGATTTCTTTGGAAAATTTGCATGATTTGACAAATTCAAATTTTGACAGATCAGCTCATCCCTATTCCCAGAGGTGCTAGCATCGTTATGTGAAATGGGATAAACTCTCTATGGATGTTTCGCTTTTGAAGACATCTGCCAGTTAACCTAAACCATTGCTCTTGAAATCATGTTTACATTTCATGTATGAAAAGTTTAAGTTAATGAAAGTTTAATTTCAGCTGAGTAATCCTGTTTCCACTCTACACGTTTCCAGTTTTGACTGCTATCTAAGAAAGAAAGAGGCCATTGATCTTGTTAATACAAGATATTATGACCATTTACTCTCTTGCATGTTCCTTCAGTCTTCCATTATTCTCTTTTATTAAACCAGTCCTACAGCTCTTCATGAGTTCATAGGATCATAGAATGTTGGAGTTTGAAGGGACCTTCTGGGTCATCTGGTCCAACCCCTGCTCAAAGCAAGATTTACTAAATCATCCCACACAGATATCTGTCCAACCTCTGTTTGAAGACTTTCATTGAAGGAGAACTCACCACAATTCATGGCGCCTGTTCCACTCGTTGATCACTCTCACTGTCAAAAATGTTTTTCTAACATTTAAATCTGTCTCCTCCCATTCAATTTCATCTTATTGCATCTAGTGTTTCCATGTGCAAATGAGAATAAAGCTGATCCCTCTACAGTGTGGCAGCACTTGAGATATTTGTAGACAGCTATTAAGTCTCCTCTCAGCCTTCATTTTTGCAAACTAAACAATCCTAAATCTGTAACTGTTCCTCATAGGACATGGTTTGCAGACCGGTCACTATTCTGTTGCTTTTCTCTAAACTTGCTCCATTTCATTGATGTCTGTTTTAAAATGTGGTGCCCAGAACTGGACACAGTATTTCAGATGAGGTCTGACCAAAAGGAATAGAGGGTGATAATGACTTCACGTGATCTGGACTATATGTCTCCGTTATAAAATCCCAGAATTGTGTTTGCCTTTTTTGCTGCTGCATCACACTGACTCATGTTCAGTCTGTGATCTATTAGTATACCCAAGTCTTTTTCACACGTGCTTTTGCTTAGCTGTTGCTGATAGAATTTTAAACAGTGAATTGGAAATATTTGAAATAGTTATTTCTTGATATCTTATTTGAGGAATCTAATAAAGCCATAATAATCACATGCCTTTAGTGCAAATAAGCTATTGAAGGGAATCTGTCACCTTGATCTACCCCTCTCTCCTATCACTAGCTGTCCCTGCACATTCCTAGCTGTTCTCTAACCATCCCTCACTGACCTAATGAGGCCCTATAATGATTTTGAAAAATGAATTGGAACTTACATATGGTCTCCATTAGGAGACTGGATAGGCAGGCTCCGGGCTCCAAGTTTCCCTTCTAGCTGTGTCCTAGAATGCCCCGCTGGGCATCATCCCTCCTGGTGTTTTGCCGCCTCCTTTTGGAATCTCCCGCCCTCTCTGCCGCTGTAATGGCCGAGCCAGAACGTCATATCCGGCTCGGTGCATTGTGGGCCTAATCGCGTGATCAGCCCGGCTCTGGCGCATGCGCAATGCGCATATTGAAGCCGGGCCGATCACAAGATTAGGCCCACAATGCATTGGACAATCACGTGATTACGCCCACAATGCATGGGGTCGATCACGTGATTAGGCCCACAATGTACCGGGCTGGATATGATGTTCCGGCCGGGCAATTAAAGTGGCAGAGAGGGCGGGAGATTCCAAAAGGAGGCGGCAAAGCACCAGGAGTGATGACACTCCAGCGGGGCGTGCTAGGACACAGAGAGGAGGGGATCATGGAACCTGGAGCCCACCTTTACAGTCTCCTAGATGGCGACCATATGTAAGTTCAAATTCATTTTTCAAAATCGTTACAGGGTCCCTTTAGGTCAGAGAGGGACAGTTAGGGAACAGCTAGGAAGGTGCAGGGACAGGTAGTGATAGGAGAGAGGGGTAGATCGAGGTGACAGGTTCCCTTTAAACTAGGTTCTCACCATCAACACTAAATGTGAAAGACATATAGAATTGTATGCCTATATTAATGCATATGCCTGTCCTTGACTCTAGTTGATGTAAAGTCATAATAGATTTCTAAATGTGACAAAAATATACCAATAAAGAATATGCTGAAAGGATACTACCATGGCATATATGTGAATAATTATTGCTATTTTAGTTAACTGTTAGCACTGTATATACAATTTTTCTAAAGTGTTAAGCACAAGAATAAAACACAAAATCTATATTTTATGCTGTATTCTGTGTTGTCATATATGGTTAAAAAGTGAATTAAAAACATGACTATTAGATTTCAGCACAAACATCGGGAAAAAGGAACACAATAAAAAAAGGAACGAAAACTTTATTTGTGAAAAGAATAAAATAACATAAAGTAAAAATAAAACATATCAATATAATCTATGTACAAAATAAAACACAAAATCACCACTAGTGGTGAAAATAAATACATTGGATTAAATGGTAATATACATGGGTACCAAAGTAAAATATTATTTGAATTAGGATCACCTTTAAATATGTTGCTATCTTGTCTCAGTCAGATTTGTCTCACTAAGTTTGATTGACATAAAAATAAATATAGTTTTCAATTTAATTTCATTCATTTTGTTATTTACAAAATTAAACATTCTTCGTTAACGTTAACATTCAAGCTTATTCAATATGAAAAAAAAATTATTATGAATTTAGAGATGAGCAAAATATTTCTAAAATGCTGAATCTTTTGTTAGCAAAAAAGTTTTCATATAATGCAATTTAAGTCAAAAACATGTTTTGACTATACCTAAAAATCATACAGTAATAAAAAAAAAAGTATTTAAAATTGTAAACTTATTTTAACAATCAAATAGAAGATTTGCTCATCTCTGTCATAATATGAAATATGTTGTCTGTCTGTACCTTACCAGGACAAAAGATATATTGGCTTGAATCTACAAGTTTGCGTACTACTATACATAATGTACTTCTGACATTAGCAGCTCTTTATTATAAATACGTGAATTTCAGACTTGACTTCTATCTACCAGCTTTGTCACTGTTCATGGTGAAAGTTGATCATTTTTGGTTTCTGAACCCTAGATGATCTTCCGCATACCGCTTGGCATTAATGCATGCAGAAGTGTTGAAAAATGGCAGTAAGTCACAAGGCATTTTCTCTGAAGAAGATAGGGTAAGGGTATGCCTATAAACAGTAAAACAATTCATAAATGAGGTATACTGCAATATTTTTTTTTTTTATTTAGAAAAGGCAAAACAAAAATGACTTACAGCTAATGCGTTACTACAAAACACTTACAAAAATGAAGATCATAAAAAAAGATGCCGATTTAAGACACTTTCTGATTTTTGGAAACTTTTTTACCAACGGGTACAGTGATGGGCAAATGACAGAGCTGGGAACTCACCCCCCCCCCCGGAATCCCTACTTTATCGGTTTACTATACAAAATGCGTGCTATGAAAGCACAGTCACTTTCCATAAAGAGCGATAAACAGTTTGTTTCTTTACCTCTTGTACGCAGTAACAAAGTGAGCACACATGGACGGCCACTTCTTCACTGTCAATAGGTGACAAATGACATTGACCGCAATGTGCGATGATGGATTGAGTTGAGATCTTTATTGGTGACACCCATTGTATGATAGGTTCAAGTAACTCTGAATTTGAGCTATATTGGCTTGCAGGGCATGCTTTCGACAATCTGGTATCATCTTGAAGCTGAGCTAATTCACATCCTTAACATACGTGATTATCATTTTAAATTCCACTAATCACATTTAGTAAGGCAGATTTGCTTTTTTGTGTATGGAGTTTGCAATACTTTGAAATGGTCATAAATATTTGTAAGTTGTCTTTCCAATTACAATTTGTTAAATCTGATGCTGTCAATGAATATCAGACAGCATGGATGCTCAAAATCAGATGCCATCCGATCAGATTTTCGATCGGATCCGATTTAAATGGCTGGGGAAGGCTGTGGAGGTTTTGGGAGTGGTCTAGGGTATTGAGCATGAGATTTTCTATCCGATCCAATCCCCCATAGACTCCCATATTATTCAGATCGCATCGGATCCGATGCGATCCGACTTTTGAATCGAATACCAAAATCGGAGCAGTCTCCGATTTTGGTTCCTGAAAAAAATCGGACATAATCAGATCGGTTGCAAATCGGATGCCATTAAGTGCACATCCGATCTGATCCCCATTGGAGAACATGGGGGCTAAATCAGATCCGAGTCCGATTTTTATTGGACTTAACAAAATCGTAATGTGAAAGCAGCCTAACTGGATGGTAAAGACTGCGTTACTAGCGCATGTGAAACTTGTGTTCGTATGGTGTAGTAAATCAGCAGTCCAAAAATACAGTTAATCAAAGTATTAGAAATAATTGACTAATTAATGAGCAAAAGAATTTGCAGGACCTTGGTTCATCGCCAATATTAGTAGTCCTTGGCTGCTGGATGGGAGACCTGTGAACCTCGTTCTACCTGCTTGGCCCACCGGTGCCTCTTCTGATTGGTAGGCCTGGCAGAATATAATGTGTGCTTCATGTTTCACCAATGATATTGATTTTCACCTAATAATGAGAAGAGGCACCGGGACTGATGTTGGGGAGGGTCACAAGACTACAGTCCTATGAATTGATTCTATCATATCCAATCTTGGCATGCTATTCCTTGGACAATGACTATATGCAGTCATTATTACTTACAAACATGAACAGCAAAAAAAAGGACGAAATATATATTCTTGGGTAAACCTGTCAAAATATCTGCACTAGTAATCGTTAATGATAATAACAAATAACATATAAAATGAAGGTCTAATTTGCTAAACCCAATATCAAATAACATATTTGGTAATTCTTGATTAATTGAAGTCTTTTGCTCATTACCCTTGAAAACTGGCTGGTCACATGTGAAGACTGTGTACAAAGAGTATCTTTCCCTTTGGTGGGTCCTCCATGTATGTGGTTTACATGGTTAGCCCACTGTTTTAAAGGAAATTATTGTCAGAAAATGACCTGTCTAATTCAGGTTTGTTTTTTTCCCCATCTCTATTAAAAAGGCAAAATATTTTAATATTACAATTTTTACACTAGACACTTCTTTAGATTTATACTTGTTGTTTCAAGAAAGTGTTTACAGCAATGCTAGATATTTTCAAAGGTGGGATGATAATGACAAGTAAAACCTGTAACACAGGATTCAATCACAATCTGTGATGTCAAAGCTGACCCTGACTTCCCCCCGCCCTTTCTTCTTAATGATCTTTGCACAGCCTCATTAGACACTACAATACAAAAGATGGGGTCAATACAAAAGATACATCCATTCTGGCTATGTACATGTGTTGTTTCCTGATACAATAGAAAATAAGAGCCTAAAAAAGCACCAGTGTCCAGTGAAAAAAATTGTAATAATTACATTTTTCATTTTTAATAAGGTAAAAAATGTTTGTACTGTGTTAGCCAGTAGATAGGAAAATGTTAGAAGCTGAGAGTCCTCAGTGGTTGATACATTTTAATGATTAACTGAAAAGATGGTAAGAAAAAGCAAAGCAAGCTTTCGAGACTCTATGGCCTCTTCATCAGGCTATAATGACACAAATTCTGAAGTCTTACACATATGCAGAGTAGGATGATGCAGTAAATGCGAGAAAATTGAAGTCAGTCTTGGGAGGGGGATAGGAACTGGGGAGGTAAAATCAACGTTCCAAGATAAGAGGCACAGGTTGTATTATTGTTCTATGATTAGTGCTTGGTCAAGACCTGAAAATTCCTCAATGAATGTAGAAAGACATAATTCCATGTGAGATTCATTCCTGCTTTAAGTGTGTCAAAGTTCATAATCAATTAATTTTCCCACACTCTTCTGTCTCTTACCTATATCCAATATTGTGTGATCAGGCCTACAGAAATGTCTAGGCACAGGTAAATCTGTCCTTCTTTCCTTTATTGTGTGGCGATGAGAGTTCATCCTAGTTCTGAGTTGTTGCCCTGTCTCGCGTACATATAGATTCCCCTCACACATTTAGTACATATAATCAAGTACACCACATTGCTTGATTACTTTGATTTTACCTCCCCAGTTTCTATCCCCCTCCCAAGACTGACTACTATTTTCTGCTTTCATCACCTGTCTATTTACTGCATCATCCTACCCTGCATATGATATAAGTGAGTGTCTTCAGAATTTGTGCCGTTAAAGCCTGATGAAGAGGCCATAGCGTCTCGAAAGGTTGCTTTGCTTTTTCTTACCATCTTTTCAGTTATCCATTAAAAGGTATCAACCACTGAGGACTCTCACATTCTAATATCTTTCATTTTTAATAAAGATTTTAACATAGAAAAAAACTCATTGCCAAAATTTTTCAAAATTTCATTTGAACATCTGATTTAAATAATGATCCATTTTCTGATGATAGCTACCCTTTAAATGCTTCATTTCAACTATGGTTGTGCTGTAGGAAAGCAATGTCAGGCTAATCTGAATATTATTATAAGGAAACTCCTTTATCATAAAACAATTGTCCAAAGTGGACTCCTTTATTAAAGTTGTATCCATGACCCTTGTTCTTCAAGGTTAACTTGCATATGTCTAAGAAAGCATGCGTTATAACGATGGCATATATGAAAAGTACAGGGAACATATGTTTTCAATGACAATAAATAGGTATAAATAAACCAATTTATAGTTGTCCTATAAATAGTCAAATAGAATCTGTTTTTTCATTAGCAATTAAGGAAAATAAGGATTGTGACGTAGACGTACTGTAAAAACCAGTGTAAGCGGAGGGCTCTGGTCACATGTTCTGAAATGGTTTGGCGGATATCACACACAGGGTATAAAATGTAAAGGCTAATATGAAAATGTCAAGTCATGCGGAAATAGTCTTTGTGAAGAGAGTAGATCCAAAATGAAGGCTTCTCAGGTTAAAGGTACAGGTGTAAGTGCTGGTAGATAATCCATTCAAGTTCTCCAATCTTTCCTTGCACTTGCTGTTGTCAGCAGGAGTCTGATGTCCCAAGGTAGCTGAATTCTTCAGAATAAGCGAGGAAAATGGGACAATATATTCCAAAGAGACTTGTGATTTTAAGGAGTGGTAATAACTTAAGACACTGAGAAAAAGTGTCCTCCACTTAAAGAATTCGAGCAGGCTGCAATTTCTCCTCTTGAGTGTGGAAAATGCGGTGCTACACATAGAAAAAAGGGAGGACATTAGTATTCTTGCTATGATTTCAAATGCAAAGTCAGACCTAATTTAACATGAAGGCACATGTTACGATGGTTCATGGTAAGGACAGTGACGTCACTGGAGCATTTTAGTCGAAATACATCACATTTCTGTTTCATTTTTGTACGTTTATTGATTCAATTTAAACACCACTGCTGAATTAGACAGAAAGTATACAGTATATTGACAACATTTAAGATATGAATCCATATATGTATAAATCATGTACATTGAATTGTTTACAAAAGACAAGTAAACAGTTTCTACCATGTAAAATTTGGAAACCTCTCAATGCCAAGAAAAAAGGGGTGAACTCCTCACCAGACTCCCAGCCCTGTAGTCTGTATGCAGCATAAGTCCACACAGGATGGGATCTGGGTCTTCGTGTATCACGTGACCTCAGCTCTCGGGCTTCTCCGTCAGCTATTCCAAGATTTTATAGGCGCTGACACTGCTGCTCTAAAGGCACACAAGAGGTGGGTCCCAGACAGCGCAGAATGAAGGGGTAACAGCAGGCAGGCATTTAGGTCCAGGGAGGAGAGTATACCGCCCGGACCTAAACTAATGACTTACAAAGTCATTATTTCAGTGTCCCTGGGGGGTATAGACATAAGAGCCACCTTCACTAAATGCAGCCTGAGGGTACCTTTACACACGGCTACATTTGTAGCTTGTCACCAGGTAACTTACTGGTTGCAGTGAAATCATGGATACATGGTTCTATCTTGTTGCTGTGTACAAATGGAATCATGTATCCATGATTTCACTGCAACCAGTAAGTTACCTGGTGACAAGCTACAAATGTAGCCGTGTGTAAAGGTACCCTAAGAGCTGCTGAAGGTGGCTCTTTTAGCTCAAAAGGCCCGGGGGGAGAGGGTGGGGGGTGGGGAGAGGTGACAGGTCCCCTTTAACTTTTGTCCCTCTAGAAAACTTGAATCAGAGATTTCACTTACAATGCTTTGGAATACTTGGTTTTCTATAATGATGTGGTATTCCAAAGCATTTTGGCCTGTCAGTGTTACACTAACAGGCAAACTGTTAGGCCATGCCTCCTTTAATGTCTAAAGACTGATGCTGATGGCACACCTTAGGGTCAATTTTACACCTTGGGATGACATGGTAACCCATCAACATTCTGCAATTTCATTGCAAGAGGATCAATTGAGTGATAGAGGGAGCTTTCTCCCTCTGTCAAACACCTTAAATGCTGTGTGAGTAGCACCCATGGGGAACCCACTCAGCAACGGAAAACTGACACAGACAACTATGTTTTGATGTCAACTCACATGGCTGCAGTTTATTTGAGGTGTCACAAACTGCAGGCAACACACAATACTTTGACATATCACATATAATACTGACATATCACATTACAGGACATTTACATTTGACTTTACACATTATATACACTATACACTTGTAGAAATCAACAGGAACATAACATGACCTCAGGTCAGTCCCAATGGCAGTTACGGCCACCTGGCCTTCTAACAGGGCTCATTCCCCATCCTATTCCAGGGAGAATCTACCTCCTACAGGGATCCTCAACCTCATACAGGGATCCTCCACCTACTCTAGTTAGAATCAACCTTACCTCATACATCTATTTTATCACCCAGGGTAATTCTACATACGCCCTGGTGATACACTCACACAGGGTAATTTTGCATATGCCCCAACGAGACACTCACACTTCAACGGGTCCTTCAGTTGGACCCAATGGTGGCTATGCTCGCCTGGCACACATATACGCCTCCCGAAGGGTTATATGTCAACACATCAACACATGTTCGCCACCCGTAGGGCTATTCACATAAAAACATCACATATTTGTCCCCCATAGGGCTATTTACATAAAAACATGCATAAACAAGCGCCCTCCAGGGTCAGCCACGGTTCCCCAACTCCAGGAGCCATCAAAACCCGTTTATCGCCACCGTCTCACACACAAGCTTCAGAGGGATAAAAGCCTCCCACATGGAGAGCGGCCGGTCTCCGCCAGCATGTGTTTCACCCCACGCCTGAACAAGCGCTCTCCCATCTCAGTGGTCTGGATTGCTGTGATTCCCATCTCTTCCCCTCACACAGACACCTGGCAGTTTAAGACCTGCTCGCCACACCCATCTGACACACCCACACCTGGGACTGGCAGCAATTAACACACCAGCCCCTTAGATGTTAACCTACTGTTCTCTGGTTCAGTCTTACAGCACTCACACCCAGTAAAATAGGCTCATGTGAACAGGCACCTGTGCTGTAAGCCCATTTGATGCACCCCGGCCATGGGACCACGCTGGGCGTGCCTCACACGGTGGGACACTTTTTATCAAGGCATTAAAGGGATATATTTTTGACATCACCTATAATTCTGGTGCTGATAATTGGTGCCTGGCTTTTCATACAGTGGTCATGATACAAGAAATAGCACTCACATATGATGGGTATATGTATGTCGGTTGTTGCTAAAGAGTTAAGACAAAGGGTATGTGTACATGGTAATTATTTGTGCACCATTTCTCTTCACACGAAAAATGCAGCGTAAAATATGTGCTTTTTTCTTGCAGATTTTTAATCATTCATTAGTATGTGCGAAATCTGCATCAAAAATGCTGAAAGAATTGACATGCTGCAGCTTTAAAACTGCACAAAATCTGCAAGGAGTCAACGTGTGCATGAAAAGTCAGGATGATCAATCACCTTTACTTGAAGCCTTCCTTTAAATGGTGGACAAGTAGGCAAGTGAACACAATGTATGCGAGATGCTTGCGAGATACTCGCATGTGTCTCGAATGACTCACCTGGAATGGCCCCTGCCTCTTTGAATGGGAGCATGTTATAGAAACACAAACAGCTGACACACTCCCGTCCAGAGAGACGGTGGCCGTTCCAGGTGAGTCATGGAAGACTCATGCGAGTAACTCGTGTGCACAGTTTGTCTTTGCTCTAAGCTTGAATGGTTTGTACGCTTGGAATGGTGTTCTATAAGACATACTTCAGAATTTTCTGATTTGTGTACTGAATATTACTAGAGATCAAAATAAATTAGTAATCTCATTGTTTAATTAAGTTTGTACATTTGAACAATTTTGCATTTTCTTCACAGTAAAATACATAGAAAAAAAAGAAAACATTTACTGGAACAATGGACACTTGAATTCGCTTTCATTTCCTTAGCCAGTCCAAAATTCAAATTAGAAACATAATACAGAATCTTGGGCTAAAAGCTTTGCATGTTACCTGCGGTATAAAGGCTGATTCTGGATTTGATTCTCGATGTGTTTGAATGTCTTCGTCACTGTCTGGTGGTTCCTCTTTAACCTTCACGGATGTTAGGTGGTCAGTTCTGAGATCAGTACTGCTATGACTTTTTATGTTTCCAGTAGATGAAACTCTTTCTTCTTGCATTGTATAATCACTGTGATGTTCTTCTTCAGATTCCTCCAGTTGGCTTCCAGGTTGGCGAAGTTGTTCAATGGATTTGGAAAGCATCTTCAAAAAGAAAATAATCATAATAATATTTTTAAAAAAATCATAAAAAGTATTTAGGTTTGTCAACCAGTAAGTACTGTATGTGTAATCATTTTAGCCACATAAGTGCAAATCTTACAATCAGAAATAGAGTGTCCCATACGGTAAGCTACATGGATTTCCACAGTGAACAGATCTTAGTTTACTTATTGATGGCAACTAACATGAACTTTGGGATTTCCAATATAAATAAATAGAGAGGGCTGCATATGGGCAGCCTCCCCTGCTCTGGTAGCAGTTTCTGCTTTGGTTGCTGTTCTCAAAAAAGATGCAGGTCCCAGGCATGACAAGTGCCAAACATTGATGGCATACTCTGAGGACATTCCATAAATGTACAATGGTGAAACCCCTTTTAAATGAATTAGCAGGTATATTCTTCCCAATCTGAGGATATCAAAAATAGGGACATAAACCCTGCTTTCAGTGTTATGTCACTTACTAGGCTTTCTGCTGTAGTTTTGAAAAAAATCACTATTTTATCTTTTGCAGATCTGCTAGTCTTCTCAATGATGAACTCTGTATAACTCTGCCTTCATCACTAATTGACAGGATTCTGCCTACACTGTGCATAGTTAGGATTCTGCTAATTAGTAGGGTGAGGTGGATAGGTAGGAATAGCCAGAGCTCATGAATATCTGTATCTACAGGAGCAGGAATTCATCACTGAAAGCACAATCAAAGCTTCAGCATATAAATATGACGTAATGCACCCCTACAGTGTTTTGCTTTGTTTTTATTTCACCTCTGGAGTGGTACTTTAATGGTGTCGTCACACAGCACAATCTGGCCAGTGATGTCGGAAGCGATGCGCGGGTGCCCGCTCGGTTCCGACATCGCTGGCCAGCTGTCACACAGCATCGCTGCGGCCAGCGACACCGCAGCGATGCGGGCGGTGACATCGCTCGCTGGGCTGGGCTCAGCCCAGCAAGCGATCCGCAGCAACGCTGCGGTATAGGCTGGATCGCCGCCGACATCGCTCTGGCGATGTCACACGGCGCGATCCAGCCTTATCGCAGGTCGCAGGTTGACAGGTTTACGGTTCTTCCCGTAAACCTGTCAACCTGCGACCAGCGATAAAATGCGGTCGTGCCGCTCGTTTACACAGCGCGACGTCGCTAGCGACATCGCTGATACGTCACTTTTTCGGCGATGTCGCTAGCGACATCGGCAGGTGTGACGGCACCATAAATCTCAGTCCCCTGCCTCATGTCTTGTATGCACCTTCTGGCTTCTTCATCTGTTTTCACCATCACTCTGGTTTGTCTCAGGCACTTTGTGATCTGCCGGCATCTTCAAAGTTTCATGGCAGACACCGGATTTTAAAAAATCAATTCAGCTCTATGAGGGCCTCGTTCTAGCCACGTTCTACTTCTACTAGAATGCTTGTGATTTAACTAGTGAGTTCTGGCCAGTCAGAACCTCCAGTCACAAGATGGCGCTGTGGGACTGAAGCAATGATGAAATAGGCAGAAAATGTCGCAATGTGAGTATAATACAGGGAGCTTACAATTAAAGCAGCACTCCAGCACTGAACCCAACTGCTGGAATGGTGCTTTACAAAACTACAGCATGAAAGAAGACCAAAAAGTGACCCAACAATGGAATCAAAGCTTTAGATCCTAATTGATGCTAATCTCAGATGGGGAAGCAATTGTGACGGCAAAAATCCTTACACGCTTTTTTTTTGGTAGTCTAGTTTCCTTCTCTCTACTTATATAAATAAACTGTCATGGCAGCATTAGAGGCTGAATAGCAACATGCATCTGGGCATCCTCCAAAAAGGTGAAACCAAATAGTAAATTCAGATATAAAAAATTTGCTTAGAAAATTGAATTCTAGAATTAAATTTTAAGTGAACTACTAGCTACATGCTCATGCCTATATAGTAATCTGTACAGTCCTGTTTATGTCCATAAAGGATCCCGGCTCCCATTGTATATGAAATACATTTACCATTGCATACCATTGCAATTTACTGTAGGTGTTCAGTTAACTGAGTAGAAAACATTGACGTAATGGCAGCCCCCCTAAGTGCAGTTAAAGAGTTAACACAAGAGTCTCTGGAAGCTGTAACAAAAAAAGACTTTTAATAGGAAACAGCTATGCCAAGGGTTATCTGCTCAACTCTCACATAGCAGGCTTTGAAGTTAGTATTACAGAACAGAGGGTACTTAAGTGTGGCTTGTGGATTGACTGTGTTTTTCTTCAGACCTCTAAAAACCAGTTGATTGTAACATTGACGACTAGCAAAAAAAAGCTAAACCAAAGCAATTATTCTTACGTGATACATGTTTCACGCAGTGGAATACCTGATCCTTATTGGATCTCCAATAGATCCTCAAACTGTATTTTATACTGTTACTGTTCTTACATGGGTCCTTCTAGTCCCCCTAAGATCCAAGATTCTGGTGCACCAACAATAGTTAAGCTCCTGACTGTGTTGTTATACTGCCAGGGCTGTGGAGCCAGAGTCAGAGTCGTAGAGTCGGGAGTCGGTGCCCATTTTGGTTGAGTCGGTAAAAAATTAATCGACTCCAACTCCTGCAATATATAATACATTAGGTCTAGTAGTTTAATGCAGAATGTGCTGAATATTATTATTATGAATTAATTATTATGTTCTATCTTAATATCTTGATTATTGTATTATAATAATGATTATAACCTGTGGTTCGCATTGTACTACAATAAATTTACCACTTAAGCATGAGCCGTGTCTGAGTCGTGAAGTTTGAGTTGGAAGTCGTGAAGTCGTGAAGTCGTGAAGTCGTGAAGTCGTGAAGTCTGAGTCGTGAAGTTGCAGTTGGAGTCAGATCTGGTACATTTGAAACTTAAGAACCCTTATAAAAATGTTGTAAAACCAATACCTAGGCCTAATCAAAAGGGGCGAAGACTTTTAGTAGTACATGAACCTAACCTAGGGTCTGAGGGCCACTTTGTCACATAATATAGCCTACACTGTAATAGAATTTTTTATTATCCCTGTACTGCTACATACCGTACATGTAGCATTACCTGCATTAATTCCCGCTAAGCTAGGTCATCCCCATGTTAACAAAAATGTTAGTACATGGTTTCATCATTCCCTGCCTAGACTACTGCCACAGGCTTCTCTGTAGCCACTCGAGCTGCTTCAATTCAACTGCAACCCTGACGCTGGGCTATTCTACATCTTCTCTAGGCTACTCTTCAGCTAGTCCCCTCTGCCATTCCCTTCATTATCACCTCATTGCCCAAACAATACAACTTATTCCAATCAGTTGGCACTGAGTAGATGAAGCTTTTACTATTTTGTCAGAGCGAACATTCACTATGATGGAATATTGATAATATTGATCCAATCAGTGACCAATGATGGGCTGCAGTGGTAATGTGACATAATGTTACGTCACCACCTGAGAACAGCAGTGCTGACATTGCTAGAACATGCCTGTGTGGGAGGTGAGTATACATTGTTGCCATTTCCTAAGAGGCCCTGAATTGATTGATACAGGTTTTCTTCCCAGAAGTGGACAACCACTATAACCCTGCATTGTCTTATCACTATGATTATTCTGAAGACTCTGTGACAAAACAATTTAGGATTTTTAAGGGCATGACATGTGCATTGCAGTGGTTGCAGTTGTATTTGAGAACCGGTGCAAGAGATGGTTTAATAACCGGTATCTGTAACTATATTATTATTTATTTATATATATTGGACGATTAATTCGATGGTGCTGTACATGAAAAGGGGTTACATGTTTTCTACCAACGCCGCTCCACAACTCTGGACACTTGCCAAAGTTTTTTGGTGAGCTTGTTTTGTCAGGGTTGCCCATTGATTTGTCGCACTTTGCCATGAACAAGAGGGGCAACCGAGTCAATGGCTGATGTGAGGGTGGCGTTATAGAAAGAGGTGGTATTGTCTGTGTCGTGGAGTGAAGATAAAGAAGACAGATGTAGAACAGAGCTTGAAAGGCTGTGAATGTCTAGATGTGCGAGGTTTCTGCAAGGATGTGCTAGTGGCTGGATAGTGGGGATGGGTGAGGAGGACAAGGATGAGAAGGTAAGTAAATGGTGGTCAGAGAGGTGAGGTTGTGAGATTAGAAAGGGAACAGAGGCAGGTGAAGATAAGGTCTAATATATGTCCATTTGTGTGGGTGGCTGTGGAGGACCACTGAGTGAGTCCAAAGGATGAAGTAAGTGACAGGAGTTTGGAGGCTGTTGATGAGCGGGTCTCAGTAGGGATATTGAAGTCACCTAACTCTAACTATAGTTATTTTCTGACTTCTGCATATAGTGAATTTAAAAAACTGAAATTTGAAATGACACCTCCATTTCAAGATAATATTAAAAGTCAAAACTCCTTTATAAGCAGCACAGAACAGCTCCATTAACTGTAAAATGGCCTTGGCTGGGTACTTCATAATAGCCCCCTATTCAAATCAATAGGAGGCAGATGTGCAATACTCAGCTGCAGCTACTATTCCATTGATGCTGCTGTGAAGCTCCGCAACTGAATAATTGTGGCTGACATTGGCATCGGGAACAGCTGATCCAGAGTGTTACATTGGCACAGTGGGTGTGACAGCTCTGTCACACCCCCACCGATCAGAAATTGATATCCTATCTGTAGGGTAGGTCATCAATATTAACGTCCCAAGTAACCCCTTTACATTTTAAATACTTTTTCTCACTCTAACTAGGATTAAGGTTAAGAAAGGACTAGATTTATGACTGGGGTTTAAGGATAGTGTTAAAATCAAATCAAGATGAAGAAAGATGATTGTGGTCAGATATGTGGGCTCTCAGGCACATGTGAAGGAAAGAAAAGGGTTGTGAAACAAACCTCTTTTATTTGAACACCAACACGCGTTTCAATCATGTAGAAATTTCAGATATCCAGTGGCATTGTGGTTTCCATTGATGAAAAATGGCCCCATTATCTTTGTACCCCATATACCACACCATACCATCAATTTGTGTTCCAGCAGTCTTGGAAGAATCTATCCACTGTGGGTTAGTGTCAGACCAATAGCGAGGTTTGTTTGTTAACTTCACCATTCACAAAAAAGTTTGCCTCATCTCTCATCTGAAGGCAATTGTCTATGCTGTGAAGATACAAGATGTGCAGCATCTGAGACAACGGATACTGGAAGCCTGTGCTAGCATTTCTTCTGCGGTGTTGTTATCAGTGTGTCAAGAGTGGGAGAAGAGGTTGCATTGACAATCCAACACAATGGGCAGCACTTTGAACATAATTTATAAGTGGTCATAAACTTGTAAATAACTCATGAAATAATAAAGTTATATTAAAACGAAGCATATCATTGTTTTTCTTATGAAATTCTCAATAGTTTGATGTGCCACATGACCCTCTTCCATTTGAAAAAAGTAAAGTTGGATCCAAAATGGCCGCCTTGGCCACCACACAAATGGAAAAGTTTTCCCCCTCCAATATAATAATGAGCCACAAACAAGAAGTTGATATCACCAACCATTTCCATTTTATTTAGGTGCATCCATATAAATGGCTCACCTGTATATAGCTGTTGTTAGAGCTATTGCTATTGTTTGAGCTATATATAGCTGTTGTTATGTAGCTATTAGCTAGTTGTTTGAGCTATATAGCTGTTGTTGGCCATATAAATGACCCACCCTGTAGTTGCCTCTGTTGTCTTCACTGCTTTAATCAATATTCAGTGTCTGCACAATATCCATACATAAAATAATATAAAGAAAATCTATGGCCCTAATATTCCAGAGCAAACAAAATGTGCGTAATCACAGCACTGCAAGGAATAGTCAGCTGCCCGCTTGCCTACAAATGAATTCAATCTGACATGAATCTGTCTTCCAAATAGAAAGTCACAGTTCAGATCTCCAAACATTAATATTTAAAAGACTCCGGCAAACTATTTCCACCCACACTCGGATGAAATGTCACAATTTGCATTGCAGGCCCAGATTTCAAGGTGTTTTACATAGACTGGATCCCACAGGTAAAATATCCACGGTGACTATATATACCCACACCGTCAAAATCAGGAGAGACACCCTGTGATTTCAGATTAGAAACTACAGATAATGATCAAAAAGGATTTTTCAAAGCATCAATCAGTCTTGACGAGGTCTAATGTGTTCATTCCAGTTTTGATTGTCAAAATTTCTCGATTCCTTTTTATTTGCATGATCCTGTTCTGTGCAATGTAAAAAACCTCTCACTTATTAAATATCGTCAGAAAAAGAAAGGACACATTTTTACACAGTGTGGGAAAGAATCCAAGGCGCAGATTTCATTCTGGATGCAAAGCAGGTTTAACAGGCTCCCTCTAGTGATGAGAACACGTATAACGCCTGGGATGTCTTTCTTGTTCAACTTCAGGGTTAAAAGGAGTTTCCCATTTAGAATTGGATTTATTTCTAAGGGTATGATCAAACAGGATATTTACAATGTGGAAATTTGGCACCAGAAAAAAAAAAGAGTAAAATTCGTAGCAGCATACACCACTATAATGCTGTGAAACAAGGTTCACATTTCCCCACTTATTTCATGAACCCCTTTGCATTGAAAATGGATATAAAGGTCATCTGGATTTTTTCAGCAATGGAAGGAGGTTATGAGAAATATCATTCAAATGCTGGTGCTATAATATACTACAAGTAAATCTGCAGCTCGTTGTATGCAGATGTATGTCTGTCCAGTCCAGTGGGAATACGTTCTTAATGTGTATATGTTATTTTATTTAAAAAAAAACTATACTGCACTGGTTGTTAATGATGGGTCACATAGCAGCTAAGGTAATGCTTTGTTTGTGCCATGTGACTTATTTTCTCATATTTTTCTGTGCTCTTAAAAACTGTATTTTATGGCTGTGCGGGCGTGGCCAGAAACTGATAAGAAGTAGTGCAATGTGATAGAAGATGAGGGTTAACAGAGATCCTGACTGAGTTGTGTGGGGATCCAGCAGTGAAGGTGTTAACAGAGATCCTGACTGAGCTGTGTGGGGATCCAGCAGTGAAGGGGTTAACAGAGATCCTGACTGAGCTTTGTGGTGATCCGGCAGTGAAGGTGTTAACAGAGATCCTGACTGAGCTGTGTGGAGCCAGATGACAGATCAGAAGCTTATGCTAAGGAAAGAGCAGTTTGCAGTGATTATGACATTTTTTTTAGGAATTATGTTTAGTTTGTACATTTTCTGGTAAAACTAACCTTGCAATATGATTCTCCTCATCAGTACGATTACAGTGATACCAAACATGTCCAGTTTTTTTTATTATTTTGGTGTTAAAAAATCAGAAATTTGTAAAAAAAAAAAGTTTTGGGGGTTCTGTCACTATTTTCCAAGACCCATAGCATTTTCATTTTTCAATCGATGGCTTGTTATTTTTGCATGGCCATTTTGGGATACTTATGATGTTTTGATCACTTGTTACAGGATTTTTTGTGTTATTGTAGCAACTAAAAAAAATAGATTTTTTTTGTTATAGAATATTTTTTGTTTACAGTGATAGATCAGACGTTTCTGAATGCGGCTATACCATATGTGGCTTTTTATAATTCTTTTAGTATCTTTTTTTTCATTGGGGAAAAAGTGGAGGTGATTTGAATGTATGTTATGTTTTATTATTATTTTTTCATATTTTTAAAAACTTATTTTTAAACTTTTCACTGTTTTATTCGTCGCATTATGGGAGTTGAAGCTGCGATCATCTGCTATAGTATTGCTGCATATAGTGAAAAGCTCAGTCTCCTTTGAAGCTCAGCCACAGGCAGGGTTTCAAATGAAACACCCTATGCAATGAGAGTATATGAAACCAATTATAGAACAAAGGAATACATAAAACGCATAGCCTTTATTTCATCATTCATTTTATAAAGACTACGCCTTATGCATTCCTTTGTTCAATGAGTGGCTCATGTACTCTTATTGTATAGGTAGTTGATTCTGATGAGTAGAGTCCATTGTCATTTTTTTGGCCATTATGGGAATTCTTTTCCTCTCTTCTTTTAGGATTTCAAATGAGTGCTGGTATGACAAGCACACGGGTAATCAGCCCTGCTATCACAGCAACCTATCGGCAACCCGCGATCACATCCAGGGCATGCGATGGCCACTTAAATGGTGCTTCCTCATGCCGACATGATAGATTCCACTGTCAGAGTCTGACAGCAGGATTTAAAGAGTCAAAAATCGTGAGCTCCACTCACCATTCATTGCAGAGGCTGATCTGGCTGTAATACACAACCATTACTGTCCAGTAAGGGTAACCCCAGAAACATCCATACACCAGCTTCCAACTTGTGCCTTTCATGTACTGCAAATGTCATTATTCTCATAAAGGGTTAAAGGTTTTCCATTAATAAAATCTATTTTCATCAATGATCTTGGAATAATAATAAATTCCCTATAGGTGTAAAAAATGTTCCTGTGCTTAGATAATCTTATATGTGTCCCTGCTATGTACTGTGTAATGGATGTGTCTGACTGTACAGGAACATGGTCTCACCATATCACATCTCCTGAGCTGAGATAATCTTATGTATATGTATATATTTTTCTTACAAATAGTTTGTCTAGCTCTGATAGACACATATATTCACAAGAAAAAGTGACAACAGGCAGCTTTATGCAACCATGAAGCCCCATTTTCACATTTCCTGTGGGGCACCATTTGCTCTATTGATGTCACTGGCATATACCCAGTTTATAAACTCCCTCCACTGGCTCCTATTCCCCAGAGTATCCAATTCAAACTACTAATATTGACTTACAAAGCCATCCACAATCTGCCCCCCCCATGTATCTCTGAACTAATCTCCTATCCAACTCGTAATCTTCGATCCTCCCAAGACCTCCTTCTTTCCTCCACACTTGTATGTTCCTCATCTAACCGCCTGCAAGACTTCACCCGATCATCCCCATCCTCTGGAACTCTGCACCCCATCACGTCCGACTGTCCCCCACACTCAGAACCTTCAAGCAGAAGCTGAAAACCCATCTCTTCAGAACAGACTCCAACCTGCAATGACCACAGTACCCCCTCACCACCACGACCCGGTGCTCCACCACCATTGGGCCTGGCGCTCCACCACCACTGGACCTTGTGCTCCACTACCACTGGACCCAGTGCTGCACACCACCCGAGCAGACCTAACTACTGTCTCTCTCCTCACTGCCCTGTAGAATGTAAGCCTGCAAGGGCAGGGTCCTCTCTCCCCTCTGTATCGGTCTGTCACTGTTAGCTTGTTCATTGTATTTTTAACTTGTTTGTATGTAACCCCTTCTCATGTATAGCACCATGGAATCAATGGTGCTTTATAAATAAATAAATAAATAATAATAATAATAAACATTGTGTCCTCTGAACATGATGTTAATGACTGTATTAAAGCATAAAAGATGAGGGTGATCAACGAGTGGAACAGGCGGCCACGAGAGGTGGTGAGTTCAATCTTCACACAGAGGCTGGACAGACATCTGTCTGGGATGATTTAGTGAATCCTGCTTTGAGCAGGGGGTTGGATGAGATGACCCAGGAGGCCTCTTCCAACTCCACCATTCTATGATTCTATGATACAATAACATTGTATTACATGAGCATTTTCATCTATTAATTGCTCACTTTGTTCATCTGAATCTGCTGCTGATACTTTTTCTGTTTCTCCAGGAATTGCTGATGTTGCTGCTGGATGACGAGCTGTGCCAGGGTGTTCTGAGGGAGGGGGGCAGACTGCGTCCTGTGCAGGGGTCTATGACGAGGCAGTTTATGCACCACCCTTCCAGCCGGTGAAACTCTATCTTTTGATACGAGAGGGGTCTGAAGGATCTGAGCACCACCTGTGGAGTCAGAGAGAAAGAGAATACTTCTGTTAGGCTACGGTCACACTTGCCATGCGTTTTTTAAGGTTCTTTTTTGCAGCCTGCGTTTTTGCATGCGTCTTTGCTGATAGGTGTGGGGGACCCTTAAAACACATGCAAAAACGCATACAAAAATGCATGCAGAAACGCATGTACCATTTGTGCCATATAAAATCGCATGCTTTCCCGTAGGGCCCCATGTTAAAAAATGCATGCGTTTTTGAAAAAGCACCAAAAAATACTACATGCTGCGTTTTTGGGTGCTTTTTCCAAAAAATCATGCATTATGCAGTATTTGTTGGTGCTGAGCCGAAAACGCACCCAAAAACGCATGGTACATTCAGACATGCGATTTTGCTATGGGGGCATGTGTTTTTTGCATGGGGGCCTATAGGTGCGTTTTTCCATGCGTTTTTCACAAATGTCAAGTGTGAAAAATGCATGGAAAATCTGCAAGTATGACCCTAGCCTTAATAATGGGATGATATGTAACTGAACATAGAAAATATTATACACAATCGTCCTGCATCGGTTATTCTCATTAATAAGATCATGCCGTTTATCTCGGGATGAAATTGAGCAACATGCACATAAAATATGGTAAATCCTCTTTACTGATAGCTTCAGACATGGGGCCACCTATGGACTAGAATATTTGCCTGGAAAAAAAATGATAGTGGGCTGTCAAGCTCTTTGTACTACAAAATAGACCACGTGTGAACATGCTGCTTGGCTTTTGTTTCCTTAAAGGGGTTTTCTCAAAAAGAAGAGATCATTTTAATCAATACATCTTGGAATAATAATAATTTCCACAATAAGGCTGGGGTCACACTTGCGTTTTTTTCATGCTTTTTTGGAGACCTGCGTTTTTTAAAAAAAACATGTAAAAACGCACCCATAGGCCCCCATGTTAAAAAACACATGCCCTAATAGCAAAAACGCATGTCTTAATAGCAAAAACCCATGTGTGACAGTACCATGCGTTTTTGTGTGCGTTTTTGCAATTATGTGATTAGCTTGAACATCAAAAACGCATGGTACATTAGTACCATTTAGTACCATCCAAAAAGCATGTGTTTTCCATAGGGGCCCATGTTAAAAAAACCGCATGCGTTTTTAAAACAGCACCAAAAAAAAAGTGCATGCACTATTTTTGGGTGCTGTTTTAAAAACGCATGCAAAAACGCAGGGTGCCATCAGACACTTAAAAAACGCATGCAGAAACGCATGGTTTTTTTAAGTCACTAAAAAAACTCATGCCAAGTGTGACCCCAGCCTTAGATGTGTTTAAAAAAATATTCATGTACTGAAATAATCTTATATATCTACGTATGTGTATGATGCTATGTACTGTGTAATGGATTGTGTCTGACCGTTACAGGGACATGGTCTGATCATACCACATCTCCTGTGCTGAGATAATCTTATATATGTGTCCCTGATATGTACTGTGTAATGGATGTGTCTGACCGTACAGGGACATGGTCTGATCATACCACATCTCCTGTGCTGATATAATCTTATATATGTGTCCCTGCTATGTACTGTGTAATGGATGTGCCTGGCTAGTACAGGGACATGATCTGATCATAACACATCTTCTGTGCTGAGATAATTTTATATCGCATGAGTCACCCAGCCTGGCTGCAGGCTCTTTGGATGGAAGCATGAAGCTCCACAGAAACCCAATCACCTCCACACTCCCATTCAGAGCAGCAGGGATTGGACCGGGTGACTCATGCAAGATGCATGCGAGACACTCAAATGCAGATCGCATAAGTGTGTCTCTGCCCTTACGGATATTATTGCATTTATAAAACAGATTCATAATCTATTAGTGGAAATTCGGGAGGTCCCCATAAACAACATATGATTGACAGGTTGACTAATCAGTGGGTTCGTTACAGCCTTTAATTTTTTGTTCACAGATTACAGCTGAGGTTACAGTGAATTAAAAAAAGTACCCTGACCAGTAGCATTTATGACCTATCTAATCTAGTGGTTGGTTGGATAAGTAGTGATGTAAATGCTAGATTGGTGACACCCCTGCTATCTAGTGATTTATACCTATCAGAAAAATAGGAAATAGTTGCTTCAAATTGGATTTATCCCTTTAAGTCAGGGGTGGGAACCTCGGGCCCCAGGGCCGAATGCAGCCCTCAATTACTTTTTTGCGGCCCCTGGGCAAATTCCTGTGGGATCGCAAGTTGCTCAGGTTCATAGATGTTTTGCCAACTGTCTGCCCTTTAATCCAGCTCTAGGGATTCTACCTCTCCGCATCGGCCTCCCCAGTGAGGTATATGCTCCCAGCCTCTCCTGTGATCTTTATGCCTCGGCCTCCCCAGTGAGGTATATGCTCCCAGCCTCTCCTGTGATCTTTATGCCTCGGCCTCCCCAGTGAGGTATATGCTCCCAGCCTCTCCTGTGATCTTTATGCCTCGGCCTCCCCAGTGAGGTATATGCTCCCAGCCTCTCCTGTGATCTTTATGCCTCGGCCTCCCCAGTGAGGTATATGCTCCCAGCCTCTCTGTGATCTTTATGCCTCGGCCTCCCCAGTGAGGTATATGCTCCCAGCCTCTCCTGTGATCTTTATGCCTCGGCCTCCCCAGTGAGGTATATGCTCCCAGCCTCTCCTGTGATCTTTATGCCTCGGCCTCCCCAGTGAGGTATATGCTCCCAGCCTCTCCTGTGATCTTTATGCCTCGGCCTCCCCAGTGAGGTATATGCTCCCAGCCTCTCCTGTGATATCTAGGGGTCTAACAAACGTGGAAAAGCAGTTGAGAAGCAACATGACCAATACCACCAAGGCCAAAGAGAAGCAGCTCCAGCCACCACAGTAGGGGGGAGTTGACAGCTTAACCAAATATAGCGGGTAATTTTCAAGTTGGTAATATTGTACGACCTCCGAAGGGTTGTAGAAATTGCCAAATGGCATGACAATTCTATTGAACCATCCATTAATAAATGTTTCTGTAGAATCTTTCTGACTTTTTGGTGTGGTTTGCTGTTCCTCTGTTATTGCTCCTAAACGTTAATGAATATATTGATCAGTATTACCTGTTGGGGGTAGGTCCAGCCTTTGCCTGACTGTCCAATCAGTGAGACTAACAGTATCTGACTGTGTCGGGACACGCGTCTTTGTCAAATTACCGTAGCCATAAATTTATAGGAGGCTTAACACTTTCATATACCCATATAGAATGTGTATCTACATTGATTCCATGGGAAGCCCACTCTCAATGAGGAATAAAGTGCTGAACTGACAGGTGAGAAACCTTTTAACCTTTTGTCAGTTGTTTTTGAGTTAAGTCATCTTACAGCAGCACTGAATACAGTAAAACCATAGAAAACTAAAGCTGCTTGGATTAGCATCCTGCAGATAAGCAGCATATCTTCTGTGAGCGTACGACATGTTTCAGCACCTGGTAATAAACTGATGCAGATTTTTATATGGGATACTATGTTCTTTCTATTGGTCATTGTTGCTCTTAACTATCGGAGAAGGAGAAACAATCTACAACCTCTGAGTGGTTTCCATTCTTACCGGTCGCTAACAGCTTCTGTTGGCGCATTTGTTCTTTGAGCAGTAAGTGCTGCAGTAAGGCCTGGTGGCTGCTGTTGGTCTTGCCCTCCAGGGATGTGTGAGCTGAAGATACGGGCAGGGCTCCTGTATACTGTCCGGGGAGTGAGACCCCCTGCCTGGGCGCCTGAGGATCATTCTTTTGTTTTTCTTTTAATGAAGATGAAGCCTGCAGCAGAAAATCAGAGAATTATTCTAATCCCATTACATGGATGTTAAATTAGAAGAGCTCCCCTCTTTATTGGTCATGAATACGTGACTGTATATTAGGTTAGAGAGAATAAAGGCCTACACAATAAAGCTGGGGTAATCCATGAGTGGAGCACATCTAACCGGAGGCTTCTTTGCTGATCATCTTTGGTCACTGATCAAAGGTGTCACTGTAGGAATACTGTATAATGGCAGTATATGGATGAGACAGGTCAACCAAGACTGTTAAATAAAGCAGCAGCAGCAAAGACAGAAGAGGGCCCTTGTGCATAAAACTTGATATAGGCCCTTTGTAGTCCAATAGCTTTCATAATACACAATTGCACCTGTTTTGGAGATAGAAGTTTCCCCTCTTACCTCTTGGGCCCCTGTTTGACTGCTTCAGACTGCACCAATGATATTTCTACCCCTGTTTTAAAGGGAATCTGTCAGCAGGTTTTTGCTGCCACATCTGACATCAACATAATATAGGCAAAGAAACCTTGAATCCAACAATGTATCACATAGATTACTGGCTGCTGCAAAGTATTTAGTTTTGCCATACAGTAGAGACGTTCAAGCCCTCCCCGCCTATACCAGGTTCTCAATATAGATTGTACATTGACAGTGAGATATCAATCACAGCTGTCAAGCAGACTGCATGCTCCTGACAAAGCAGTCCTGTAATGGTAAGCACCAGATAATAAAGCCTTTGTTTATGTAAACAATAGCACAGAGCCTGATAAGAGAAGCAAAGTTGAGTTTAGCTGCGTATCCCTTACAGCATGCTGTTCTCAGCTTACATAGCAAAAAATTACTGACAGATTCCCTTTAAAGGGAACCTATGACTAGGTTTTCCTAACTAAACCAAATACACGATCATTTAACCCTCTTTAATAGCTTTTCTGCAATCCATCGATATGAGCTCAGCTGCCACATATGCCTCTAAAAATGCCTTTGTATATTAACCACGTGTTTCACTTTCTGGGGCCCTGTTCCCAATTGTGCAAGCGCAAGAGTTGAGCATCCTGTGTGGATGATGTGGCATCCATGTCAATCAAGGCTAGAGTAGGGACACTTGTGGCCAAAGAGAAGGCGGGCTCAGCATAGTCCGGAGCCGCTCAGTCTCGGCCCTGATTAATATGTAGCCCAGGATAATTATAGGAGGCATCTTCCGGGAAATGCTTGTCAGCGGAGCTTGTATTAATAGATTGTAGGAACATTATTAAAGAGCGTGAACAGGTTATTGACAGGGTTCTTAAAGAAAAACCTAATGACAGGTTCCCTTTAATGGCTGACACCTGTGGATCAGATAGGGTAGTCCTGAGCAGGGAGGCCCTCCTTGTGGCATCAATATGCACCAGTAGGCCTTAGAAGATAACCTCTTTTAAATGATATGGTCAAATAACAGATAGTAAGTAATAACTAAATAGGCAAATTAGCAAATTGTCGGTGGCAAACTGTAATATATATCACTTCCAGATTTATTTGCCCCCATGATTAATAACTTTAATTGAGAAATAAGCTGTATAAGGCATCATTAGTTTACCTCTATAATTCAAGATAAAAAATAAACACTCGCATTATGTTCTAAGAAGGTGTGATTTATTTAATAGTGCTGGGACCAGCTTTATGAATAAGGGCATTATGAATCCGGGAAACACATATGGTTAAGGTACTTATTTTGTTTGGGGAGTAAATCAGATCTGGATCTCATCACCCATTAATTACTGTCACCGGGAGTTTAAGGATGAAGAAGGACAGATATTTTCTTGCTTTCACTCCCTTATACCTGGCTTCAGAGCAAGTGATAATAAATCCACAGGAGTTATTTAGTTTGGCGGGAGAACAACATACATACAGTGGTATCACTCCCTGCTGACCTCTCCTGTTTTTACATGTTTGGGGCTAGTAGCACAAACTCACGTATAGAAATGTACATTTTATATTGCTGGCTAATAATACATTACCGGTCTCCTGTCCTGGCAGACGGTGACTCTGTACTAGGCCTGTTCACAATACCCGCCCCCCCCAACCCCATTGTAGTCATTTTACTGCTGTTATTCTGGGTGGAATGACTGTCATCATAGTTTATTCTATCTTTATGTATACAAATATATACATAAATATAGAATAAAGCCCCCTATTATGTTCCTTGGAGTAATTCTGCTCTGCGGTTGCCCTGATCTGGGAATAATGTGGTCGCATGACTTTGTTTAAAGGCAAAGGATCATATCTTGGAATAAAAAGAGGTTTTTTTGTTATTTTACCCATCAGCATATCACCTCTCAAATATGACAATTTTTTATCATTAGCCCTATTCTACAGCAATGATAAGGTCTTGGGTTCAAATTTAACCAAGGACAACATCTGTTTATTCTCCCATGTCTTCATCAATTAACTCCCACACTACAAAGACACTCTGATAAGGAATTTAGATTGTCAGTGATTACAATTCCTGTAGAGTAACTCAGAACATAATGGTTCAATAGAAGTTAAAAATAAAATAATAATAATAATAATAATAATAATAATGATATCCACAATATCGGTGAATCTGTGGCAGCCATAAAGGGTTGCCCAGCCTTAGGCCAAAAGTCTGCAGTCCTAGATATAAATGCAGACATGTGAATCCTCATTTCACGCACACTGCACACTGTCAGGATTCTATGGTACCGGTGCTGGAAAGCGGAAGGTCATGTGATCACAATTATGTGATTGCATACTTCAGCCACATTCTGACTATACGGTCAGTCTTGCTCAATACACTTGCAATGAGCAAGCTACATAAGTCTAGTCAGTATGTGACCACAGTATGTATACTACATACATGTAGTCATGCACTTGCAGCTCACGGCGTCAACACCTGAGAATCCTCACAGCATGCAGTCTATGTGATGTGAGCATTCACAGATTTTCAGTCATATTGAGTGACTGCAGACTTGAAGCTAAAACTGTTCAATCCTATTGAAGGGGTTTTCTTAGCGTTAAACATTGATTGACATGTAGAATATGACTTACATTAAATGGTTAATATCAAATCAGTAATGGTCTGACACAAAGCACCCCATCAATCAGCTGTTTTTAGCTTCTAGCAGAAGCAAGATATACGTGAGCATAGATTTGCAGTATACTGAGCAGCTCTTATCAGTGTGTAGGGCCGCTGGTGAAAACGGCACATAAGCTGCTATAAAAGATTAAGAGCGGATCTGCAGCACCCAGCAGTGGCTGCTACACATTGAATGGAGCTGGACAGTTCAGCTTCATTCAGTCTTTATATCTAGCAGCCAGCTAATTGATGGGGTGCCAGATGTAGGGACCCAACCATACTGATATCAATGAGATGGGCTTGTTAAGTTAGTTTACATTTAAGGATTGGACCACTACAAATATGATAAGGTCAGGACAACATTTTTATTAAACAGAATCTGTAGCAACACTAGCCCTGGAAGGCAGAGGTAGAGTGGGATAGCCAGCATAAAACATTATGACAATATTTTTTATCAAGAAACAGGGGTCGGCACTGGCAGAGAGAAGCAAGGAAGAGCCAAGGGCTACAAGTGCACTGATATATACTTATAGTGCACTTGTAGACCTAATTTGCATATCAATAAAAGTAAATATTGGAGCAAGATATGATCCATAATCTTCTATCATTTTTTTACACTGATCTAGCCAGGTTCACTTTTAAATAAAAATTATTCAAAATGCTTTCATCTATTTTTTAATAAACCCTGAGGTTATTGAACATTTGATCATAAACTATCTATTCTGCTAATGAATGTAAACATTATCCCTTTAGTCCGTTGCTGTCAGTATAATGGGAAGTCTGAGCCCACTCTAATGACTAATCATAAAGAGAGCCCAGAACTGATCACATGTAATGTTATACAGTGGAGGCTGGAAGACACTGTCCAGTTTACGGCTCTCCAATAACAGGACTGTCGTCCTCACTAATATCACAGACGGTAATAATTGGAGAACATAAAATGCAATCCACATGTTTATTTGATCTCCTGGCAATATTTCCCAAAGCTGTTTTAGCATCTGATTACCACATCCCACATGAAAAGCTTTGTTTGGGGCATTTCTGTGAAAGCATGGTCAATTAGCATACAAATGCTGGTGATGTTCACATCATAAATACTTTTCCTATTGCAAAGGGTCATTTTTCAACCCAGGAGAAATGCTTCAAAGAAAGTGTAAAAAAAAAATCACACGCCATGTTCTCATTGCTGAACAACGACCATGAATGAGTAAATAAGAAGACAGAAAAGCAGCCAAAGTTTAATCATTCTTTTACTGGAGGCATATTGCCATTTTTAAGTAGCTGTGATCTCCAATAACAATAATAAATCAGCCTTATTGGTAACTCAGGAAATGACAAGGAAATAAATTCTAATATACCGTAATATGTCAAAGTCAAAGTGGCTTGGGACTTATAGGTAAAAGTGAGCAATTAAAGAGACTCTGTCAGGTCATTTTTCAGTAGGATACTAATATTACCCTTGAATAGGGCCTGGCCAAACTTTTTAAAAACATGTAAAATCATTATTGTACCGTTTGTAGTTTCCATGTTATCAGCATTGTCAGATTCTGCAGGGAGCTCCTGCATTAGTCCTGTCCATTATAAGCAAACAGGAATAGTCCAGCTTCTGCATAAACTGTCTTGTAATTATGCACTCCCTCTCAGCAGCACCCTACTCCCTTTGCTAACAGTGCAGTGTCAGGTTTCACTTACAGGAGGTCTGTTCAGTTAAGGACACAGAGGGAGAAAGCTACTACAAATCTGCCTTATGTAGATTCCATTTGTTCCTCTAAGCAGGAATCCTTGCTGTGACAGTTTCTATGTTGTATTTGACCTCTTGTGATGCTGCAAACACAGAAATCAGAAAGGAGAATACAAGCCCCACACACACTGATGTCCTGTGCAGTGATGGGGTGTGAATATGTGACATGCATATTCATGCTACGGGGAGTGGACAGCAGAGAACTAAGTGAATCACTCACTGTGATTGACAGATGGAATGAATCTCTTTATTTGAAGTTTACAGAAGATAGGAGGGGAATATAAATAAAAGAAATACATAAATTGAGAGAGTTTAGAGCGAGGAATTAGAAAATGATAGCAGTTACATATGGATTTTTGACCTAACAGTTTTCCTTTAAACAAACTGCACTTATTATTAAATAGATCTCTTAGAGCTGATAAAACTGGTCTATTTAATATGAATATCTATACCGGAACAGATGTATGATCCTTCATAGATGTTTAACACAATCTCTGTCCACCTGCCCTGACAAGTCCCCAGTGTCCCTCCTTCCTGCTGCTGTTGCTGGTGAGATCTCGCAATGCTCAGCATAAGCGGCAGCAGGTAGTCAAGCTGTGTAGATGGACACTGAATACACTGGTCAACAAATTTGCACAAAAGTCATGTTACTGAAATAAAATGAGTCATTACTTATCAATTTTTACGTGGTCAACATGAAAATGAGAATCAAAATGCAAAATTAGCTCTATTGTTTTTGTAATCTGCAATTATTTCTTACATCATGATATGCATAGCAATGGTAAAAGGCCTTTGGTGACTACCTGTAAAAAAATCAAGCCATAGACTACATTTTAGATATCTTTCCCTGTCTCTTGTACAGTGTTTCAGGTCACCTCTAGGCAGTGTACAGCTTTAGACAGCCAGCATGGTAGTTGATAGGGATGAGCGAGTATACTCATTACTATTTGGAACTCGCCGAATAGTAGCGGTATTCGTGTACTCGCTACCCTCCGAGTATCTTATGAGTACTCGGAGTAGCGAGTAGTCTGATTACTTTCGCAATGTTTCTATAGATACACTGTGAAAGTACCCTAAAAGTGAAAAAAGTTGTTAAAAATAATAAAATGACATACTCACCTGTCCGACGCCTGAAATGGGACCTTCCCAGAAGACCTGCGATCACCAGACAAGGATCTTTGACTTCCAGCCAATCAGATGGCCAGTAGCGATCTGGCCAATCAGATGGCGACACGTCACAACCAGATGATCGCTAGCGGCCACCTGATTGGCCAGATTGCAAGGTCCTGGCAGTACACCTAGGACCTTGCAATCTGGCCAATCAGGTGGCCGCTAGCGATCACGTGGTTGTGACATGTCGCCATCTGATTGGCCAGATCACTACCAGCCATCTGATTGGCTGGAAGTTACAGGTCCTTGCCCGGTGATCGCAGGTCTTCTGGGACGGTCCCGATGCAGGTGTCGGACAGGTGAGTATATAATTTTATTATTTTAAACAACTTTTATTCACTTTTAGGGTACTTTCGCAGTGTATCTATAGATACACTGCGAAAGTAATCGGACTCGCTATACTCGCAATGAGTACCGAGTACAGGGACCTACTCGTTGCGAGTATAGCGAGTCTGAATAGTGCGGCACTCGCTCATCCCTAGCTAGTTGACCATTTTCCCTGGTATTTTTGTTCCATTGTTGCGATATCTTGATGGAAACATTCGCCATGTTCATCACTAACCAGACCACAATTGTCATTGTCAGGACACAAATCCAGATGGGAAGAAAAGAAGTGGATCTTAAGAGACATATTGCAGCCAAGTTTCTGATCCTGCATTATGTCTTCTACTAGTTCGTTGTAGGTTTCTGCCCTAACATTCCCAAGAAAGTTTGAAGACACTAGATGAAAGCTGTGTTGCACATGTAGCATACATGTGGGGCCCAAGGTTTGTCCTGGTCACCTATCTTGCAGCTGAAGTAAAGATGATATGCCTTCACTTGAGAAGTGATACTTTTTATCTGGTTAGCAAATGTCTCTTCCTCACAATATAGGAAAAATTGTTTATGGTATTAACACACTTTAGAGCAGGGGTCTCAAACTCCAGGTCTCGAGGGCCGCACACAGTCGAGGTTTTCAGGATTTCCTTAGAGTTTTACAGTTGGTCATTTGATTGCCAACTGTAAAAAGCAATGGAAATCCTGAAAACCTGGACTGTGTGCGGCCCTCGAGGCCTGGAGTTTGAAACCCCTGCTTTAGAGGCTTTAGTGTTCTGTATTGTAAATTAATTGATAAAATAATAACACTTTTATGTAACAGTAGCTTAAACTGTATCTCATAAAGTCTGAAATAGTTTAAGTGCTCAACCTTTCTGACTGGGCTTTATATAGTACACTACTGTCAGCTTACTTCAGCAGGAGCCTGGCAGTAGTACTGTGTTACATTAGAAAATGTAAATGCAATAAACTCTTGATGATGTATGCATGATGGTATTATGCAATATGATGCAGTATTGTGTAATTCTAGGCTTATTTAATAAAAAATTGTCATGGTCATATAATTATGTTCAGCACACTAAGCTACTACAGATTAGGATCTTTTTAAAAGGAACCTGTCAAGTCGCTTTACCCCTCTAACCTATCCCATACCAGTCCCTGCACCTACCTAGCTGCTCCCTAACCAACCCTGTCTGCTCTAAAGGTGCCCTATAAAGAGTGAGAAAAATAACTTATCTAGTTACATACAGTCTCCAGTTGGAGACTGGAAAGGCAGGCTCCGGGGCTGCATTCCTGCTCCTTTGTAAAGCGACCTGACGGGTTCACTTTGAGTCAGTAACAATTTCAGTGTTGACCAGTGATACACTTGGACTCATGAGCTCTTTCATTCTACGGTATATATGAACTCATATGATGTTCATATGAATTCAGAATTAAACAGCCCCATCAGGTGTAAGAGATCTATTTAATGATATATGAGTTGGTATTGTGAAATCTGGTGACAAATCGGCTCTAATGGAGCTGAGCTGCAATACCACAGACGACATGTAGACCACTGAGGTGCTGTTGGGGGAAAACAGACATATTTCTCTTCTCCTGGACAGCAACTTAAATTGGTCCCTAATCAGAAAGACAATGATATATCGGGGTAGTTTTTTGGTGACACAGAAACAGATGGTTTGCTATTTTAAACTCTGGGAAATAGTGATAACTATCGGAGCTAAAAAACTGGTAGGAAAAGGACATTGTTATATTATTATTATTACTATTATTATTATTACTACTTTCTGCCCTTTCTACAGAATCAAAATGAAATGAAAAAATAAGTGTAAGGTCACAAGTGAATTATTTGCACTTACTTTATAGCTTTCCACACATTTTTCAGTTGCCCAGTCAGAAAGGAATTTTAATGAGCATTTTGCATCATAATCTCAACTGTGTTTTTTCCTGAAATCTATCAGTGTTGACAATTGAAAGGTTAAATTCTGGATGAGCGGTCTTGCCTTTGATATATTCACTGTCCAACCACCTCATTTTACTGATCTGTGGTTTTACTCCCACCCTGGCCTGACCCATCCCCTCCATTTATTACTAAGCTTTATTTTGTTTAGAATAGATGCATTATTTATTCATAGATTTGGAAGATTTGATGTAAGGAGGTAAATATATTGTCACATTACCGCTTGAATATATCAATAGTGTTGTTGTAATGTAGAATGTATAATATGATAAGTGTTGGTATTATGCAATGTGAATTGTAGTTATGTAATGCTATCAGTAGGGAAAGAAACAGTTGGTGTTTGGAATCAGCTCATAGTGGGAGGGGCTAGTGCAGGGACAGTGACAGTTTTCCTATCAGAAGATCGGATAGGGCTCAGCCTGAGATAGAAGCAGACCTAAGATCTGGCTAGTAGCAAGCCGTGAGATGCTTCTCCCTAGAGAGAGAGGAGTATGAGACAGTGATAGCGAGATTCAGAGTAGAGAAGACCGAGACAGAGGGAAACGGGTGTCTGAAAAAAAGAGAATCAATTGCATCGCCAAGTGAAGAACTGGAGATGAGTCCAGAGAGAAATGCCGGACCAGAGTTCATAACTCTTAAATACTTAAATAAAACAGGCCAGGATGGAACAGAACGTGAGATGAAATGAGAGCCCCGGGTGAGAGATCCGCAAGCCTAAGTAATCTTGAAGCTAACAGTCAGATTTGCATATCAGTTGCTTTAGAAGCAGGTCAAAATGCAGTACTGCAGGTGGAAAAGATGACTTTTTATGGACTGCACTGTTATGGTAAGCTGGGATGTGGTGAAACAAGTAAGACTATTGGAAGCAGAAACAAATGAAGTGGCAGATGTAGAGAGACTGTGTGTAGAGATACTCGGTGTTAATGAATAGGTGTATGAGAAGTCATGTGACCGCTATCTCCTGCATATAGTTGACATCAAGTGGTTGTGCAGCAAAGTGCCGCCATGTTAAAGCACTACTACAGCATTTTTTATTGCACTATTGTAATGGTGTTTTAGATGCAAGTCCCCTAAGCCCATTCTTATACTCACCTTTTCCTCCTTCCTCCTTTTCCAGTGGTGCTCCATTCGGTCTGTTGTGAAGAATGACCTGCTAGTAGCTCCAGTGTTTTATGGGCATGCCAATATATCTCTATGGGAGGCTCATTCTGGCCTCACGCGCTGGCTGTCATAGAGATACTTTGAGTGCTTGTGATGTAGCGTCTTACTTCTGGGATCAGAGCAGGAAGGTAAGTATGGTGACTTACATTTAAAGCAACACTACAATCATGAAAACAAAATGCTGTATTGGTGCTTTAAGAACTGATGGTCTCTCTCATTGAATGATTTAACATCTGGTCCTGGCCAGCCAAAGCTATCAGCATCATGCAGCCTGCAAAGCCTTATTACATCCTTGACAAAAGTCCACACACCCAGCCACGTGGCATGCCAGGGCGCAGGAGAAGAAGACCTCGCCCATAACTACTTTACGACATGTTACAATGACATTTTCTGAGTGAGATGCTCATAACCTCTCCATTGCATACAGGACAAGATCGGAAACAGTGGTGTGGCTGAGATCACATTATATTGTATCGAAAATATTAATGAGGAAATTTTGCTGTTTTTATATTTTGGTAATTGTTTATTATGCTTTGTGCAATCATATTTCACAGCACTTTACATGCATTATCATCACTGTCCCCACTTGGGGCTCAAAATCTAAATTCCCTATTAATAACCCTTCGGAGTGTTGGAGGAAACTGGAGAACCCGGAGGAAACCCACACAAACATGGTGAGAACATACAAACTCAGTATAGATGTTGTCTATGGGAGTTGAACCCAGGACATTGTGCAAAGCAACAGTGCTAACCTGGAGCCAGCATGAACAGTTCATTATCAAAAATATCAAAGATTTATATGTCATATCAATATTTCACACTTGATGCCACACATACGATACCGCAGGGACCAAAATCTTCCAGTTAACAAAAATAGCATATTTTGCCCCCTTTTTGTCTTTACACTATTTACTGCTATAGTCTAATAGTGAAAAGTAGTCACTGCGGGAGCATCATATTGTGCGTGAGAACTGTTGAGACATCATTCCATGAAGGAATGTGTGGGACCAAACTTTAGGGTGGCTTATAATGTGTTTGCGAGAATTATGGGGGCATCAGCTTGTATTGGATCACTGTAGGACATCGTACTGTGTTGGGACACTAGGGGCATATGTGATGGGGTATTGTGGGAACATCATACTGTATTAGAAGCACTGTGGAGTCATAATACTGTGTTGTAGGCACTGTAGGAGCATCATACTACATTTGGTTCAGTGTGGGGATTTCATGCTGTGTTGGAGGCACTGTGGGGTCATAATACTATGTTGGAGGCATTGTGGTAACATCATGTTGGGGACTTAGTGGGAAAATCATAATTTGGTAAGATTACAGTGGGGTCATCATACTATGTGTAGGTTGAGCAAATTGTGTGAGGGAATTCAATGTTGGGGCATGATACTTTGTGTGGAAAGATATTTCTGGGGCATCACAATGTATGAGTGCATTGAAAAGGGTATCATAACATGTGAAACACCAAAAAGCTTCAGTAATTGCACTAATTCTGTGAACGTGCCGCATTACATGTCCTTTTTCATGTTTTTAACGGTTGGAAGTCATGCACTATTCTATCTAATTTTTTTTTTTTGAGGGGGGCTCAATTTAGACTTTTGCTATGGGGTCCTATGATTTCTGTTTATCTTCTTCCTGGTAAAAACTCTCCAATTTTTGCAAAGTGAACAGTTGAAATCTAAATGTATAGTTTATTTTCTATCCAGCTTAGATTTACTCTCAGTGGTGATATAAGTGCCATAACTTGATGAATAGTTTTGCAAAAAGCCTGCAAAGGAATTCAGAAGTGCACACTTTACAGTAACAGAAATGATTGAAAGGCCTTTGGCTAATACAGAAAATAAGATTGAAAGATTACTGGCTGATGAGGAAAAAGTGATTGAAGGATTTCTGGACACAAAAGTCTGGTGTCTAGTCAAAAGAAGCAGAAACGACATACTTTACTGAATATAAGATTACTAAATGCACTCAGAACATAACAATTCATTATTGTATGAAATAGCAGAGGTATAGATATGGGACATCTCAGATCACACCTATACCACATCTCCTCCAATATTCAAAGCAATAAGGGCCGCAGTGCTTGTGCACCTAACCCTTGTTTTTCGGAGAAAAAGCCAGCATGACCTTCTTGCCAGTTTCTTTCCATTTTTTGCAGTGCCCAAGTTGGGCAAAATCCTGTACTGCATATATTTTTACACCCTACTGACCATAGGAACATACAATCTACAGGAGAAAGAGGACCCCCCTGACCATAAGAGCTTAGATTTTACAGGTGAGAGAGGACCCTGCTGACAATAAGAGCTTACACTCTACAGGATAGAGAGGACCCCACTGATCATAAGAGCAGACACTTTACAGGAAAGAGAGGACCCTGATGACCATAAGAGGTTACACTCTACATGAGAGAGAGGACCCCACTGATCATAAGAGCTGACACTTTACAGGAAAGAGAGGACCATGCGGACCATAAGAGTGTAGAGTTTACAGGCAAGAGAGAGAGGACTCTACAAAAGAGAGAAGACACCACTGACCATAAGAGCTTATATTTTACATGCGAGAGAGAGGACTGTGCTGACCATAAGAGCTTACACTTTACAGGAGAGAGAGGACCCCACTGATCATGAGAGCTGACACTTTTCAGGAAAGAGAGAACCATGCTGACCACAAGAGTGTCGAGTTTACAGGCCAGAGAGAGAGAGGACTCTAAAGAAGAGAGAAGACACCACTGACCATAAGAGCTTACACTTTACATGCGAGAGAGAGTGCCCTGTTCATGATAAGAGATTACACTTTACAAAAAGAGAGGATCCTGCTGACCATAAGAGCTTACACTCTACAGAAGAGAGAAGATCCCACTGACCATAAAAGCTTACACTTTACAGGTGAGAGAGAGTACCCTGCTCACCATAAGAGATTACACTTTACAAAAAGAGAGGATCCTGCTGACAATAAGAGCTTACACTCTATGGACGAGAGATGACTCTGCTGAAAGTAAGAGCTTGCACTATATAGAAAGAGAGGATCCTGTTGACCATAAGAGCATACACGCTGCAGGAGAGACTTACTCAGTGACCCTGTAGATGGAAAATGACTTTGCCGTATAAATTGGAAAATGACTCTGCTGTATAGGAACCGCTGATCTGTGATTGCCTAGGTACTGACCACCGCTGAACAACATGCACAGAAGCTCAAGAGTTAAGGGGGCCCTTGTCTACCTCCAAAGCAGGTGGAATTGGGCATTATTTTGAGATATTGGCTGCAAAGGGCCCCCATACTGTCCTTGTAAAGGGGCCTTCTGCTGTCTGTGTACGCCAGTGCTGCAGAGCATTATGGGAAGCCTGCACTGTACATTGTGGAAACTTGTCTGAAAATGTTCAAATTCACATGAAATCACAAATTTCAGTAAATTAGACTTTAACTTGATTCTCTGCGAAGCAATCCGCTCATCTCAACTTCTACAAGATGCTTGAGGAAGAAAAGGGTACTACCGTCCGCGCTGCCAGGATCACTCACTTCAATAAATGCACGAGCAGTAGTTGTTCAATCAAATCCTTCTTTATTCTCCGACGCATTTCAGTGCCCTCCTGGCACCTTCATCCCTACTGCTCGTGCATTTATTGAAGTGAGTGATCCTGGCAGCACGGACGGTAGTACACTTTTCTTCCCCAAGCATCTTGTTGCATCTCCACGTGAGTGTGGCCAGTGGAAGTCCAGCAGCAGCCATCAGGATATTATTAACAAGCCTTCAAACCAGTTGTGGGTCTCACAACTGGACTAGGTGAGTGGATTTGATTTCTCACCATTGCACAAACTAGTGTCTAGTGATAAGGGCACTATTGCGCCTCTTGTCCCCCTCCCTCTCTCTTTTTTGCATCTCAACTTCTAAGCCCATAATGTTTGGAGCTTCAAAACACCAAATAAATGTCAACATATACAAAATCTTTTCCCATAAAACTATAAATCAATCTACTCTGCTCTGCCTGCTCAATTCAATACTATCTGTGGCTCAGGTGGGATTTTCAACATATAACATTGCCTTTGAGGGGATCAAGGAAGTAAAAAAACATTATAACAAGTGAGAAATTATGGCATATTAAAAGCAGTTATTAAATCTTACAGTTCATTCACTTCTTAGAAGTACGACTTACATTGAGTTGGGAAGCGGCAGGAGGAAGCGCCAAGGTGATGTTGGGTAATGAAGGAGATGTGTATAGGCTTAGCAGGTTCATTGACTTTTCATGATGTAGAAGAAGTTGGTGTGAGGTCAAATGCTATAATAGAAATAATATGAAATATCACATTAATGTCAGATAACATAGCTAGGTGATGCAAATAAAATCTCCATTTGGCTTTAAGTAGACCAGTGATTCCCAAAGTGACTTTTGCAAACTTATCTCATGCACTGCTTTGAGTCAGATAGATGTGAATCATTTCACCCTGGATTTCAGGACACAAAACACAGGAATGTCTGTATATAAGAAGAGGTGTTTATACAGCCCAATCCTACAATGAATGTTAAGAAAGTCAAAGCGAATCATTGTCAATTAAATACGGTATGTCATTCCTTTATGTTCAGCTTAAAGATTGGCTGAAGCTTGAATTAAGTAGTAAATGATTTTGTTAGTGAAAGCCACTGGTTATATGTCCACTATGACCCCCACTAAGAATGAATGGTAATGGTAACAACATTCAGAAGTTGTTCTGCAGCTCCTTTCTTTAATGCTTCCCTCGGCCCAGCAGTATTGACAGCTATTGATTACAATTTCTACCCACGTGGCTACCTGGAAAAAGTCAAGTTAAAGAGGTTTTCCACTGTCTTTCCTTTCTTTTGTCCAAGCTCTTCCTAACTAACACTTTCCTAATATACCTGTAAGTCCTGCCCTGCTCCTGTAAGCTTATCTCTAAGAGGCTCGTTAATGCCTTTATTGTTGTCATTTTGATCCTTCATGGTCTGGAGACCGAATTTGGACTAATTGAGTTGAGCATGTCGCTGGTGGGGGCTGAGAGGAGAGTGATGTGTGATCCGGGCATTTGTGCCCAGACTGCTGTCACTCACAGAGAGGCAGCCCCGCCAGTGACATGTCCTGCTCAGTTGGTCTGATTCCGGTCTTCAGACCGGAAGGATCAAAACTACAACAACATCAAAGGTATATATGCGCCTCAGAGAGATAAGATACCTGAGCAGAGTAGATATAGGAGTATATTAAGAAAGAGTTAGGAGTAGTTAGGACAACGGAAATCGAATTAGAAAAAAAACTCTTTAAGCCATGGGGAAAGGAAGTGGCATAACAATTTATTAGTACCACTTCACATTATTGAAAAGCAGGCAAGATGGTTGGATTCCTGCCAACTGGATGTTGGTGGCATATTCCACCAAGGACAACATCTACAAGGAGCTTTTAAGTTCTCTGCTTGGTTGAGTGGGTTTCAACTGGGTGCTTTGGCTTCCTCCTACACTCTAAAGACGTACTGATAGGGAATTTAGATTGTGAGCCCCAATGGGGTAATTGATGATTATGTCCGTAAAGCGTTGTGGAACTAGTAGTACGATATAAACAAGTAAATAAATATCCTAGTGAGTGATCATGTGTTTTTGATACAGTTCCTAAAGTACAGCAGAGTGTATAATAGTTACATACCATGTCACTTACTCTGAGGGACCTGCAATCTATGACGATATAAGCATGGGCGTGCCAATTTTGAAATGCAACCTATTTATTTCTGCTATGTGAAACTAACTTTTGCACCAGTCAACTGCTTGTATATATTGGAACAAATAAATACACCCTGTAGAAAACCTGGCTCACACATAGACCCCTGGATTTTACTGCTGAAATACAGCAATATGGCCACCATGGTTGTAACTTATCTTTGAGCTCCTGGAAATCAATTTAGTTCTGCCATGGAAGATACTTCCGTATAGCTTCCACATGTGGTGTCACAATCTTCCTTGTATTACACTCTCTATTTTAGCCTCTTCTACATTACTCCATAATAAGACTTACATAGTCTCCATTAGAATCAGGAGCTATAGCATAATATTATCCCCAAGGGAGTCACATCAATGAAAAAGAATACCCTGTGTAACAGTATGACAACAGTGACTGCTTTCTTCCCAAACAGAAAGCATATGGGCCTGCGATAATAGACCACCTCCAAGAAGGACCCAGCACTCATAGGATTCACTAAGTAAATATAATAACTTGTCAAGCATGTAGAGGTTGGAAGGGCTGCTAATGGATCAATCTGGGATATCAATTAAGTAGAGACAATAAATTTTGTTAATGCGTAGCTGTCAGTGAGGAGCCGAGCAACACCACAATACAGGATTTTATTTAATAATCTAAACCTTGGAGGACTGGTGTTGCTTTCTGATGAAGCCTTTGGCTGCTCTCGGGCAGTAATGGGCCAGATGAGATGGGACACGTAAATTTCCCTTTGACATTTGTGTGCACCAAGGGTGGAATGATAAACAAGAAAAGGTTGCACAGTAGTAAAAGGTGTTAGATTACTGTATTTATAGTAAATCATGGATCTAGTCATTCATTGTTACATGTCACTAAACAACCTCCCCACCAGGATGGATGGGAGCTGTTAACCTTTTTATTAGTCTTAGGTGGCACACTGTTATACCTAGAATGTACAATGAAAAAATAATATCTTCATGGCTCCTAAAGGGGGCATTATTTTTACGAACAGTCATAAGGGAAAATGCCTTGTTTGTCTACTTTGCTTACCAAATACACAGCGTTAAAAGGGTTAGTGGGATCCACTTACATCAGGACATTGGTTAAAAGAGGTCACAAAATGAACATGGCTACATTTAGTACTTGAATAAATATAAAGCAAATTAGAAGAGTATTGTTTACTACATTCATTCGACAAGATCTGTCTGTACTTGGTATGTACAACTTTGCGCACCATTTTGCAATAATTCTCATGCTGAAAAAGGATTGGAAAATCCTTTTAAAACCCCATTAAGGCTGTGGTCACACATAGAAATCCGTTTTTGGAAGTGATTTTCATCACCAATCCGTTTTTTTCTGGGTGCTTTTTGAGCCTCCTGCACTCCTGAACGTTTTTGGAATTTTCATTAAAAAAACGCATGCGCGAACGCATGCGCAAACGCAAGTGCGCGTTTGCATGCGTTCGCGCA
This sequence comes from Allobates femoralis, assembly GCA_033576535.1. NCBI lineage: Eukaryota > Metazoa > Chordata > Amphibia > Anura > Aromobatidae > Allobates > Allobates femoralis. The sequence goes on along the minus strand of JARQOC010000005.1, from coordinate 484,690,704 downwards.
TGCGTTTCCCATAGGGCCCCATGTTAAAAAAACGCATGAAAACTCATGCGTTTTTTAACTGATGCCAAAAACGTTGCATGCAACGCTTTTGACTCAAAAACGGACAGGGCAATGTTTGGAGCTCCATAGAAAAACGGACAGGGTGTTTATTACACCCAATCCGTTTTCTGTCAGTTTTTGGACTTAGAAAAAAAAAATGAGAAAACTGAAGCCAAAAACGGACTGAGGGCTTATGTGGAACCCCAGCCTAACTTCAAGTGCCTCCTCATTGTGCATCTTGAAACAATCACAGCAGTAGATTTCAGTGAGTCCAGTATTTCAGCTGATGTTATTTGTGGGTTTTTCTTTGCATCCCGAACAATTTTTCTGACAATTGTGGCCATACATTTTGTTGGTCTACCTCATTGTGGTTTGTTTTTTTTAGAACAGCTGATTTTCCATTTGTTAATCACAGTTTGAACACTTCTTACTGGCCTTATCAATTCTTTTGATATTTTTTTGTATCCCTTTCCTGTTTTATACAGTTCAACTATCTTTTCCCGTAGATTCACTGACAATTCTTTTGCTTTCCCCCTGACTCACAGTCCAGAAACATCAGTGGCTAGATGAAAGATGCACTAGTCTGTCTAGATCCCAGAAACTCACTCAGTTTTTAAGCGCACACTGATTAAAAGCAAACAGGTCACAGGTGAGGATATTATCTTTATTCAAACCCATTTGTGTCAATGTCTGTGCATGTTATCTACCAAAATCCTCAGAGTATGTAAAATTGTGATCAGGGTCATCTGGATGTTTTTGGTTGTCATTATGATTTAAAAAGAGAAAACACTGTATGGAAAAGGCCAAGAAAGCAAAAAATCGGTTGGGGTAAGTAAACATTTGAGCACAACTGTATATATTTATATATACCTCTATACCACCACTCATTGAGCGTAAAATCCTACTCAGCCTAAGATCTTATTGTTTGTGGATGGTACTAGCTTAATTAAACTTGATCTGCTACTAAATTACTTTCATTCAAGGATCCAAACCACAGAAAAAATTCAATATAAAAAAATTAACAAACGATTTAGATTTTTATCATGCAGAATAATTTTTGGCTTTCCGCTAGCAGGAAAAATGTAATGAATTTAACCAACTATAATGTAAAATTGAAAAGACAGTCACTGAAGCTCCATCATCCTTAAATGTGATAAATGAACCCATTTTTTAATATCGAGTGCGACTATTAACGAATGTCCTAGAAGATGGTGAAATCTACAATACAGATCCATTGTGTACCTGAGGCAGTTAGACCTTCATTACAGAACGCTCGTTTCCTAATTGACTAATTGAGTAGTAATGATGTCTTCATTCTTCCACCTCAATTTGACATCCCTGGTTTCTTATACAAAAGGGTTACAAGATAAAACCACATGTTAGCTATCAGTGTAACATTATTTCTCTTCTGGCGTCCACAGGGGGCTACTAATCAGTGGACAGGGGTCAAACACCTGCCCCCAGGATCACAGTTCACAAACAATTAATTTCTTATGAATGGGAAAGCTGGAAGTAGAAGTGTCTGAGGCTCGGCTCTATGTCCTGCTGGTGACCTAAACTTCTGCAGTATAAGCAATTTTTACTTTTTTCTACTGGAAGTTAAGATTTTGTTTTAAATAACACAATGACTGGAATTAGACTTGTTCCAAAAGAGTCATTTATCTAGCCGACTTTATTAATTATTGATAATTTATATTGTAAAACGCAAAACTGAGCTGGAATCCATTGTAAAGCAGGTTTTTCTGTTTGGAATTTATATGATATATTTCTTAATTAAGTGAAACTTTTAGGGTATATGGTTGATTATCTTTCTAAATCCTATTGAAATCTGTGTCTCCTGCATCACATGTATCCAAAAATAAAAGCCTTCTGTGAAATATATTGTCTTATCAACTATTTTCTCTAGAATTGCAAAGAATCGTTCACACATATTTTCAGTCCAAGTGCAATCCGACATAGGCCCGGGTGAAACAGTCTCAGTGGGCGCCTTTAACACATATCCTGATACATATGTTTCATCCTAGTCCCCATATGTCTGCTTTGTCCACATATATGTTTCATCTTTGTCCCCAAAAGTCTACCTGGTCCCCAATGTATGTTTCATCCTGGACTCCATATATGTTTCATCCTGGTCCCCAAATGTCTACCTGGTCTCCATATATGTTTCATCCTAGACCCCATATGTCTGCCTGATCCCAATATATGTTTCATCCTGGTCACCAAATGTCTGCCTAGTCCACATATATGATTCATCCTGGTCCCATATATGTTTCATCTTGGTTCCTGTATGTCTGCCAGGTCCCCATATATTTTCATCCCAGACCCCCATATGTTTCCTGGACGGACGGCAGCAACCAATTAGCGAAGCGTCGCAGCTTGGTGGAAAATATGAATCCCGCGCCGCTGATTGGTCAACTGCTGAGAGCGGCGACCAAACAGAGCGGACAACTGCGACCATGGTAATGGCGGTGCGTGGCTTGGCTCTATTGAATCGGCCGGCGACCAATGAGTAAGTGCGGCATTCATGCCAAGCCGCGTCCTCAATGGCGCGCTACTTCTCTGATTGGTCACCGAGGCCGCAGCGACCAATCAGTGAAGCGGTGCGACTTGGCGGGAAATATGAATCCCGCGCCGCTGATTGGTCGCTGCTGAGAGCGGCGACCAATCAGCGGGCGGGATTCATATATCCCGCCAAGCCGAGCCTCATTGGTTGCGCGGCTTGAATGCCGTGGCGACCAATGAGAGATGTGGCATATATAGTTCCCACTGTTTTATTATGCATTATTAAAAAAAAAAGATTCTTCTTACCTGTCTGTGGTTCAGCATGCCATAATAATAATAATGATTATAATAATAATATTAATAATAATAATAATAATAATATTTATTTTTTTGTTCCCTACGGGGAACATGATTTATGACTCAAGGTTGGGGCTAATTACATCAGAAATGTACAACAGCCCCTGTTCCAAGCTTTATTTCCCAATCCTGGTATATATGCCCCAATCCTGGTATATATGTCCCCCATCCTGGTATATATGTCCCCCATCCTGGTTTATACAGTATATCCCTATTCTGGTAAATATGTCCTCTTTTTGGTAATATGTCAATATCCTGGTATATATGCCCAACCCCATAAATATGTTTCTCATTCTGGTCTCCATTCTGGTATATATAGTCGCCTTCCTGGTATAAATGGTTCCAATCCTTGTATATATGTTCCAATGCTTGTATATACGTCATCATCTGGCATATACCTATCAGGTCCACCGTCATGAGAGCCCTGAGTACAAAAGGTCCCCCCACATGGCTGGAACGAGTTCCACTAATATGTAAGATCTCCTCTTGGCATACCAGGGCGGCGGCTATGTAAATATACTAGTCCTGCCACCGACTCAACTCTGTGGTGATCCTGAAGGTCGCCCCAATCGCTAGGGATTAATGCACCCATCCCCCTAATGTAAACATATTATGTCCCCATTCTTGCTCCATAAAGCCCATCTGTATATATGTCAACTACAGTCCAATACATAAACACCTTTCCTCTGTTCCCAAGTCACTCGGTGTACTCCTCTGTAGCTACAGTGCGCAGTGGCTGGCATTGACATCCAGTGCATGCCATGGTGCATGATGTTACTGTCATGTGCTGCTGTGGCGCCCTGCCCACGCAGGTAACCATGGATCTCTCTAATGCACAGCTGGTTTTCCACAGCAGGTACCTACTACATACAACACCTTCCACCCCGGCACAGTAGGGGGAGCTCCAGTTGCTGACCTTAGGCAAGATCCCCTATAAATACTGCTGCTGGGGGCAGAGTTAGTCAGAGTGTGCAGAAGCTAGGAGAGCTGCGAAGACATCCTGGTGGTCGGTGCTACGATTAGGCCCGAGCCAGTGACCCGGAGTGCCGTTTCTACATCCCGCAAGCCTAAGTGGGACTGAAGGCAAGGAGCTTAGGACAGAAAAGGGAGCAAGGAACTTGAAGAGTTCGTCCCAGGAGAAACACTGGATATTGGGGATCCGCACATGTGGGACACTATAGGACCACAGAAAACCCCGTCGCACCGTGGAGGCCTCGCTACCCGGTATCCTCTGTGGGTCATTAGAGGGAATCAGACACACAAGGCAAAGCCGCAGTGATCAGGAAAGGTATTCCGGAGACCGCACAGGAGGAGAGGAAGACACTATAGTCAGGAAGAGAGAGAAGGCAAGTCAGGCTGCAAGCAGGCTGTGCTTCAGACGAATACCACAAAGCAGAGGAGGCCTTATACCCACTTGCTGTGGGGACCCACTGTGCAACCTGTCCACCCGTCCGTGCCCTGGATCGTTTTACTGTTAACAACAGTAAAAGGTAAAAGAGACTTTCCTGCATGTGTGTATCCTTCTTTTCCACTCCCAGTATCCTCCATAAACTGTTACAACTCTCCCTATACAATCCCAGCTCCACTCCAACCTGTCCCTCCTCACTACGCTGCCCCGGAGGTTCAGTCCTACATGCGGAGGACTTCACATCTCAGCCGCAATCCCATCTACCTCCGGCTATCTGTTGCGGCGCTGGTGCTACTTCACCAGAAATTGCAGGTGGCGTCACGACAACAACAAACTTGTAAATAATCCCTGTACATAAACACCCTTTTCAAAAGAATAGTCCCCAGGACACGGGATCAGGCGTGGCCGCCATTCCCCGTGACACCGTTAACCCTTTGTTGCCTGATACCCGAGTACCACACACCCTGGGGCTCGACACTGCCCCCTGTCGCTGCACCTCTGATGTCAGCTTCCAGCCCTGTTTGACCGGTAGTGTGTATCTCAGTGCATGGACCTGACAGGTCTCTGCACCGTGATGCATTTCAACTCGATGCCTATCCTCGGATTGGATGCACATCCAGCTGAAGCAGGCGGTGCTGGCAGTGGGCTCCTGTACTCCGGTCTTGACCCCTGCGACCATGAATTTTGGCTTAGTACATCTTCACTATTGTGTAAAAATAAATACATTTATTTATTTTAATTTGCAAACAACTCAGACTTTTCCCACTAGTTTGATGCAGGATACAACCATGAACTAAGTCTTTCCTACACAGCACTATCATTTTTCATGTTTCAAGCATATTAGGTACATTCTGTTTGCCTACATCAATGGTATTGCTGGAAAGACTTGTTTATGTGGTCAAAGAGTTTCAACACATATTGTCTACATCTACTGACCATGGTTATGAAGTGTGACACTCCCCTCCAGGGCCCTAGGATACTCGGAACCGGGCTTTGAGGCTTCATCATGGGGATCACAGGGACCGAGACCTGGCTCTGTGACCCTGGCAGGGTGCCCTTAAAGTTAGGTGTTGGTGGCTCTATATTTCAGGGACGTAATCTGGCATGGAGGGTTCATTCTGGGAAGTGATAACTGGACCTGGGGATATTTGTTTTTTTAAGTGACACGCCCTCAGGTTGCAGCTATAGATGGCAGCCGCTGCACGACAGTTCTTCTAGGGGCTGATGGTAGGGAGACAGCAATGTTCTTAAGCCCTCTATGGGTAGGGCTGACCCCCAGGGCAGCAGAAGGGTACCTCAGTGAGTGGTAGTCATGTTTCTGGTGTTCTTGATGAGTTAAGAAAGTTCACAGACACAAAAGGGTGCAGTGTTCAGATTTTTACTCACAGTTACTGTACACCAACCATCTGAGAACTGGGTTCTCGGAGGCAGGGATCCAGCTACTCCCAGGTAGTAGGATGGTGCGTAACCGGTACCCCTTCTCTGTCCTTTCTCTGCCATCTCACACTGTGCTTGCCTTTCCCATCCTGCCTTGCGCCTCGCCACACAGAGCTCTGAGCCAATGACTGTGGGCTTCTCTTAGGGCTAAACCTGCAGTATCTCCCCTTAGCCCTATGGTTGCCACTTTTTCAGCAGATGTGTGCAGATATGGCGGTGTTCCCATGGAAGCTCATAGTCTCCGGGTTGCTAGCTGAGTCTTGTCTGTCTTCTCCGCTAGTCTTGGGGTTCCGGTGCCCCTGTTCTTCGCCTGGTCCCTCCTCTTGCCTATGCCTGACATTGGATTTGAGCCCCATATGTGGATTGCTCACTTCACGTGTCTCTGGGACCCTTTCATCCTCCTGGATCACCTAGTTCTTGTCTCTGCTCCTCAGTTTGGCCTCTGGACACTTCTCTCAAGTTATTTTCCTTCTGTGACAGGCTTTCTTTCTCTAGCTTCCCTCTCAACTCGACTCTAGCTGCTTTCACTCTCCTTTCCTCTCTCTGCAGCACCTCTCCCCTCTGCTGTTCAACTGCCTCTCCTGCTTTCTAGATCTCTCCTGCTCTACTTATACCCTTTGTCACATGTCCCACGTCATCTATGTGTGTGCTTACTAACTTCACTCCTTCCCAGGTGCTCCCTCTAACTACTTCCTCTTCACCCATCCCCACTAAAATGGTTCCTAGTGCTTGAACTGGGTGTCTCGACACCGGTCTGTACCCCTCTTACCCGTGAGTGGGATGCTACACCTTAACAGGGGTGCAGTACCTCTGTGGCGACTGGATCCGCAGGGGTGCCAAAATATGTTAAGATTAATTTATCTTCAGGATTGTTTTTGAACTACAATAATAGCATAAAAAATATAGCTTTCGCATTTTCTATGCTGCAAATTGCTGCAAGTTACATGTCAAGGTGCGAATAAGTATATCATAAGAAATGCAGTATGGTTATACTCAAAATTAGAGTATGAGGTTTTCATACAAGGAAGAACTCTTACCTCTGGGTGAGAGTTAGCTGGCAGGACAGAACTTTCATTTTCCACACCCATGCTAACTGGACCATTATTTGGAGAACTCGGTCCTGATACTGGAGAGCTGCTACTGACCGAGGACTCTAGAGTATAATAAAAAGAAAGACAAGAGATAAATATCATATCATTGATCACATTGATCACATTGTACAGAAGTATATATATATGGTGGTGAATTCATTAGGAGGGGGAAAAATTTGCTTCAGCCTAACCAGTAAGGGGGCAGTATATTCTTTAAATTCAAAGGTCATGTTATGTTGGCCGGAAACTTTTTGTTAATGAGAATAAAATCTGCTGCATCTTCTGTGGCTTCCTCCACTTTGTCAAATAAAGGAACAAAAAAAAGCATTAAATACTTTTATATCAGAATCTGCCCTTTCACATTAAGGACTGGTGGTTTCATTTTTCTGTGCTTCTAGAACAATACAAGTCTCAAGCCAGGAGTCTGTGTAAGGTGACACACGGTGCGAGATGCTCGCACAAGTCTCGCATGCAACACCTAGCATGGCTACGGCTCTCTAGACAGGAGCATGTCAGCTGAATAGTAATAAAGATAAAGGAGACAAACACGAGGCGCAATAGTACCCTATCAATAGGCAAAAGTTTTCACACAGGTCACAATGATGGTGCACTCACCTTTTCTAGTTGTGTGCACCCACAACTAGTTTAAATCGCATGTAGTAAAGAAAGCTGCTGCAGGACTTCCACCTCCACGTAACACGTGTAGAAATATCTGGATCCAGGGATGGTGTATCACAGTCTGCGCTGCTTGAAATGAACACTCAAAGAGTCTTGAATAAAGGAACCCCCTTCTTACTTTATTTGCCTACGCGTTTCAATGCTATTCCCAGCAGCGTCATCATGCCCTGATGACGATGCTGGGAATAGCATTGAAACGCGTAGGCAAATAAGGTAAGAAGGGGATTCCTTTATTCAAGACTTTTTGAGTGTTCATTTCAAGCAGCGCGGACTGTGATACACCATCCCCGGATCCAGATCCAGCTGAATAGTAAGACATGCAGCTCCATGCTCCTGTCAAGAGAGCTGGCAGCCATGCCACGTGATGCATGCGAGACTGGTGCGAGCATCTTGTACAGTGTGTCAATGGACTAAAAGAGAGCTCACAAGCATATTGGGTATGTTTTGGGTGAATTGCTCTGCTACATCCAACCTTGGGCAGAGTCCAGTGATTTTGTGTACCTCCCACAGGTTATCAGCAATCAATTTAAAAGGTGATGGGGACAACTTGAGCTGTTGTGCCCTCACTTCATGAGATCAACCCTACATGCTTTGTGCAGGGGGTTGGACCAGATGTCCAAGGAGCTTCCCTCTTACTCTACTCATGTTATGGTTCTATGTTTTGGCTCTTATAGGTATCACCTAAAAGGACTGTACCAATGATACATAATACGGCAATGTGTATGAGGTATGAGGCTGTAGCAGTTAAATATAAATAAAAATTTCAATTTATTCTATGGCTATTAAAGACCTGTCACATGCCAAACACTCTGCATGTTGGGCATCACAGTAGCTCAGTTATTAGCCACTGCATCCTTGCAGCACTGGGGTCCGGGGTTCAAATCGCATTAAGGACAGACAACATCTGTAATTAGTTTGTATGCTCTCTCTCTGTTTGTGTATAACTCACAAAGTCAGACTGATAGGAAATTCAGATTGATAGTCCCTATGGGTACAGTGTTGCTGCTGTAAGTACAGCACTGTGTAGATAATGGTGCTCTATGTAAGTGAATACATATTATTATCATGTTATTCTTTTTATCTAGTGTAGATCTTGCTGTTCTTCTGAATCTGGTGTTGTTCCTTTTTGTTCATGCACATCTCCTTTCCTAACATATGACCCCCCTCATCCCTATAGGTAAATCTAGTCTGGTTAGCCAAATAGGTGTGATCTTCAGCTTTTCTCTATGGGCATCTTCTTAAGGATCCCACCCCCTTGACAGGTATCAGTAGATTTATGTACAGATTGCAAAAAGGAACAGAGAAATGCAAGAACAGAAGCAAAACCACAGCAAAACAAAATTAGAAAAAAGAATATGTATCACTATCTGATTTTACATATCAAAGGGTTGGTCTCATTGTCTATTTTCAGGAGCACATCGCTGCCCAGCCTCTTTGCTTTATTTCAGCTGTTGAACGGTGTGCTCCTGATTGATTAACGGCTGGAACCAAAGACATGGTTGACTGCTGTCCTGAACTGTAAATGCTCTTATGCATCATGGACAGGCCATTTTGTCCCAGCAGTATCGGAGGCACAGAGTTAATAGCGCACCCTTAGATTCTAATATTTTTCTATTTACTGGCTAACACGGTATAAACATTTTTTACCTAGTGCACTCCAGCAATCCAGCAGAGCAGTAATTATATAGAAGTGAGGTTGTAAGTGCTGCACTCCACGTCTAACGGACATGCCATCACTAATAGACTGCAAGTAACTAAGGCAACACGCAATAAAAAATAATTAAAAATACTTCTGTTCTTGAGAATAGAGAGGATTCCTAATAACAAGTAAATTGCAAAGTTGCATACTTTAACCTGAACCTTTTCATATAATGAGAATATAGCTTGGGTTACATGGCAACATATGTACTGCGACATGAAGATCACAGTGTCGCATTGCGACATCTCATGTAATAATTTCCTGTGGTCTAGTATTGCAACCTGCAACCAATATAACTGCGACACAAATGTTTCACAAGTATTGGATTTTCTCTTCCTTGTCACAAACAACTTACTTGTCAATGACTTCAATACAAGGCACACACAGAAAAGTTACAGAAATGTTTTTGGATGTGTGACTTGTCTGAAAACTACTGTCGCCCAGCCTAACCCCTGGTGATACTTTCCCTTTGAGGAGTTTAACGATGGCCACCAGACTATCTGTCTAGAATTATTTAAAAGCTGAATTGACACTAACAAAAAAGGAAAAGACAACCCGACACCATGTTACTCATCAGAAGCTACAATTTTATTGCATTTTCCTAAAAAACCAATATCAGTGTCCAACAAATGGCATAATAAATTGCACTTCCCAACACAGAGATAGCAATAACACCCATGCCCTGATGCCTGACAGACCCAAGAGACTCTTATATATGAAAATACATCAGTATTATAAATGTCACATAATAGATGGGATCCGAGGCCAGATTTTGCATTGGGCTCAGGAATTGTCTAAGACCTACCCATGTCATGTGCTCTAATAATATATATATTGAGTAAGTGTCATACTACTTCATCAACAAGCTAGATTTGAAGAGAACCTGTCATGTAAAAACACATTCTACTAACCTGCAGATATGGGGTTAATATGCAGGTTAAGTGCAGTCTGACATTACACAGCTGCGGCATGAAGAGCCCCACTGCCCGGAGGAAATGATCTTTATTTCTCCCATCAGCCTTGGCTTTCAGTCATGGAGGCTCGGCTGGCATGTTTTCAGTTTTCGCTCAGTACATTATTGAGTGGCATATGTAACCACACCTCTAACATCGACTGACAGCCAGGCCAGCATCGTATCAATACAGTGCCAGGATGTGGTTACAGCTGTCGCTCACTTTGCAGAATGCGATTAATCTGCAAATTATACCTATATCTGCAGGGTAATAACATTTTTACATAACAGATTCCCTTTATGGCTGTGTGCCGACATTGCATTTTCTGATGCGTTTTTTGCAGTGTTTTTGTGTCACCGTTTGGCTAAGTGCAAACTATATGTTTTTGTTGTGTTTCTGCACCAAAAACACAGCACCCACAGCTTTGTAATGAAAGTCTATGTGATTTTACAAAGTCCGTGCTCACGTGTGTTTTTTTGGGTGCAGAAATCAGCTGTGTTTTATTAATGTCCCTGAAATTAACTTGCCCATTTTTGGACTGCGTTTTCCTCATAGACTATTGTAACCCCAGAAAGCAAACATCATAAATGGATGGGTATTCACACAGTCCGTGTGCGGTGTACTTTTACTGCTATTTCCAGAACAAAAATACTCACCCTCCCCAGGAATCCCACGGCAATTCCCAGTGATATCTTCATTCCGGGCATCGGAAGAAGTGACTGAAGGACCTGCATCGCCTCATGTGACCGGTCATGTGATACAACCTGTCACATGGCCAGCCTCTGATTGGATGAAAACCACATGTCCTTCATCGGCCCAGGAAGAAGATATCACCGATCATCGTGGGCTCGCTGGAAGGTGAGAAAGTGTCTGTGTGAATGTCTGTCTCTGTGGGTGTCAGTCTGTCTTTGTGCATCACCTTATCTGTGCTGCATTTTTGTGCTGATTTTGTATGTGCACAAACGCAGCACAAATGCAGCATAAATTGAATAGGTTTGTGCTGCTTTTGTTGCATTTGTGTATATACAAACGCAGCACATAAATACAGGACAAAAAATAAGCACAGTGGGCACTTAGCCTTTGTCACAAAACTGCATACCTATCCTTCCCTCAGCAAAGTCTATGAGAAATCTTAAGTGTTGTATCCACGATGCTTATTTTTCCCTTGCAGTTTAGGTGCAGATTGTGTGGTTAGCACAAAAAAACCAACATGTCAATTGTTTTCTGGGTTTTGTAGACCTTTGACTATTGTAATGCATTTGAGACTGGTAGAGTGAATAGCTATGTCTAAGTGACATAGACTAGGGATCATGATAGACGGCACTAAAATGATGTGTTTTTAGGGATCGTGTTTTCTTTTTTGCTAAATAACGCTCCATATACAGCGTGAACACATGACAAATGTACCTTCATATATGAACTCATTCACATATCCCAACATTTAATAAAAGAGATGTATGCGGCTGACCATCTGGAATATCTGTAGCACATCAGCCTGTGGTCAGTCTGGTGTACAGAACTGTTCATCACATATGGTGACCAGACGGGAGAAGAAAAAAAACATGGGAACCAGTAGTTTCATGCTTGACTTACTTTTCCTTACTACTGGGAGTTGAGTGTCATGTTGATTTTGTATAGTTGTAGTTCTTGATAGATAGAGGACATTAGTGTACCTAGATACGGAAGTCTTTCTTATTGTGTTTAATTACTGGGAACTCAGTAAAAAAATCTGATTTTTCACAGCAGATTAAAATGGTTGCAGAAAATACAGATGTATCAAACATACTGTATACAGACAAAGAACGTCTCGGATCCAGTATCAAGCTGTGGCGCCTTTGTAATGTGCCCATTCCTCATACGCAAATAGTAAAGACACACTGACAGTGGCAGTATAAACTTTAAAAATGCCACATCTATAAGGTAAAGTTGACATGTCAAGTAATCCTCTGTTAGAACGGATCCAGCACCAACCTGTTGGCAAAAATGTTATGCAAACGCAACTTTTGAAACACTACATTTTTGCCGGATCTCCTTTTTTAACGTAGGAATCTATGGAAAATGAATCTATTACCTGATTGCTATTTATCCACCTGCTTTTCTTGCATTTGTAAAGGATCCGTTTTTTTGCTTAGGCTGGCTTCACACCACGGTGTGATCCGATCCGGGACTGTCCGGTGTAAGCCAGACAGCTCCTGACCGGTTTTTGGCCCTATAGTAGCCTATGGGGCCGGATGGCAGATCTCTGCCATCCGGTTTCATCACTGCGGTGCAATCCGAGAGGATATGGATTATTCTCTCTGGACATAAAAATGTTGCTTGCAACATTTTTATGTCCAGGGAGAAAAATCTCCCCAATTTGCCGGATCCTGGATTCGCCTGGATCCTCCCGGATCCGGGGCAATCCGGCGCTCCCTAAAATGGGAGCCTATGGGGCCGGATTGCCCAGGACCGGGAGGATCCAGGAACCGGACACTGGCAGCTGCACGCCGCTGTTCTTACAGGACTGCGGCTAGCTCCCTGCCAGCCACGGTCCTGAATCATTAGCAGCTGCAGCTGCGTCCGGCTGCACACAGGACCAGAGGGCACATTTGGTCCTCCGGTTCTGTGTGCTGATCCGGTCCGGGGCTGTCAGGTACATGCCTGACAGCCCCGGATTGGATAACACCATGGTGGGAAGCCAGCCTTACAGGATCAGCTTTAAAAGGAAGATAAATAGCAACCAGTTACCGGAGCCATTTTCCAAAGACTTCAATGCTAAAAACAATGGATACTGCAAAATCTATTTTTTCCAAACCGCACAAAGTTTTTGGCAACAGGGTCCATTCAGATGGATGATTACTGGATATCTGAACTAAATCATTACGGAACTGGTGGTTTGAGAAAAAAGCGCAAATTTTATTTTCAGATAAGGAAAGCTAATGGGTGTTCCAGTAAAACAAAGAAAATGGGAAAAAATTTTGAGCTTGTTTTTTCTACAAGAATGGGGCCATTTGGGTTGTTCTTGTGTCACCAAATATAAACAAAGTTGATCCCCAGAGGTCATGATAACATGCTATCAATCTAGTGTGGAGGCTGCCACTGTTCTACTCCCATCTATGTCAATACATAAATAAAATGGCCATCCTGCTACCATGTAAAAAAACACTGCAGGCACTAATATATGACTTTTAATACTCTGGTCCCACTAATCAGAACATGGGAATACCTGGGTCTCAGGAATTGCCATTGAATATATAAGAAAATAGGGTTATTTGTGAATTATGTTATAGTGATGCTATAGTTAATGGTTATTCCGAATGAGATGTTACATGATTCTAGCAATAAAATAGATTAATGATTTTATTAATTACACACATATAACATCCAATACCTGCCACTTCAAATATCCTCTTCTTATATGAACCTGTGACGCTTCCATCTTTTCTTCTCAATAAAGGACTACTTCTTCTTTCTGTTACTTTTTGTTTTAATCGAGACCGAACTTTCAGGTTGGGTTCTGAGGCTGAAATGGAAAAAAAAATAATGAATCAACTTAACAAATGTCTCTATGGGTACCTTTACACGCCGCCACGGCAGGCTGGATACATCGCGCTACTTCACGTGCACGAGCACGCTCAAACGGCTACAAACGGTCAACGCACCCTCTTTACACGCCGCCACAAGGTGCGCTACGCCACGCTACATCTATAGCTAGCTACATCGCCGGGTGTCTCAAGTAGCCAGCTGTTGCTCATTTACACACCGCTACAACCAGCTACTATGGGCGGACCTGGTGCAGCAGGGACAGCACATAGGCGTGCTCCAATTGTGGATTACAAGACTTCCGTAAGCTGATAGGACGAAGCAATAACATCCTAATTGGGCAGGCATCGCAGGAGGCTGAGTAATACAGCACAGCACGCTCGAGCGATTGTGTAGTGTGACTCGTCAGCTCCTTAAATATGCCTCCCTATGCAGCGACTACCAATCGTCATGCAGCAGCTTCCACCAATGATCGCACATGGGGCGCGGTAACATGGAGCCGAGGTCACGCCTTAGCTACATTGCAGCTACAGCCCGGGTGTCCAGAGTTCCCTTCCGTTGCTTCTTTACACGCCGATACAGCTCGCTACCATCGGCGATATAGCCATCTGTTTTCGAGCAGAGCCCATAAACAGATGTATCTGTCGCCGGCTGTAGCGTCGCGTCTTCAGACGCCGCTACGACGGGCTACATTGACGCTACAAGCTACATTTGTAGCCTGTAGCGCGATGTATCCAGCCTGCCGTGGCGGCGTGTAAAGGTACCATATATGATTCAAACGTCTGTCACCCTAATTGGAAACGTGTCAGCTGGTATTTTTGCCTTTCTAATTAAAAGATATTTAAAGGTATCCTAGGCTTTTATTCATTTCTATCTATTTCATTTGGTAAAGAGGACAAATTTCCTGAAAATTAAAATGTTCTGGCAGAAAGAAAATGGGTGCAGCTATGGGAACATTGCTATGAAAATATCAATATTGATATATGTCTCAAATAGAAATAATCAGCAACAAGGAGAGATTAGCCGGGCACTACTACCTAGAACACTGTCCATCTCTGACCCAGTATCAATCACCGTCTGCCAAGCTGGGAGCACCACTGCATCGGAGTTGCTCACTTTAACTGAAGAATTTGGCAAATCAAAGTTTTCATAAGGATGAATAAGGCTGCACTCACCGGATTGGATGCTAAGTCACTTGTCTATGATACAACAGATGTAGGGAGGAGGAGTGGGAGCAATGGACAACAGCTTGCTTTTTGCTCATGCCAAGCGCTTCAATCTTGGACCCGTTGAAGCGCTTGGCAGGCAAATATGTACCATGCGTTAACGGATGTGTTTCCCATAGTGCCCCATATTAAAAAAATGCATGCGTCTTTTTCCTGCACTCAAAAACGCTGCTAGCAACGTTTTTGGTGCCTGTTACAAAATCGCATAGCGTTTTTTTAGTGCACTTTAGACTATGCGTTTTTTGCATTGGAGCCTATGGATCCGTTAACGGATCTGTTATTCAACAAAATCTAAGTTGAAAACGGATGCTTTTAGCGGATGCAGGGCTTATGTGTGACCCTGGCCTTTCTCACTGAAGGACCTCAAAAATAAGGTTGTTGCCCCTCAGCTGGCACTACCAACAGCCATCCTTCGAACAAGCAGACATGCAATTCTGTGTCATTGGTTCTCTATATGTCTCTCACAATAATAGTGTACACAGAGCTTCTATCAGTCCTGAAATAAACAATAATTGGAAGTTTAACAATCCTCTTAAGGTGCCGTCACACCTGGCGACGTCGCTAGCGACATCACCGAAAAAGTGACATATCAGCGATGTCGCTAGCGATGTCGCGCTGTGTAAACGAGCGGCGCGACCGCGTTTTATCGCTGGTCGCAGGTTGTCAGGTTTACGGGAAGAACCGTAAACCTGTCAACCGGCGACCTGCGATAAGGCTGGATCGCGCCGTGTGACATCGCCAGAGCGATGTCGGCGGTGATCCAGCCTATACCGCAGCGTTGCTGCGGATCGCTCGCTGGGCTGAGCCCAGCCCAGCGAGCGATGTCACCGCCCGCATAGCTGCGGTGTCGCCGGCCACAGCGATGCTGTGTGACAGCTGGCCAGCGATGTCGGAACCGAGCGGGCACCCACGCATCGCTTCTGACATCGCTGGCCAGATCGGGCTGTGTGACGGCACCATTACACACCCCTAAAGAGGTAAGGCTCATTATCTCTGCCTTCTATTCTATTGTTCTAGGCATTGTATGTCAAACACCTATATTTGATCTGGATTTGTTAATTTGATACTTAATTTTATCCCCACCTTTTTTTTGTTTAATATCTTGTTTGTATTATATTCTCCATGATTTATTGGTGTATTATAACCATTATATATTTTCATTTACACTTTTGCTTCTATATTTGTAATACTTGGTTATTTATTCTGTTACCCCGGCATTGATACTAATGCAGCCCTATTTTTGGCCGATAGGGAGACTGCTTTGATCTCTATGGAGGTCTGGTTTTGAGCAAAAACACTTTTTTTTCCTTTTATTAAACTTTTAAATGGTTTACATGGTTTAATAGTTTTAAAGTTTTGTGTTCATCAGGACTATTTAATATTCTCATTTATTTTGGATTACTAGTGCCTCTTATACAACATCCCTCCTCATTTGTTCGATTTTTGGGTATATGGCACAGAACTCCTGAATATTAACACTTCTGTTCATTGTTACTTTTTGCTGACAAAAAACAGATAATAGTAGAACCACAACAGACAGCATACTATGGAGACAAAAAGGAAGGAAATATAATAGTTAAATTATAATATTGGCCAGGGTCACACATGCCCATGCGCTTTTTTAAGCCCTTAGAGAACCGGATCCGGTTTTCTAAGGGTGCCAATAGTGTCCCCTGAGGTCCTCGACGTTTTTGGGAAATTTTTGGACTTAGTCATTTTTTTTCACCAAAAACGCATATGCGTTAACGCATGGTGCCTATATGTAGCATGTGTTAACGTATGCGTCTCCCATAGAGCACTTGTTAAAAAAGCATGCGTTTGTTTAAGCACCCCCTTACTCACCTACTGAGGTTGTGCACCTCTGCACAACCCCAGTTTGGACGGGGAGCGATCCGCCTGATATTGGTGGGGGTTAGCGGTTTCACTATTAGAACGAATGCTGAGCTCCTGCTGCAGCGTTGCCGGCTTCTCCGCACCTTCCAGGTTGAGTCACATGACCGGGGCCAGACCGGAGTTACATCACGCTAGATCCTCAAGCATGTTCTCGGTTGCTGGGTGACGCCAGGTCCTGCTGGATTGCTTTGTCTGCCAGAGCGGCTTCTGCCACTATTACTCAAGGAGGAATAGATCAATGACAAAGGTTGTAGAAGCAGTCTATAGGAGCACTAGAAAGTACAAAGAGAATTAAAAGGTTTGGTACAACAGACCTTTATTAGTCCTCCAAGGGGCCACAACTCGTTTCCACAGATCAAACTGTCTTCATCAGGTGGAATATAAAAAAGGTCTGTTGTACCAAACCTTTTAATTCTCTTTGTACTTCCTAGTGCTCCTATAGACTGCTTCTACAACCTTTGTCATATATGACAAAAGGACTGTGGCCCCCATTTTAATAGTTCCCCCTGTGTCCATATATGGTAACTGTGCCCATATATGGCAATAGGACTGTAACCCTCATGTTAATAGTTCCCCCTGTACCCATATATGGCAAGTGTGCCTAGATATGGCAATAGGACTGTTTCCCTCATGTTAATAGTGTCCCCTATGCCCATATATGGTAACTGTGCCCAGATATGGCAATAGGACTTTGTCCCTCATGGTAATAGTACCCCTGTGACCATACAGTTGTGGTCAAAAGTATTGACACCCCTGCAATTCTGTCAGATAATACTCAGTTTCTTCCTGAAAATGATTGCAATCACAAATTCTTTGGTATTATTATCTTCATTTAATTTGTCTTCAATGAAAAAACACAAAAGAGAATGAAGCAAAAAGCAAAACATTGATCATTTCACACAAAACTCCGAAAATGGGCCAGACGAAAGTATTGGCACCCTCAGCCTAATACTTGGTTGTACAAAATTTAGCCAAAATAACTGCGATCAACCGCTTACGGTAACCATCAATGGTTTCTTACAATGCTCTGCTGGAATTTTAGACCATTCTTCTTTGGCAAACTGCTCCAGGTCCCTGATATTTGAAGGGTGCCTTCTCAAAACTGCCATTTTTAGATCTCTCCACAGGTGTTCTATGGGATTCAGGTCTGGACTCATTGCTGACCACCTTAGAAGTCTCCAGTGCTTTCTCTCAAACCATTTTCTAGTGCTTTTTGAAGTGTGTTTTGGGTCATTGTCCTGCTGGAAGACCCATGACCTCTGAGGGAGACCCAGCTTTCTCACACTGGGCCCTACATTATGCTGCAAAATTTGTTGGTAGTCTTCAGACTTCATAATGCCACGCACACGGTCAAGCAGTCTAGTGCCAGAGGCAGCAAAGCAACCCCAAAACATCAGGGAACCTCCACCATGTTTGACTGTAGGGACCGTGTTCTTTTCTTTGAATGCCTCTTTTTTACTCCTGTAAACTCTATGTTGATGCCTTTACCCAAAAAGCTCTACTTTTATCTCATCTGACCAGGGAACATTCTTCCAAAACGTTGTAGGTTTTCTCAGGTATGTTTTGGCAAACTCCAGCCTGGCTTTTTTATGTCTCGGGGTGAGAGGTGGGGTCTTCCTGGGCATCCTACCATACAGTCCCTTTTCATTCAGACGACGACGGATAGTACGGGTTGAAACTGTTGTACCCTCGGACTGCAGGGCAGCTTGAACTTGTTTGGATGTTAGTCGAAGTTCTTTATCCACCATCAGCACAATCTTGTGTTGAAATCTCTCGTCAATTTTTCTTTTCCGTCCACATCTAGGGAGGTTAGCCACAGTGCCATGGGCTTTAAACTTCTTGATGACACTGCACACGGTAGACACAGGAACATTCAGGTCTTTGGAAATGGACTTGTAGCCTTGAGATTGCTCATGCTTCCTCACAATTTGGTTTCTCAAGTCCTCAGACAGTTCTTTGGTCTTCTTTCTTTTCTCCATGCTCAATGTGGTACACACAAGGACACAGAACAGAGGTTGAGTCAACTTTAATCCATGTCAACTGGCTGCAAGTGTGAATTAGTTATTGCCAACACCTTTTAGGTGCCACAGGTAAGTTACAGGTGCTGTTAATTACACAAATTAGATAAGCATCCCATGATTTTTCTAACAGTGCCAATACTTTTGTCCACCCCCTTTTTTATGTTTGGTGTGGAATTAGCTCCAAATTGGCTTTAGGAGAATTCTTTTTGTGTTTTTTCATTGAAGACAAAGTAAATGAAGATAATAATACCAAAGAATTTGTGATTGCAATCATTTTCAGGAAGAAACTGAGTATTATCTGACAGAATTGCAGGGGTGTCAATACGTTTGGCCACAACTGTATATTGTAATAGGACTCTGTGTCCATCATGGTAATAGTCGAAAATCAGATTTATGAAACTATATTAGCCCGTATACAAAAATGTGCCCCAAGCAGGAAAAAAAATGAAAAAGAGTCAGGGCCGCTTTACACACACCAACTTCTGTGACCAACTTCTGAACAGATCTCTGGTTGCAGTGAAATCATGGACACATTGCTCCATTTTGTGGCTGTGTACAAATGTAACAATATGTCCATGATTTCACTGCAGCCAGAGATCTGTTCAGAAGTTGGTCACAGAAGTTGGTGTGTGTAAAGTGGCCCTTACAGATTTCATAAAATGGGAATATAAACCAAAATTTTGATTTTAGAAACTGCTAAAAAAAAATTAACCATTAAAATGTAATAAAATGTTTTATAAGTTTGATGTCATTGTATTCATGTTACAGAATTTTGCATCTAGTTCATAATAATATTCAGCACATTCTGCATTTACTCTACTCTACCCAATTTATTACATAGGTTAGGAGTCAAAGTCAGTCCATTTTATACCGACTCCAACTACCAAATGGACACCGCCTCCAACTGGCTCCACCTCCACAGCCTGAGCTATCAGTGAAGCTCACCACCATGCAATGTTTTTTATCTTGAAAGGGAATTTCTACTCACAATATACAGAAAGAATTGATATCTCAGAGTTCTGTGAACAATACATCCCGCTTATACCAGACAGATGACCTCCATAATATAGAGCAAGACATATTTACAAGTAAACAAGTGTCCCGTTTTCTCAAAGGAAATCAATGCATTCTCTGAATGTTTTCCTAAGATCAGTTTCATAGATTTCCATCCCAGTGACTGCCTAATGTGAGATACAGTCCCTCAGCTCAGGAGCAAAAGCTGCTCAGTATTCACCAGGGGGATGTTGAACTTATGTGTCAATGTGTTTCATGCCCAGTGGCACTGATTGCCTTCCTATTTTTACCATACTCTTTTCACTCTGCATTTCAATCACATCAGCAGAAGGATTTTTTTTTAGAAGTTCATGTCTCTGAATTTGTCTGCCTGCTGAGAAGGTAACCTTGCATAACATAAATTATTGAAATGAAAACATTTCAATCTGGAAATGAAAGAGAGGAAACACATAAATATTCCGGAGACTTTTTTCTCTCTAAAATTAATGGAATAATTAGTTGGGGGATAAAAAAAAACAGAAGAAAAGAAGACATTAATATTTGCTGACTACAAAATGGCAAATCTGGATAATTAAATACAGCTAAATATATTTCTGGATGCTGAGGTACAATCCATCTATGAGAACTATATCATTTTGCAATAAATTGTTCTTAATTTTTTTTGCACCCACACAAAAGCATAAAACCACTGACTTGCTGATGGACTGGATTCAAACATTGTACCACGTTCAGTGGGCAACAAGTAATGGCACATAAAGTCACTTATGGCACTGATGTTGGCTTTGATCTTCATCCCTTTTCCTGTGGATTTGTAGGCTGTGAGCCATCATGGCAGAGTCCTCTCTCCTTCCTTGCTGTATCCTCACCATCCTTGTAATGTACCCTATTGCAGGTCCTCTTCCTACCTACTGTATTCTCATCCATCCCTGTGACTGTGAGCCTTCATAGACAGGTCCTCTCTCCTTCACTCTGCATCCTCACCTATCCCTTGTAACTGTACCCTCATGGAGGGTCCTCTCTCCTCACCTACTGCATCCTCCCCATTCCCTTGTAGACTGTGAGCCTTCATAGACAGGGTCCTCTCTCCTCACCTACTGCTCCTCACCTATCCCTTGTAGACTGTGAGCCCTCATGGGTAGGGTCCTCTCTCCTCACCTACTGCATCCTCACCATTCCCTTGTAGACTGTAAGACCTCATGGGCAGGGTCCTCTGTCCTACTGTATCCTCACCCATCCCTTGTAGACTATGAGCCCTCAGGGCAGGGTCCTCTCTTCACCTACTGTATTCTCATCCATCCTTTGTAGACTGTGAGCCCTCTGGGCAGGGTCCTCTCTACTCACCTACTGTATCCTCATCCATCCCTTGTAGACTGGGAGCTATCATGACCAGGGTCCTCTCTCCTCACTTACTTTATCCTCACCCATGCCTTGTAGACTGTAAATCCTTGTGGGCAGGGTCCTCTCCCCTCTCCTACTGTATCATCACTCTTCCCTGTGGACTGTGAGCTCTCATGGGCAGGGTACTCTCTGTCCTGTACATATGTGTGCCTTGTAATGCTCATAACTATAGTACTTGTCTATGTATGCCCCTTTCTCACATGTAAAGCACCATGGAATAAATGGAGATATAATAATAAATAATAATGTATATATCAATAGAGTTAGTCAATGCAGCTTTTGGACCTCAGACAGAAAGGTTAGCAAAAAACTATACAGGGCGCTTTTCTAGAAAAATAGTTTGCAATCAAGGGCAGAAGAAATGGGCTCAAGATTTACCAAACACCAGGTATTTTTGTCCTGGGTGCCTTGCACCCTCATTGGGGCCCATCTCGATATACAGCCATGGCCGAACGTGTTGGCACCCTTGAAATTGTTTCACAAAATGCAGTATTCCTCCCAGAAAATGATTGCAGTTACACATTTGTCATACACATGTTTATTTCCTTTGTGTTTATTGGAACAACACAAAAAAGAGAAAAAAAGGCAAATTAGTCATAATTTAAACAAAACTCCCAAAATGGGTGGACATAATTGTTGCGACCTTTCCAAAATAGTCAGTAGACATCTTTGTTACAAACATGTGATGCTCATTCAAACTCACCTGTGCCAAGTATCAGGTGTGGGCAATATGAATATCACTGCTGAAATCAAATAAAAAGAGAAGTTGATGCAGTCTTTGCATTGTGTGTCTGTGTGTGAAACACTAAGCGTAGCGAACAGAAAGAAGAGTGAACTGCGTAAAGGGCTTAAGAACCAAAATTAGTGAAAAATATCAATAACTTCAAGTTTACACGTCCATCTCCAGAGATCTTGATATTCCTTTGTCCACAATTTCAAGGGTGCTAACACTTTTGGCCAGGCTGTATATGTATTGTAGATCACAACCTAGGTCAATTGAGTTCAATTTGACATGACTGACCCCTTTCTCACTCATTGCCATCTGGGGCAGCATTGGGCAGCCCACATACACATGGATGACTGGATATTGCACAAATCGACAGGTTTGACTGACAATAACCTAATTGTATTAGAGACTGTATTTTTTATGCTTTTTTTCTGCAACTTATCTTACTGGTTATGATAAGTTTTTAAGTTATTCTATGACCAATGTTGAGGACCTGGCATTAGCGTGTTCTGACAGTGAGTCCCATGTTGTGAAAGATTGAGAAGCCTTGCTATAACATCTCAAAGGCTGTCTATGGTTGATATCGGTTGTAGATGGTATAATATGGACCATCTTTTAGTTACCTTGATTTTCCATAATATAGGTCCCAAACTGCAGGTGGGTTGCTATCATGGTGTCCATAAATTCACTGGTATCCATGTATAAAAACCTGTCCAACCGACTGTATATGCTTTATTCCTAACTTTATATAGTTGGCGTTTCTTGCAGGTGCAGACTAGACTAGACTCCAGTGCACCTGATCTGAAGCATCTTTTGCAGCTCACATCCTGACATGTGTTATTCCTTATGCTAAAGCGTGCACATGTTTTTCCAATGAAAACTTCTATCTCAGTCTTTCCTTTTTATTTGCTGTGTACATATCTACTGAAATTAGTATCCCCCGCAGCAGCCCATGGTCAATTAGTTACAATGAAAACCTGCTGTTGCTAGAGACGTTTTTCCCTTGATGAATTTAAATAAACACATTTCCTAAGTCCACATGATATCGGGAACTGCAGCAATTGCTTTCTGGGGGCGCCAGCACACGAATAGAGTTACACATGTATTACTAACTGTAATGTTGAAAATAATATCTGTTCCTATCTAAATATAGAGTAGCCGATACTGTAAAGAAGCAATGCCGTGTGCTGACAAGTAGATTACTTGGAGATGATGTAATCCCTTTTCCAAAATTTAGGGCAATAATTTAGCCAGCGTGAATAAATCATAATCACGTGATATGCAGAACTGAGGAATGTGGGAGAAGAATTTGGTAGAGGACTGTTAAAAATATCCCTCTACCAGTCTATGGATCGTGCCCACGGCTGAACTATATCATCGAAAAAAGTCTGCGGCCTATACAGTATGACCAACTTATAAAGGTTATAATACAGAATGAAAAGAGGATGCCATTGCTTTGAGGGGATAATATGGCCATAATAGAAAGAAGAAGCATCATATGACGGTACACGAATGTCCAGTCACTGAATAGAACACGTGTATGAGCACTGACAGGTGAAAACATTGGATCTATGAGGTCACATGCACTGAGCCAAATTCAAGATACTGGTCTCAAATGTAACATACATAGAAATATATTGTCTCTTTCTGTACCTTTATTAGAATACAGGTGAAAAAATCATGGCAGCACTCTATGCTATTCTAAAGGGATTCTTTACCATGAAGTATGGCTTCTATGGGAAATTATGGCACACCATACAATGTTATTTGGACTGATCCACATGTTCAGAAACAAGCAGGTGTGAATAGCACATGAAATACACTTGGTCATTAAAGGACCACTCCAGAGTATTGCTTTTATTAATAAACGGGTGGTCCACTACTAGTATAACCCCTTCTGATTCCACATGTCTCCTCAAGGTAAAATAAAAAATCCTATACTCACCTCCCGTGCTGGCGATGTTTCAGTGGTGTTAGTAATCATGTTTCAAGACGCCACGACTGCCGCTCACTTCATATCGATTAACTCATTGGTCCAAAGGCGGGAGACAGAAGCCAGTGGTGATTGGTAACAGGGCTCTCATGATGTCGCAAAGTCAATTGAGACCCAGGAATGCAATTACTGAAACCGCTGGAACTGTGCCAGCACGGGAAGTGAGTACAGGCTTTCTTTAATTTTACCTGGGGGAGACATATCGAATCAGAAGGAGTTTTGCTAGTAGTGGACAACCCCTTTAACCCTTTCTTTAGCCATTAGTAATATGTGCACAGTGTATTATTACAATACTTACTCATTGCTGCTGGCTCTCCTTTCCAGCACCTCTCTGGTCCTTTTTTGCACCATGTGAGCCAGATACTCCCAACTGTAGTCACATGATACAGAAAAGGACCAAATGGAAAAGGAGATAAGGCAGTGACGGGTATGCATTCTGATGTACAGTATGTACTGTGCACATATTACTGATGGTTACATGATTGGGACAGTACAGTGGCTCAATTGGTTTAAATCCCAAGTGCAACATCTGCAAGGAGTTTGTATGTTCTCCCTGCGTTTGTGTGGGTCTCCTACAAGTTCTCTAGTTTCCTCCCACACTCCAAACACATGCTGATAGGGAATTTAGATTGTGAGGTCCAGTGGTGACAGCGATGATATCGGGAAAACGCTACAGAATTTGATGGCATTATATCAGCAGTAGATAATAATAATAATAATAATAATAATAATAATAATAAAGGAAGGGTTAATAAGTAAAAAAAATACTGGAGTGGTCCAAAAGCCTTGGTTAGTAAAGGACTGAACAGTGAAATGAGAATACTATGTTGAGTGTGTGGTAAGGAATTTCAGGCAATGAGTTGATTAAACTATTTAATTTTTAGCTAATTTTAAGGGAATTAAGCAAAATATTTATTCAAAGATGTACAACTTTACTTACTGCTTATGATAATACGCTTGACAAATAACTACCATTAGAACATGTCTAAGGAAAATATTTGCAGAAATGTTCAGTATTATGGTGGATACAAGAATTTACACAAGAGACTTGTAAAATATTTGCCAAACATGACCTATAAACCGACTGTGTAAATGAAGAAAGGCCACTGGGCGCTATTGAGCTGATCTCCATTCCAAACGGAGTTCTACATTGTGGGAAATTGAAGCTTTATTTGTCATGAATTACTTTTGATTAGCATTGGTTTTAGACCATGCGTTGTTCCGGCAAAACATAAAGATGGGGCCCAACCCTGGTTAGCTCCTGTCACTCTGCCACTGGGTGATAACAAATGTGCTGATCTTCCATCTTTATAATAACTGTCAATTAGCAGGTAAGATGGTGAAGAAAGTACTAAACCTTATTGAAATGGTGAGAAGAAGGTGATTGTTCAAGATAGTAAAACCCGGTTGAGCAGTGTGTGCGGGTGAGGGGGGGGAGAGGAGGCAATTGAAACATTTCCAATAACTTCTCTTCTATGTTCACTAGTGATGAGTGAATCTTTTAAAACTTGAATTGTGTCAGGGTATGTGACTTCCAGCAAAGCAAATGAAAAACACTCCAAAAAAACTCTAATTGGCCCTGAAAATCAGTGCATGTGTGATTAAATTGAAGCAGCGCTATCAGTACACTAATCAAGCAAGAAGCATCTGCCAATTATGAGTCCCTCCCTACTCTTGCCTCACAGTCACAGTGACCTCCTTATATAAATGCATATTATTCTCTTTTTTACACTCTATAGGTTTTTTTTTTCATTGTTTTATGACTTTCTCTCCCTATCTCTATGGCTAAGATGTGAAATGAACTGCTAAATGTCCTCACTATCCCGATTCACCATAAATTTGCTGCTGCATTTCCTTCTTCTGCTTTTATACAGGCTTTCATACTCTTTCCTGGTTAACTGTGCTATGCCACATGATGACGACAAGGCATTATAGAGAAGCCCAGTGGTGATCATGTTTTCCTTCTATGCCTGAACCAGTTTTCTTAAATGTGTTAAGACCTAGTTACACTAAGTGACATTCCAGCGATCCCAACAACGATACGACCTGCCCGGGATCGCTGGAATGTCACTAAGTGGTCGCTGGTGAGATGCCACAGAGGCAGATCTACTCACCGATGCGGCAAACCCAGACGGTCGTTGGGATCTGTCACTTTTCA
The DNA here is from genome assembly GCA_033576535.1 of Allobates femoralis. NCBI lineage: Eukaryota > Metazoa > Chordata > Amphibia > Anura > Aromobatidae > Allobates > Allobates femoralis. Next base: position 484,664,588 of record JARQOC010000005.1, on the reverse strand, counting down.
CGGGCGTAATATGGAGATCGTTGGTCGTTAACCCATGTCACACACGCCGATGCAGCATGGCCAGCGGGAGACCAATGATGAAAAAATGGTCCAGGCCATTCCGTAACAATCAGCAATCTAACAGCGGGGGGCGCTCGCTGCTACATGTCACACGCAGTGATATCACTGGCGAGGTCGTTGCAACGTCACAAAACCGGTGACGTTGTGGCGATATCTTTAGCGATATCGCTATGTGTAACGAGGCCTTTAAGTGGGGATTGACATAATAAGTTATTTATGCAAATCAAATTCCCTATTGTTCAAATTAAGCTGGCTTAATCACATTCCTAAAAATTCAACATTAATTCAATTCACATCCAATGTATTCAGACATATATAATGTCACAATTGGCTATAGCTACTGTACATAGTCTAATATGTTTTATTTTTAATACTATTTTTTGATGTTTTTACTTTCACCTTTACTTTGTACGCTGATTAAAAAATGCTGCTATTTAATAAACAAAATGAATCAGGTTATCCAAATTTGATATTGGTGCTCCATTTTTAGGTTGTTGTTTCTATGTAGTACTTTGGTTTGGATTCATCATCTTTGGAAAAGTTTGTGCTTTATCATAAGCTTTAGTCTGTGCATCTTTTTCTTTATAAGTTTTCTGACATTCTTGAAGTTTTTTTCCTGTTTAAATTCTTTTTTATTTTTCCTTGACGATTTAGATAGATTTATGACTTTTTTCTATTTTGCACCAAATTCTTGAACTGTGCATGCCAATTTGAAGACTTTGGTACAAAAAAAGTGAAAGACTAGCACAAGACAAAAAACTGATTTTACAAAATGACATCTGAGTCCAAAAGTTAAAATACGCTTTGTATCAGCTCATGAACGCGACAAGGCACTAGACATCCATGTATTAAAGTGAATCTGTCAGCAGCTGTTTCTTACCTCATCTGACAGCAGCATAATGTATGTAAAAAAACCTGCAAATTGACAAGGTAACAATCCTTATAGTCATAATCAGCTCTTTAACAAGCCTTTTAATATGACTTAGGATTTGTGCCAGATCAGAACCCCAAACTGTAGACGCTGTGTTTCGGGGTGATTGCCCCTCATCAGTGCAGTGTGTGGGAATTCTGATCTGGCTGTATGAGAGGCTGAGACGAGGTCTGGGGGAACAGCTATTCTCCGTATGGAGAGGAATCCTCCAGCTGGCATAATGAGAACTGATAAGGAGACTTATAGCCACAATGCTCCTCTTGGAAATATGCAAATTGTCACTTCAGTGAGGAAGTGAAAAACTCTAATGCCACCCAATAAGGGTAGCAATCCTTTAAGTCATAATCGACTCTTTAACAAGCCTTTTAATATGACTTAGGATTTGTGCCAGATCAGAACCCCAAACTGCAGATGCTGCATTTCGGGGTGACTGCCCCTCATCAGGCTAAAACGAGGTCTGGGGGACTAGCTATTCTCCTTATGGATAGGAATATGCCTGCTGGCATAAGGTTAACCGATAAGGAGACTTACAGCCGCAATGCATTCAGTGAGGAAGTCAAAAACTCTAATGCCACCCAATAAGGGTAGCAATCCTCAAAGTCATAATTGACTCTTTAACAAGCCTTTTAATATGATTTAGGATTTAAAGAAATTTAGGATGTAAAGAAACCCTGAATCAAATAATTGAGTTTTAATGCAGCTGTGCTGGGAGAGCTGCCCCTGCCCACACCAGACTCTCTATAATGATTGTGCATTGACTGTGAGGTGTCAATCACAGGAGGGGTGTGTCGGACTGCCTTATGCATGACTTTGCAGTCCTGCAATGGTAATAACAGAGTAATATAGCCTTTAGTTTACATAAATAATAGCAGAGAGCCAGAAAAGAGAAGAACAGTAGTTTTCTGTCTTTTAACCCTTGTAGCATGCTGTCCTCTGCTTACATAGAAAAACCTGCTGACAGATTCCGTTTAACTGAATAGCACAGCGACTTTCTTTTATAACAGGAGCTGCAATGTGAATCTGTGATTTGCTTGCTTTCCAATATGAACCCTGAACAATCCGATTAATGTGAACAGAGCCTAAAGAACGGAAAAAAAATGTAAATACTTTATAAGGGAAAAAACAAAGGGGTAAAGTGCCCCGCGAATTGATATTTGGTTGAAAGGCATTTGTATAAGGTAATACATTTTTCCACTAATTGCCCAATAGACCATTGGAAAAGGATCGTTCCTGATACATTATTGGGTTGCTTTGTACTTTAGTTCTAAGCTGTTTTATGTTAAACAATGTCTGTGGTCAGTTCCTGCATTAGAGGCAGATGACACAGCGCTTCTGATGGTCTGAGGATGGAGAACAACTCCTACCTTTGTATCACTGTGATGTGTGCCAAGTGCAAATCAGGACTTAATGAAAAAAGACAGGAAATGGGGGTAAAGGAGAAAGCAGGACCTCTTGTAGAGTCTGCACTAGACATAGGTAACACGAGATCCAGGAAGCTCCATAGCTCTTCTTTGAAGATAGAATGAAGACTTTTACAAATAGCTGGTTTTATTACAGTTATTACTGTACATTCTTGGAGAAAAGCTGATGTTTATTTGACATGTAGCCTTTTTATATGAAATCTGATCACCTCAATGATAAACATTCTAACCTTCTATTAATTAGCAGGCTATGTGGCATTCTCTTCCTCGCTTTATCTCCTCCTTTTCCCTGATTTCTTCAAAATGAAACATTAGGATAGAGTTCACCACCCCATGATTTGACTATTGTAGTCACAGCCGTATACCAATAGCAGATTCAGAGGCTCCAGTTGCAACCAGACCTCTATGCCTCGAGGCCGATCTTATGAGAACAGCTCAAGTGGGTGGTGCAGCAGTGTGCAGTGACCCCAAATAGTTAAAATGGAAAATTGAAAAAGTCCATCTGGTTAAATCTTTTTATTCAACAAGGTATTCTGAAAAACATACATTGTTAACATTGATCAGTCTGAAACATAACAAACTTTGTCGAAAATATATACCGTATATCCAATGTAATTTTGTTTTGCAGGGAGTAAGGAAATCCGACTCCTGCCTCATACAGTTTAAGTTCTCTATATTTTATTTAAAAAAAAGGAGTTATACATTTATATTCCACCACTAGTTGTAAAACAAAATGCAATAAAAAAGTAAAGTCTGGGTACATACTATGTTCAGTTTATACATCCAATGTCCTACAATTGCATCCAATTGTCAATTCCTATCATTATAGAACAGCAAGAGCAAGATAACTGCATCAGAATTTTGGGTTAAAATGGGTTTCTAACAATTAAACTGGATGGAAATTCAAAAGCTTCCGAGGCACCAAAGAATTCAAATTGCATAAAACAAAGCTTTTATTTCATCTTAAAAAGAATGATCAAACTAAGCTAAGATTGTTTCATGGTTATTAATACATCTTATTTTAACATGTATATTTGCAAAGTATTACATTTCTCACTTCTATGTATGAGTCCTTTTGTATTTTTAAAGGGGTTGTCCACTACTAGGACAAATCCTTCTTATTCCCAATGTATGGCCCCCATTAATATAAAACCACTTAAACTCACCTCCTGTGCCGCCATGGTTGCAGCAGTGCTGGCGCTCGTGGTCCTGTGATTCACATGAGGTTGTGATGTGTCGCAAGTCCCACGCCCAATAACGGCCGGCTTCCTTCTTCTCGCATTCGTATGTATGAGTACTGAACAGCAAGCGAGAGCTGCGGCTGGCCGCTTACTTCCTGTTTATTAATCATTTGCCAAATACGGGTCATAGAAGCTACTGGTGATTGGGTGCCGAGCTCGCATGATGTCACAACCTCACGTGAGCACCGGGAACATGAGTACTGGGCTGCTGGAATCATGGTGGCACAGGAGGCGAGTATAAGCTTTTTATTTTAATGGGGCCAAACATGGGGAGTGAGAATGGTATGTCCAACTAGTGGACATCCCCTTTAAAAATAGACCAAAAGTTTCATATGTATAGTGAGAAATATAATACTTTGCAAATATATATGTTAAAAGAAAATGTATTAATTACCATGAAACAATCTTAGCTTTAGATAGATATTTAAAAAATGATCAAACCTATAAGAATTTTATTGTGCATCGATTACATTTATGTTTCATAACAAAAAAAGACTGAGCTCTTTCCCATATACCAAAGCCTCTTAAAATACATAATCTTTTTATAGCCACTTGGTACATGTGAGTCAATAGTGATTAAAGCACAGCTGTGGTGAGTACACCATGAGACATGTCCACCAGATGTTCCCTCTCCCCTGAACAGACAATTATAAATTCTACTTTATTATTTCCTTGCGTTCACATTTCTAGCTCTGGAGGTATGTGACCATGCATGCTTTAGTTCTTGTTTAAGATGAAGGAATGCTATAGTCATCTCAGGATTTCAGGTTAATGGATCTCTCTACAAAATGACAAAGAAATTGTCATACATCATTATTTTATTGGATATTAGACAAAGTGGATATTCACTAACAGCTATGTATAACATACAGTATATAGAGAACATTGTAATGGAGAAAGGGGAAATACCATAGCTTGTTTAATTCCAATAAGCAACAGTATAATATATTGTCTGATGATTTTTTTGTGAAGTATACAACATGGGGGCATTTATTAACAGATGAATGATTAATAGATTATTATATAAATGTATTTACTTATTTGAGAAGTTATCTACTACAGGGATTCCCAACTTGTGGCTTGGGAGACACATGTGGCTCGTGGGCCCACACTCTATGACTCATGGCTGTCTGCCAGCTTGTTGCATTAGCACATAGTCTATTAAATGCAGATATCCAGATGGTGAAGCTATGTGAGTATTCATGCACAAATGAACAGATATGAATACCCATACACTGGCCTTGGGGATGTAGAGATAATTTAGTATGTTAAGCTGGAGCCAGGAGGATATTGCCTGTAGAGGAGGTTCTGTAGGTGGATGTGACGTTGCGGTGGGAGTGCTTGATGAGAGAAACAGAATGGAGATATTGTAGGAACCCCTGGATCTTAGTAATTGCCTCGCTGTTATCTCAGTGGAAAAGCTTTGGATGTCGTTATACTGGAATTGGGAACTATGGGTGTCACTATGTGGCTCCCCTCTGGCGGGATGCCACAGGAGGTACTGCACCCCAAGAGAAAGGTGTAGAATCTCCTTAGTCACAGGTGGAGGGGGGAACTACAGAGTCTGTCCACCGCACCCACCCACAGACACCCTAGCACAGGGGAATGTATTTCAGTAGGTCCCAGGGGGGTGGAGCTTAGGAGAGCGGGAGACATGAGTGACAATTGAGACACAAGTCAGTCAGAAGGTGACAGAGAGAGAGAACAGACAGACGCAGGGGACCCTGCTGTCCTGAGGAAAGGGCACCTTTAAGGAGCAGAGGTGATCCAGACAAGACAAGGGGACACTCCAGGTTTGGTCAGAGCCGTCTGTAGTGCCCAACTTATATCGGTAAACTGGAGCTGAGGCGGTTTGATTAGGTTTATCCCAAACCGCAGACCAGCGCATTGTGGGCCTTGATAAGGGAGCCACGACACCCACCAAGAAGCCAAATCCTACTAACTTTCTCACATGAGTGGCCATGAGAGTGAATGTGACCACTCCATACCTCTACAGATGGAAATCCTGGAAGTGATTCTTACTCCAATTAGCCATTTATGGCACATATGTCTCATAGCCTAAAGTGAATTTGTCAGGAGGTTTTCTGTAGAATCTGAGAGCAGCATGATAAAGGGAGAATCTGACTCCAGTAATGTGTCGCTTACTAAACTATTTTGTGCAGTTTTAATAAAATCCCTGTTTTCACTACTGTAGTTGTAGCACTGCTATGAATGCTAAGCTTTATGTGACATTGCCCACACCCCAATTGTCATCTTCCTTTATATACACTGCCAATCTGTGTTAAACAGATTAGCTAGTCTGCCTGACATACAACACCTAGTCCTGTAGTGATAATCTGATTGCACTGAAACTACAGCAAGCTGCTGACCAAATGATACATACCTGGAATCAGGCTCTCTGCCCCTACTTTATGATTCTCTCACCTTAGCAAAATGCCTGCTGACAGATTCCCTTTATTACTAGTTACATTGCAGCCCCTGAGGTTGATTCACTCTCACAATGTGGCCTCAGACTAGAAAATGTTGCAACTGGAGTTGTATAGGTTCAACATGGCCCTGGAAAAATTTCATAAGAAGCATTGGTAAAAATGTGCTAGTGTATCTAAACTTTTAGTGGTTGAAGGTTTCTGATAAATTCATCAGTATTGAAAATGTTACCATATATGCTGTTTATAGAGCACAAAACACAATAGACAAAGCCATATTGAAAGTGTAAGCAAAAATGTATCAAAAGAATTGTATAATGAATGATGGAGAGGTGAACGGTTTGCTCCAGCGATTAACATGGGAAAAAAAATAGTTTATTGTTTTTTTTTTGTTTTTTTTTTAATTTTCTAAGCTAGAAAGTTTATTTGTCTTGGTAATTAAATTATGGATGACACCTGTTTAACATTGTATTTAAAATGTAGTTTGAAATTGATGTTAATTGTTCACGTTTCTCTGATACGGTCGTTATGTTTGGGGATATTATTCCAGCCCTCTACAACTTAATTAACCAAATATACAATGCAAACCTCCATCTGGTAGAGTCATTTAACAGGGATAATTTTGCAGCGCCATAACTCAATGAGGCACAGAGGAAAAACTACTGAAATGCTATTTCCTTTGGAAGAGAATTATGTACAATTTCAGCGTGCTTAGAATTTCTAACAGCTAAAACCAACGGGGAGGTATCACTCTCATTTATATGACTTTCCCATGAGGACGCCGACGGCAGAGAATAAAGCTTGTGCAATTTTTCAAGAGCAACTCAAATATTTTGCTTTTGGACAGAAAATAACATTTCGCCTCGACGTCTTTCACGTTGAGGCGCATTTTTAATTAAATAAATTAATTGTGAATTTTAATTTTATTAGTAAAAAACAAAGTTGGATGGTGCTGACAGTATTATTAGGCTTTTTTAGTATTAGTGTTTTTGACTCTTACAAGGTAAAATTATAATTAACTTGTTTAACACAGTTAAAATAAACAGTATATTTTTATAACAAATTATTTTTTTCTTTATTCATGATTGTGGGAAACGGCACCAAGTTATATTATTCAGCTGTATCGAAGGAGCTGTTCTCAACTTCAACCTGGCAAATGGTTCATTGCTAAGGATAGGGTATGCTTGAATGTCACCATAATTTAATTTAGTACTAAACATTTTTGAAGGAGGTCCAGTAAACCAGACTGTTTCCTAAAAAGTAGTATCATGAGAAGACACTGGTACTATATAACCCATGTTCCAAATTATTATGCAAATTGGTTTTAAGTGTCATAGAGGTTTTTTTTTGTCAATGAAACCCATTGATGGTATTGTGTCTCAGGGTTCTTTGGATCACTGAAATCAATCTCAGATATCTGTGATAATTAGTTTGGCAGGTGAGCCCAATAAAAGGAAAACTGGGTGTTACGCAGGCCACTGTTTTCAAGTAACATGGGAAAGAAAACTGACCTCTCTGCTTCCGAAAAGCAACAAATAGTGCAATGCCTTGGACAAGGGATGAAAACATTAGATATTGCACAAAAACGTAAGCGTGATCATCGTATTGTGACGAAATTTGTGGCTGATTCTGAGCACAGATGTGTTCGTGCAGATAAAGGCAGAATGAGGAAGGTTTCTGCCAGGCAAGTTCATCAGATTAAGAGAGCAGCTGCTAAAAAGGCCTTACAAACCAGCAAACAGATATTTGAAGCTGCTTGTGCCTCTGGAGTCCCTCGAACCTCAAAGCATAGGATCCTTCAAAGGCTTGCTGTGGTGCATAAACCTACTATTCGGCCACCCCTAAACAGTGCTCACAAGCAGACACGGCTGCAGTGGGCCAGGACATACATGAAGACTAATTTTCAAACAGTCTTGTTTACTGATGAGTGCTGAGCAACCCTGGATGGTCCAGATGGATGGAGTAGTGGATGGTTTGTGGATGCCACCATACCCCAACAATGCTGCGACGTCAGCAAGGAGGTGGAGGAGTCATGTTTTGTGCCGGAATCATTGGGAAACATAGGGAACCTTTAAGGTTCCTGAAGGTGTGAAAATGACATCAGCAAAGTATATAGAGTTTCTGACTGAAAATTTCTTCCATGGTACAAAAAGCAAAAATGTGCCTTCAGGAGCAAAATCATCTTCATGCATGACAATGCACCGTCTCATGCTGCAAAGAATACCTCTGTGTCATTGACTACTCTGGCATAAAAGGATATAAACACATGGTGTGGCCACCATCTTCAACCCTATAGAGAAGCTTTGGAGTATAATCAAGCAAAAGATCTATGAGGGTGGGAGGCAGTTCACATCAAAACAGCAGCTCTGGGAGGCTATTCTGAAATCATGCAAAGAAATACAAGCAGAAACTCTCCAGAAACTCACAAGTTCAATAGATGCAAAAATTGTGAAGCTGATATCAAAAAAGGGTTCCTATGTTAACATGTAACTTGGCCTATTAGGATGTTTTGGAGTTAAATAGCTTTTTATTACAGTGAATGTGACCTCCTAATGCTGCAAATTCTACAAATGAGCATTTTCAGTTCTTTCAAACATATCAAATGTTTAGAAACGCTACTGTGCCTAATAATTTGGAACAGTGCATTTAGAGGTTTTTTTTAATTTTGAAGATTATACTGTTATCACTGGGAGTTTTTTTCAATAAAAATTCAATGTATACTTTAACAGGTGATGACTTTTATTACACTGACTGTCATTTGCACCGACCATTTAGGAATATCAGAGAAAAAGAACATTTGCATAATAATTTGTAACATGGTGTATGAATTAAAAATCTAGGGATCTCTTCTTCAGTTACCAAAATCAGGCTGTCCTTAAAGGGGTATTCTCAAGAACAAAGTTAATATTAATCAATAGATCTTGGAATACTAATAAGTTCTACAATTGGATTTGTTTAAAAAATGTTCCTGTGTTGAAATTATCTTATATATATGTCCCTGCTTTGTTCTGTGTAATGGATGTGTCTGACTGTACAGGGACATGGTCTGATCATACCACATCTCCAGTGCTGAGATAATCTTATATATATGTGTCACTACTATGTACTGTGTAATGGATGTGTCTGACTAAACAGGACATGGTCTGATCATACCGCATCTCCTGTGCTGAGATAATCTTATATATGTGTCCCTGCTGTGTTCTGTGTAATGGATGTGTCTGACCGTACAGGGACATGGTCTGATCATACCACATCTCCGTGCTGAGATAATCTTATATATGTGTCCCTGCTAATGTTACTGTGTAATGACTGTGTCTGACCGTACAGGGACATGGTCTGATCATACCACATCTCCTGTGCTGAGATAATCCTATATATTTGCCTCTGCTATGTACTGTGTAATGGATGTGTCTGGCTGTACAGGGACATGGACTGGATCCCGAGGCCACCATCAATCACTCAAAAAAATGAAAATGTGCTGCTCTGGAAGTTCTCAGAGGTGCTGAGATCCTGCATGAGCATGTACACAGAGCAGTGTATGGACCGAATAGAAAGTCTATGAGCCTGGACACATCACTTCTGCCTGCTGAGCAGTGCTGTGTAGTGCATTTTTCTAAAATAATTGGTGGAAGTCCAAAAATGGATTGGCCGGAAAAGTCAGGAATTACATAGAAAGTAAATAAAAAAATATATAATAATAGCTTCACTTTAAGGCTATGTCCACAATGGACGTGTTTGATCCATGTTTGGTTCTGCATTTTTTTTTAAACTGCACAAAAATGGATCAGTCACTGTGTCTGCCAGCAAACTGAATGGGATTTTCAATTTGCTGTGCAGGCGTTGATGTTTTTGACTGCTGCAGAAAGCACATCTAGAAAATAAGGGTACCATCAGACCTGTTGACGGTGCTGGAGATGTCGGCGGCGAGTGGCGGGAGCGCGCACGTTTTTGGCCCCGCCAAGTCGCCGTCTCCCATTTACATGGGGCGACACCTCCAGCATCGCGCCGGCGATCTGACAGGCGGCATCGCCACCGGGGTGTCTCAAAACCCAAGCGGTGAAGCAGTACAATGGGAGCCTATGGCTCCATCGCCTGTCAGGTCGCCGGCGGCCATTTACATGGGGCGATGTGGACACATCGCCCCGGATCAGCTGCCTGGTTTCACATCACTGATGTGAAACCAGGTGATCACTCAGAGGCGTCGACATCACCCTTTCACATTAGGCGACGCAGGGGCAATATCGGCGCCGATAGGCCACGCCCCTACATCGCCTGATACATCAGCGGTGCCGTCGCCAGGTGTGATGGCACCCTTATGAGCATGTGAATTAGTGCTCCATTTTTCTGCTGACTTTCCACACCACCAATGTTCCATTACTTACCCACTACAGCAGGGCTGGGCAGCTCCAGGCCTCGAGGGCCGCACACAGTCCAGGTTTTCTGGATATCCTTAGCATTTGACAGTTGGAATCATCACCTGTGCGGGAGATTGAATTAGCAACTGTCAAATGCTAAAGGATATACAGAAAACCTGCACTGTATACGGCCCTCGAGGCCTGGAGCTGCCCACCCCTGCACTACAATGATTCCACGGCGAGCTCCGGTGATGTCTTCCTTCCGGACATCAGTAGGTACAGTACTGAGAGGACCTGGCCATGTGGCTCAGCCTGAGAGTCACATGGGGCCAAGTCCTGTAAGTACTCGTACTACTCACAGGTCCTGTTGATGCCCGGATGGAAGACATCTCAGGGGCTCACCGTGGGATCGCCAAGGAGGGTAAGAAAATGTATGTGTGTGTCTCTGTCTATGTGTCTGTCTGTTAGTCTGTGTCCTCCGAAAACAGAGCAAAGAAGAAACACAAATAGATGATGCATTTGTGATGATTTTTTGCTAACAGAGGATCCGTTTTTGGTGCAGAAATTGCACCAAAAAAGTATAAACAAAAAGTGGAGCACAAACGCTCTATGTGAATGAGGCCTAAGGGTTTGCTGATATTGGTGTTTAAAGTAGACTAATGCAATCCGATAAAAAAATCAGATTACACCCAGACTAATATTGTTCAATGAGGCCGTGCAGATCTAAAATTTGTTTCTCAGCTGTATACCACCAGAAAAAATAACCGCAGCATGCTGAGAGTGGACGCATAAGTCGAAAAAGTCTACTATTTCCATGTCCATGCATGCAAGAAAGAAAAAATGGATGCCACACAGACCATCCAAGTGGCATTTTATACGGATGCATTACCAATGTTTATCATAGAATACTGCAAATGGTCTTGTACAGTAAATGATTGTAGAATAGTAGTTTCAGCGAAAACAGAAACACATAACATACGGATGCTAGGCGATAAAAATAGCAATTTGTTTCGTCCCACTTTTCTGGATAGGAATAAGATCAATTTTTTATATGCAAGTGTGAGCGAACACTGAGAATGAATACATCTTTGAATGCACTTTTACACATTAAGGGTACCTTTATACGCCGCTACTGGCGGGTGGCTACAACCAGCTACTTCACGTGCACGAGCACGCACAAACGGTTGCAAACGGTACCCGCACCACCTTTACACGCCGCAACAAGGTGCGCTACAGTAGGTTACATCTATCTCTAGATACACCGCCGGGTGTCTCAAGTTACCTTCTGCTGGGCACCTTACCTCATTTACACACCGCTACAACAAGCTAATATGGGCGGACCTGGTGCAGCAGGGACAACACATAGGCGTGCCACAATTGTGGATTACGAGACGTCCGTATGCTGATAGGACAAAGCAAGAACATCATGATTGGGCAGGCATCGCAGGAGGCTGTTTAATACATGACGCTCGAGCAATTGTGTAGTGTGACTGGTCAGCTCCTTAAATATGCCTCCCTATGCAGCGCCTACCAATCGTAATGCAGGAACTTCCTCCAATGAACGCTGATGGGGCGCGGTAACCCGGAGCCTGTGTCACGCCCCAGCTACATACCAGGTACATAGGCTGGTGTCCAGACATCCCTTCTGTTGCTTCTTTACACGCCAATACAGGTCGCTACAATCGGCTGTGTAGCCACCTGTTTCAGGGCAGTGCTCGGAAACAGGTGCCGCTACTGCCGGGTGGCTACTACCGTCTTCACACGCCGCTACTACGGGGTATATTGCCGATACAAGATACATTTCTCGCATGTATCCGGTTGTAGCCACCCGTCAGTAGCGGCGTGTAAAGGGACCCTATAGCAGTTGTAGATCCACACAATTGACACCAACTACGATATATCCATTCTGTAATAAAATGCCAAAACACGCAGCATGTTCACCCAGTATCCAGGGGTAAAGCTTGATTTTCCAAATCAGTAAATACAAAACAAAATAAACTTTTCATTGGTCTTCTTTAATCAAAAGTAACAAAGAACAAGCATTTCTCATAAAGACCGAGATATTGAGATATGGGAACTCGGAGATGCTGCCAAGAGGAAAGCATTTAGCCACATATAAAGGTTTCTAGCTGTTTATTATTATTCCGATGTTTGAAGTGTAACATGCTCATGTGAATTACTGGTTCCCAAACTTCCATTTAATGTGTTACCTTCCAGTTTGTCTAGCACGAACTGTGAAAAGGACAGAACGTTATGAGGAAAACAAGAGAATTGTACAATGCAGCCGTCCATCTTTACAGACAGGTCCCAGTGCTCTGATCGAGCACAACTAGACCTTTCCTGTTCTGAAATATGACAATCTGTAAAGAAAAATGTCAGTCATAATATAACTGAACAGAGATGACCTATTGTGAAGTGTTAATGAAGTGAGGTTACTAATGCTGGCTTCACACCACGTTTCTTTTGATCCGGGGCTGTCCGGTGTAAACCAGGCAGCTCCGGATCGGTTTTTGGCCCCATAGCAGCCTATGGGGCCGGATGGAGCCGGATGGCAGCTCTATACCCTCCGGTTTCATCACTCCGGGACAATCTGGGAGAATACGGATTATTCTCTCCGGACACCAAAATGATGCTTGCATCATTTTTTTGTCCGGGGAGAAAAATCTCCCCAATTTGCGGGATCCCGATTCGGCCGGATTCTCCCGGAGCTGGGGCAATCCGGTGCTCCCTAGCATGGGAGCCTATGGGGCCGGATTGCCCCGGACTGGGAAGAACCGGGAACCGGACACTGGCGGCTGCACGCCGCTGTTGTTTCAGGACTTGAAAAATCAGCAGCTGCAGCTGCAATTAGCAGCATCCGGCTGCACACAGGATCAGAGGGCACATTTGGCCCTCTGATTCTGTGTGCTGATCCGGTCGGGGCTGTCAGGGTCCTCCCGGACAGCCCCGGACCGGATCACACCGTGGTGTAAAGCAAGCCTTAAACTTAGGCTGGCTTCACACTGCAGTTTTTTTCCCTGATCAGGTTCGATCATGTTTGTGTGCCAAAACCAGGAGTGTCCCCAAAACTCAGAACAGGTGTCAATATTTCAATTATAGATTTTCTCTTCAAGTTCCTCTCCTGGTTTTGGCACACAAACCTGATGGATCCTGCAGTGTGAAACCAGCCTTATAAGTTATCACCTAATATACTTCCCTGAGTATGGATAGTTAGAGATGAGTGAATTAATTCTTAATCGTCTACATTATTTTTAAACAAACCAATAATTTGCTGGAATCTCTTGAGGGAATAATTAATGGGATAAAAAATGAGGAAGGATTATACTCACATGTCCTGCCATCAAACCCACCCTCCACACATGTCCCTCCATCCCACCAAGTCCTCTGCACATTTCTTGCCATCCCACCCAGTCCTCCCCACATGTTGAACCATCCCACCCCGTCCTCCGCTTATGTCCTGGCAAGCCACCAATTCCTCCGCACATGTCCTGCCATCCCACTAATTCCTTTGAAAATGTCCTTTTATCCTCCCAAGTCTTCTGCATGTGTTCTGACATCCCACCAGTCCTCAGTACATGTCCTGCCATATCATTAAGTCCTCCACATATGTCCTGCCATCCCACAAATTCCTCCGCACGTGTCCTGCTATCCCACCCAGTCCTGAGCACATGTCCGTCTATCCCACCAAGTCCTCCAAACATGTCCTGTCATCCCATCCAGTTCTCCACACATGTCATGTTATCCCAACCAGTCCTCCTAACATGTCTGGCCATCCCACTCAGTCCTCTGCATATGTCCTGCCATCCCATGTTCTCAGCACATGTCCTGCCATCCCACCCAGTCCTCAGCTCACTTGGGTTCCTTTTTCCCACAGTTTAGTATTCACTAGTGATGAGTGAGCATGGGTAAGCTTGGGTGCTCAGTACTCATAACGAGCAGTTGGATCTTCAGATGGGCCTGGCTCGAATACTCAAGTACAATGGAAGTCAATGGGGAACTCAATCATTTTTCTGGACGATTTTGATGCATTCAAAACTGCTGCAGCCAGAATCTTAAGTGATACTTCACTGGAATCTCTGTTGCTACATCATCGTGCTATTAGATTACTTAGCAAAAACCAGCTGACAGATTCCCCTAAAGGCTTAGGTTTTATGGTCAGAAAACTTCACAAACGTTACTATGTCTAATACAGATTTGATGAGTGCCCGTTAGGCTGACGACGTACTCAATATATTCAAAGAATGTCTCAGTGGTAAGAATTATGACATTGAAGCTATGGGTTTCCAGGTTCAAATCCCCCTGAGGATCATTTTGCATAGAGTTTTTCATGACGTATTCTGGTTTCCACCACTACTCCATAAATATACTAACAGGTATGTCAGTGCTACATAGGTAATAAATAATAATATGGGAAGAAAGACAACTTGAGGGACGTTTTGGTTTTGGACATACCGTTTTTGATTAATGATTAATGTAAAATGTTCTTAATTGCAGCATAGAGTATACTAGATTTACTCTCACAATGCAACTTTTTGGAAAATCTTCAACATTAACTCAAAATGCATTTGTCAATGAGTTGTCATACTGATAAAAGAACAGCTGAGTGCAAGTTTTGTTTGTGATCTGAATAAATCATTATATTGCTTATTGGATCTCGAGGCCGCGGGTTATGTCAGCTTTGCTTAGCTTGCAAAGACTGAATGCTCCAAGCTGTTTATAAGCAAAGTCTCAAATTATGTTGCACTTAATGTGTTGTTAAACTGTCCTTCACGATCTACAGAAAAGGTCAGTTCATTAAAATGAACCAGGATGGAAGTCATCAGGGAGAAGACATCTTTGTGGCACTGATTTAGAATCCTAAAGTAGTATTGAGTGTCTTGGGAAAGAAAAGGATTAACATGTATAAAAAGGTCAAGAATTATTTTGTACTGTTGTTGTTGTGAGGACGCTGGTCGGCAATGAGAATGGGGATTAAGTGCTCTTAGTTTTATTGTGCCCCTTTATGATTGTATATTTATTGCTCAATATCCTAATGCTTTTTGACCTTTCTCACAGATAGGACCTCAACAGATAGGTGACATGGTCCACTGAAGCTCGTAAGGAATGTGATGTCTCCTAGGCTGTTCCTCCTGTAAAGTCTAGCAGACCTTCTAGTGTCTACAGACTCCCTTGGGGAAAAAAGCATCATGGAGCCACCAGTGTCTTTTTTATTATATAATGAACTGACCTGTTTTGTATCAGTCATTTTCTTTACTAGTTAGGGACATATAGGATTGTGTATAATACCGCTTTATATCTATATATACAGTAGATGTAGCTTTTCTCAAATAAAAAAATCAAGATGCAGGGAGTTATTTCTTAACACTCAACACAACCAAAGCCATTAAATTGGTATAGTTAGGTGTAATAGTTACATTTTTCAGTATAGGGATAATTTTTTTTGATAATTAGAAAGGCTACATCTGCACATATTATTGAAATAGTTACTCAATGGGGTTTGTTCTCACATTGTACTATACTCACTATTAAAAATGTATAGCCAAGCACTGATCTTTAGGAAGTGGTGTAACTGGAAGCTCGCGGACCCTTTTGTGAAAGCTCCGACGGAGCTCCAAATTATTGCAAATCTTTAATAGTATTAGTCTTTTTCTATAGGCCAAAGGGAATTTTGGGGCCCCCTAGGCTCCAGAGCCTGGGTGCGACTGCAACCCCTGCATGGATTGTTGTTATGACCTTGTCTTTAAGACCATGTCAGCAGGAAATAGCTTTTTCTTTGCATGTGCCTGTCCATAGACCTTTGACATATTAGTGAGGTTAAAGAAGCTTTCAACTACTTGCATGAATTTTGGAAATCCCATCTACTGTATTACAGTATATAGGAAAATAAACTTATTTCCAATATAATTAAAGTCCAGAAAAATTAATCCAAGCTTCCAAAACACTAATGGCCACTTTACATGTCCCAACATCGTTTCAATATTGTATACAACGGAACGGGAGCGCGCACATTTTGGGCTGAAATCCAAGATCGAATAGGAGATGTTACACAGGGAGATATCGGCAGGCAACACAACTGCGATGTCTACGCCCCTTGTACGCGTGAACCAGGGAACGACCATTTAACATGGGAGTGAATAGGGGAAGTTGCTCTCCAAGTCGGTGTTGGGCTGCACACAGAACGATCCTGCCAGATCGTCCATCCAATATCGGCAGTTGGAGAGCCTGCACAATTCTTCCCCGATATCGTTTTGGCATCGTTCTGTATCGAAATTGCACATTTACACCACACAACGCACGAACGATATCGGCGCCAACGCACGAACCACATGACTTTTTATCGAAGTTGGATGACGATATCGGGACGTGTAAAGTGGCCATTATAAGTGATTTAGGATACAATAAATGTCACAGGTGTCAATTGTAGCAAAGCATTCATACAGTGCATCCATGAGGTTGTCATTTCTATAATTCCAGCTTGCTTTGTAAAAAATGGTACCCATATCATCAGTGTTTTGGATCCACTATAAACCAAGCCAGGGAATCCGATTAAATGATATGAAGAGAAAGACCCAGGGAAAAGTAGAAGGCCCATGTACAAGGTGACAAAAATACAAATATTTGTATTGGATGCAAGTGAAGAATTTACTATGGTGAAAGGTACCCATAATGTGTATATGAGAAGGAAGTTATAGTCACCATATTGGAACATGAGTCCCTTTACGGGGAGCTGACAGTAAGTTAAGACAAGACTAGAGTCTGTGACTCTCCAAGAATGGACTTTGACAGTAGCAGTGAGGGGTCATATTGATGACACCTCTAAGGGAGGCATCACAAGTAAATGGGCAACTGAGAGTAACTGTGAGTGGCCGTAGCATTACACCTCGGCCCATGAGGTCCTCACAGGGGAAGACGAGGGCTCCCAGAATTGTTGACTGAATTGCTATGTGGTACAAGACTTTGATGTGCAAAAAAATGAAGTGCCATTATGTGTAACTGAGATATGCACATGCCTGCTTATTGCAACAAAGAGGTTTGTAAAGCATTATGCCTATTATTGATGTATATAGTTTCTATCATGTTGAAGTACAGTAAAGAACGTATTTTTAGATGTTGGTCTCTCTCAGTTCATTGCCTGCTATCTCCAATGGCAACATGCTACCTACAGAGGCTCATTACCCAGGTAACAACCATAACAAAGTCACACACACCTAGCCAGGACCTTTATTTTCATAAAGCGTGTGAATCGTGATATAATATAATGTATTGCGATATGCATAATATAATGTATTATGTATATGACTCACCGTTGCCGAATGCTCATGTCTCAGGCGATGCAGCACTTGTCACGGTTCTGTGCCTGAGGCTGTGGGGCCCGGTGGTCAGATCAAATGGATATTAGGATAGGATGTTTCTTGATTGTCGTGACGCCACCTGTGGGAGTCCGGTGAATGCACCGGCACTGCTTGGGCCTCCGGGGGATGTGCGGCAGCTAGATGGGATGCTCCCCACAGATACAGGAGTCCCGGGCCAGGAGCTGCACTGGATGGAATACAGCAGCTCAGGTAGTTGCTGGACAGAGTTAATAACAGTTCTTAAGAAAGACACGGACACTGGATTCCTCTGTAACGGGTCTTTACTGTAACGGTTGGTTCGGTACACGGTATACAGTCTTAGGTAACGGACCGGGTGGTCCCAGTGGTGGCTGGCTTTAGTCCAGAGCTTTACGTCCTTTATCTAACTGTCTTTTCTGGTTGCCGTTGTCACCTTAGGGTGCCAGTTCGAGGTACGGGGAAGACTTCTGAAGGACTCTCTACCGGCTCGAATCCCGATTTCTGGGGCCTGTTTCCCGGAGGTGAGTATCTCGCTGGCAAGACGGATTGGTTGCGGTGGTAGTGAGGGCTCCTAAAAAGCTACTCCGTCACTCCGGTTTGCGGAACAGCGGTGGACGTCTCTTTGCCTCGGAACCGGTGATCCGGTAGGTTCGGGCACAGGTATAATTTGACCCGCTCGGTAGTTGCCTGTGTCCGGTACTGGGTCACCGCTTAATGGTGCCCAGCCGGTAAAGTTCGGTACCAGGCTGCACGGCACTGTGCAGATCCTGTTCCTACTCTTTCCTCCCGACTACCACTCCTACGTTTCTAACTTCCCCCACACACTACTTCTTTCACTCCTCCCACCAGGACCTGATTGGCCCTCTACCTCTAGTGTGTTGTGTGGTGTATGGAGCTCTGGGTTTAACCATGTAATCACTGAGACGGAAGATATTACATCTTCAGTCAGGAATGCAATACCTTCCTGTGACGCACTCGTTGCGGGGCGCCACATATAACATATAGCAGTGTTATAGGTACAACATATAGAAATGTTTTGGTAATGTATGCCATTGGATATAAATATAGGATGTTGGGTAAGGGACTTCTGCCCAGCAACAGACTGCAGGATACAAGACAAGTGTTGGGACTAGCCCAAAATGGGAGGAGTTAGTCCTCAGGGTAAGAGACAGTTTCTTTTCACAACTTCAGATAGGTTCCTGATAGTGACTAGTACGGACATACAAGTCAGAAAGGCTGTTGACATGGTAAGTAGTGGGCGACTCAGGCAACTGCAATGTTGAGACTGGAATAAGATAGTGTGATTCAAGAGTGTTGACCAAGACAGATTGAGAGACACTATTGTAACTAGAGAACAATCATCCAGCAAAATGGCTCCAAGCCAGAGAGGGCACAGATGAGACGGTGGTGACAAGGCCTCTAGCCTAAGAGAACCAAGTCAGGAATGAAGACACAGAGTAATGACCAGGCCAGGTATTGAGTTATCCTCTAGTGGTGCTTGAACGTAGTCGGAATTCCATGGATGGACCTACATTAGAGTCTGCATGTGAAAGTCTCTTCACTGACAATATGGCAAATCTCCTACCCCCTCCTTTACACCCCTTCCCTATAAGGAGAGAAGAGCTGTGGAGCCATGTATTGTAAATAGTGACTGTTATGGACAGTACTGGATTGTGCTGAGACTCACATGACCAGAAAGAATGGGAGCAAGCCAATGGGAACTAGAACTGTGTCTGATAATGTGGTATGAAATTAGAACTTTAGTTAATTTATGTGCCTGCTATCTCACATGAGAATTTGTGACTAAAGAACTGTGGAAACTATTAAGTAAAAACTGTTTGGTCTTTGTTTAAGTTTGAGACTATATCTGGTCTTGGCCTTCCTAAGGCTGGTTTCACACTACGATTTTGTGCCTGTCCGTGGGATCCGACTTTGAAGGAGGATCCCACAGACAGGCACGGATCCACACGGATCCCTGCAATCGGATGGCAAATAGCCATCCGATCTGCAGGATCCGTGTGGATCCTGCGGTCCCCTGTCTCTCTCCTACTCCTGCCTCCTCCAATCTTCTTCCCTCTCCTATTTTATATGCTGTGCCCCTGCTATTCTATTCTGTGTCCCCGCTTCTCTATCCTCATCTATCCTCATATTCCCATGCCTGTCCCCTGTCCTCTTCCCTGTGTGTAAAAAAAAAAAACTCCTCCGGGAGTATACATCATCTCTCACCGGCTCCAACGCTGCAGCACCATCAGGACTGAAGGACCTGTGATGATGTCACAGATCCGGTCACATGACTGTCAGCTGACCGGATCTGTGACATCATCACAGGCTCTTCAGTCCTGATGGTGCTGCAGCGTTGGAGCCGGTGACAGGTGATGTATACTCCCGGAGGATTTTTTTTTTTTTTTACACACAGGGAAGAGGACAGGGAAGAGGACAGGGGACAGGATAGGGATAGATGAGGATAGAGAAGCGGGGACACAGAATAGAATAGTGGGGCACAGTATATAGAATAGGAGAGGGAAGAAGATGGAGGAGCAGAAGCAGGGAATACGGAGACAGCGACATCGGATCCGAGGTGAACTTGGATCCGATGTCCATAGGCTCCCATGCTGTGGGCACTCAGATCAGCATCGGATCAGCAGTGATCCGATGCTGTCCGATGTGAGTCACGGACACAAAATCGTAGCAGGCTACGATTTTGTGCCTGTAATTAAATCGGATGGGATCGGATGGTGCCAAAATCGGATGTCAATAGTGGCACATCCAATGCCATACCCATTCCCATAGGGGGACATGGGATCCGATTTCGGATCCGAATTTATCCGTTTTGAAACGGATACAATCGGATGACCGAAAATCGTGATGTGAAAGCAGCCTAAGACAAAAGCAACATGTGGTCTTCTTAGAGTTACGGCCTACATCGCAGAAGTCTACGCACCCACCCAGGACCACGATTTTCATGCAGCGTGCAGAGGCATTCAGAGTCAATCTTTTGCCCAAACTACTGCATGTGCCACTCTACCGACATGATACAAAAGCATTTCCACATTGAAGACATAATGTTCTAGATCAAACATTTATTAGACCTTGCTTCTTAAAAAAACAAGCAACTTACACTAAAGTGGTTCCTTTGTGATTGCACCAGTCTTTAAAGCTCCACAATTATACAGTATAACCTAATAAATGAGACCTTGATTACCTTCTACCTTTGAGATAGATATATAGAGTGAATGCTAATGCTATCTTTACATTGTGAGCTGCTGCTAGATTGCTAAACTATATAGCTACTGAAGGTTACATGCATTTTACTATTTTAGCAAGAGAGGTTTAATGCAGCATACCACCCCTGTTTCCTAGGGCTAGTTTCCTCACCACATTAACAATGAAGTGTGACCTTACTGCATGATTGAGTAGATTATCCACTTACAATTAATTACTAGTGATTAAGATAGCAACAAGAAACTGCTAATCAATTCTAAAATTGGTTCCATATAGAGGTATTACACTTGCAGGGTATGGATAGCGTGAAATTAACATTGGTTGAAAATTAATATAACAAACAAAAAATAGATTTTCACACGGTTGTGTATGATTTGTTTACTTGCTCTAATTTCGCCAACTAGATGTAGTAGTCAACCATGGACTAAGAAATATCTATCTCAGTTGGGTGCTTCTGGGAAAATCAATAATCATTTTTCCAGTATTGTTGGCATTAGAAACCTTCAACACCGATGTAAAAAAGCCCAAATGGGCAGATGGAGAGTCAGTCGTTGGCCCTATTGTTTTGCAGTGCTGAGACCTCGGCTCAAAACCAGCCAAAGACAATATCTACAAGGAGGTTGTATATTCTTCCAGTGTTTGTGTAGTTGCCTCCGGGTTCTCCAGTTTCTTCCCACACTCCAAAGTCATAATGTAGGAATTTAGATAGTGATCCCCAATGGGACCAGTGATGATGTCTGTAACGTGCTGTAGAATATGATGGTGCTACCTAAGCAACCAATAAATAAGTGGCTTCTTCTTTTATTGCATTTTGAGTGTTTTTTCCATCTTTAATCTACAAGTAACTTTATTCATGAGATGTACTTTAGTGACAGATTTCACTTTTAGGCTTAAAATGAATTTGCAACATGAAAAGTAATACTCTAAAACTCCATTAACTGGAACAATAGGCTGCATAACATTACAGATTTTGAGCTGCAATTGTATTCTGAAACCATTATTTAATTTTTTTGCAGAAAAGGCTGTTATATGTGTATAGTCCATTATCCAGTCTACAAAAATTTCAGGTTATGTAACAAGATGATCACAGCTGCCATTGTGATCATGATTTATCACTATGTGACATCGCCCAAAATGTTGTAACATTGCCGACAAATAAACTGAAAGTTATATGAGAAAAATATCTAATGAGACTGTGAGATAAACCTCTGGGATGCTGGGAGCCAAACGCAAACTGATAAAATCCTAAGCAAAATAGGCAAATTAAGTATTAAAATTTTGACAAACAAAAACACTTAATATTTCAACCACCCAGTAATGGTGAGAGGTTTTTTGCAAACTCAGTGACAACAAATTAAGCCTAATCTCCATTAAAACCTGGAGTCACCGAGCTAGTTCCAATAGATTGTAACATGCAGTGGCTGCCAGCTGACATGACATGCCTACTCTTGTGACTCATACATCACTATCATATGTCCCCCAGTCACGGGCACACTGACACCAGCTGCCACCCTCTGTTTGGAAAGCAGAGTGTATTGCAGTGCAGGGACCTGACAGGTCTCTGCCTAAAATATGCACTTTAACTGGATGTGCATCCTTGATGTCCATTCAGCTGAAGTAGGAGCTGAGGTAGGTGGATCCCCCTCTACCCCCGGGCCTGGTCATGAACTCAACCTATGTGACTGTGATCATTACACCCTATTTGAAAGAGGATTGACTGGAGAATATTCCTTTCATAATTGTGGCATACACGTTGGTCTATATTGGTGTTTGCTACTGTTAAAACTGTGCAAAAAGAGTGCAGCACTCTTAGGCCATGTTTTCACTGCATTTTGTTTAACTGCACTACAAATGGATCAATCACTGTGTCTGCCAGCTGCCAGCAAAGTGAATGGGATTTTCCCAGCGGTTTTGACTACTGCGTTAGTAGTACAGAAAACACATCTAGAAAATAATGAGGTGTCAATTAGCGCTCCATTTTTTCTGCTGCACATTCCACACCACCAACTTATCATTACTTAACCTCCCCGGCTGATCGCACGGCGAGCCCTGGCGATGTGTTTCTTCAGAGCATCGGCAGAACCTGCAGGTTTGGTACTGGCAGGACCTTCCCATGTGACTCAGCCTGAGAGTCACTGTGGGGCCTAGTCCTTCAGTACTCTGCAGGTCCTGTCAATGCCGGAAGGAAGACATGACCAGGACTCGCCTTGTGATCATTGTGGAAGGAGATAAAGTATGTGTGTGTCTCTGTCTGTTTGTCTGTGAGTCTGTATGTGTCCCCAGAAAACAGATCAAAAAAGCAATACAAATGGATGATGCATTTCCAATGCATTTTTGTAAAAAAAGAGCATCCATTTTTTGTGCAGAAACTGTAGTCCTGTCGGACACAAGGCAGGCGTCACATACCAAGTTACTGTTAAAGTTCTTGAGGTCTACACCAAGGACCCTAAAAAAACTTCTCTCCAAAAACATAGCAAACCAAGAGTTTGATTTAACAGGCTTAGGCATAAGGGCCATGCTATGCTCATTTAAACGGACATTGGACCATTAGAAGACCAATCCTGATGAAGACCCACTGTTGGGTCGAAACGTTGATTGTTTGTCTTCACAACTGCAAATTAATAAAAAAAACACATCATAAAGATACGACTTCTCAAGCTTCTCATTGACAGTGTGCCAGGGATAAACTTTATTACCTGACGGATTTTTTTCCCTTTGGCACCCAATTCGGTGGTCATGCCAGATCTTTTATAAAGTATATAGGGAGCAAAGTAGTGTCATGTCGAGGTTGATAGGACAATCAAAATCCACAAAAGAGAAAGGAAAAGTGATTCAAAAATGAATAAAAAAGATGTTTATTTATCAGAGTACATGAATCATTTCAATCAATCCTGGGCTTTCACACCAATCAAAAAAGCCTAGACCTAAACCTTACAAGTTCAAAAATACCAAACAAGGATATGCACCATCATTTTCTTGGTCATGTTAAAAAAATACATAACAATAACACATATAACACATACAGGGGCCAATTCATTACTGCATTTGCAACTTTTTTTGGGACTAGCTTTTGGTATTTGTTTGCTTGTTTTTGACTTATACTTAATTCTACTTTTAATTTGCACAGTTGTTACAGTCTATTGTATAGGTGTTTACCATTTTTTATGCTCACCATTGTGTGCAGAGTTTAGGATATCCAGATATTTTCACCTGAATCATCATTTGGGACTTTAAAAAAAAAAAAAAAAAATGTTGCTAAATTTGTTGCTAATCTACTCCCGTTCCTTTTGTAGTGATTTTATGGATGGCAGATATTTTAGCATAATTTTTGTCATATTTGCAAAGTGTGCAACTATTTGATCTAAAGATATGCATAAGAAGAGGGCAAATTTTTCTTGGTGCGAAATTCATAAACTGCTTGGACCATTTAGAAAAATATGGCTAAAAAAATGACATCCAATAAAAAACTGAAAAATTACTTAAGTGAAAACACACAGGATAAATTGTGGAGATCGACTAAACAGAGGTGATACCAAAAGGTAAGCTGGTCAATGCAGAAAACCACCTCACCCGATACACGTGTCAAATTATGGCTTCATGTGTGTGTCAGAGAAAGAAAAAACTTGAAATAGTGAAGATGATGGCCTGCTTTCAAGAGTGTTCTGTAATATCCTTATTTACATCAGTTGTACTTATATCACATACTGTACACAGGAACCGTTTCGTGAGTGTTTCTTGGTATATTGGCACCAAGCTTTTATATTATTCCATCACTATTACTGTACATTCATCTGTGTAAGCAGCCTTGTAGTCTCTTTTTTCTTCTTTCTGGACTTTTTGTTATCACATTACTGTTGTTTTTCAAGCAGAATTTAGCTGGTTGTTGAATTTACTCAACAAACAATAATGAACAAACAAGCACTTCTCAAATTCAAGTCAGCACTCACAACCACTAAACAGAATTACTTCATTACCCTCATATCCTCTTTGTCCCACAACCCCAGGCAGGTTATTTAACACATTTACTTCCCCCACTCCTCCTCATCTATATCTCTGCAGAAGACTTGGCAACACACTTCACCAGCAAGATTGATCAGATCAGACAAGTCTTCCTGCCCTAACTACCACAACCCCTATGTATACCAGACCACTCCCCTCCCCCCACTAACCCTCCTCCCTGTCATCACTGAAGATGAACTTGCACACCTCCTCTCCAAATCGCACCTCACCACTTGTGCATCAGACCCGATCCCTTCCCACTTTCTCGCTAACCTCACTACCACGCTTATTCCAGCCCTGACCTCTCTCTTCAATCTATCACTAACCTCTCATACCTTTCCTTCCACTTTCAAACACGCAACAAATACACCTGTCTTGAAGACGCCATCACTCGACCCAATCTCCACATCCAGCTGCTGCCCCATATCGCTGCTCCTGTTCACCTTCAAACTTCTTGAAAAGCATGTCCACACTGTACTTTCCTCCCACCTCTCATCCAACTATCTCTTTGACAACTTAAATCTGGCTTCTGCCCCACCACTTCACCGAAACTGCCTTAACCAAAATTACTAATGACCTATTTACAGCCAAAGCTAAAAGGATACTTCTCCATCCTCCTCCTTCTTGACCCGTCCTCTGTATTTGAAACAGTCGACCACTGCCCCATTTTACAGATCCTCTTTTCCATTGGTATCACCGAATCTTGCCCTCTCCTGGATCTCCCCTTACCTTTTCAACTGCACATTTAGTGTCTCCCACTCCAACACTACCTCCTCACCCCATCTCCTCTCTGTTGGGGGTCACACAAGGCTCTGTCCTGGGACCCCTTCTTTTATCCACCTATACCCTTGGCCTAGGACAACTCATAAAGTCCCATGGATTCCAGTACCACCTGTACGCTGAAGACACTCAGATCTACCTCTCTAGCCCAGATGTCACCTCTCTGCTATCCAGAATCCCAGAGTGTCTATCAGCCATAACCTCATTCTTCTCCTCTCGCTTCCTTAAACAAATGTAGACAAAACTGAACTCATAATTTTTCCCCATCTCGCCACCTCCCTTTCCTGATCTATCTATCACAATCGATTATATCACACTTTGTCCTGTACCTGAAGTCCGCTGCCTCGGAGTAACCCTTGACTCTGCCCTATTCTTCAAACCACAAAGTCATGCTTTTGTCACCTCCTGCTGGCTCCAACTCAAAAATACTTCCAGAATCTGTCCCATTCCTCAACCCTCAATCTACTAAACTACTAGTGCATGCCCTCATCATCTCCATCTCGACTACTGCAACCTCCTCCTCTGTGGCCTCCCTGCTAACACTCTTGCACCTTTCCAATTGTCTTTAATTCTGCTGCCCGACTAATCGACCTCTCCCTCAGCTATTCCTCCACCTCTCCCCTCTGCAAATCCCTTCACTGGCTCCCTATTCCCCAGCGTATCCAATTCAAACTACTAACATTGACTTACAAAGCCACCTAGAATCTGTCTCCACCATATATCTCTGAACTATGTCCTGATATCATCCCAATTTGTAATCTTTAATCCTCCCAAGACCTCCTTTTTTTCCTGCACACTTGTACATTCCTCATCTAATCGCCTGCAAGACTTTCGCCCGAGCATCCCTCATCCTCGGGAATTCTGCATCTCAAAACATCCAACTATCCCCTACACTTGGAACCACCAAACAAAACCTGAAAACTCATCTCTTCAGAACAGCCTATAATGACCACGATTTCACCTCACCTCCACCAGACCCGGAGCTCCACCATCACTGGACCCGGCGGTCCTCTGCCACTGGACCTGTCGCTCCACCACCGCCAGAGAAGACCCAACCTACTGTCTCCTCCCCATTGCCCTGTAGAATGTAAATCTGCAAGGGCAGGGTCCTCTCTCACCTCTACAGTCTGTCACTGTTAATTTGTTCATTGTATTTTTAATATGTTTTTATGTAACCCCTTCTCATATACAGCACCATGGAATCAATGGAGCTCTATAAATTAATAATAATAAAAAAGAATGAATTTTCCCATTTTGAGAAACTTTAGAGTAATGCAGCCAACTAAGGCAGTGAACAAAACATTTAGTCTAAGTGAAGAAAAACCTATCTACAACTCCACCAAGTGGGAGTCGTGGTGTCATTAATAGTCCTCAAGAGCAGCCAGAATAGACAAAGAGCATCCAATTTTATGTACAGACAGTAAATTTGGACTTAATGAGTTGTACTTTACATAACTGTCCTTTAACCTGTTCCCTGCCTTTGGGGATTTAAAAAAAATACTAGGAATAACCTGATGACACGTCTGAGCATAAAGTATCACAACAAAGTCACAAACCCATAAAAAACACATTTTGCATCTAGGAAGACATTATGATTCTAAAAACAAAAGTGAGAAAGTACCATTAAATGTAAATTAGCATACCAGTAGCAGACAGGGATCAAAGTAATGAGGCTGTAGATAATCCATTAGCGAGGCTATGTGAAAGTTTGATGTCCTGCTGGTGTAACGAACGCTGTAATTTTATTGGGTGCCCCATATATAGGCTCAGGCTCACTTTTGCTAAAGCTGCATATATATATATATATATATATATATATATATTATATATATACATACATATACAATATATATATAAGCAAATTGCAAAAAGGGCTAATACATATCTCAGCAGCTCATTGTTCTAAACAAGTGTCACCATTGACCTCCGGACAGATCAAGGTTGTTGAGATTATTGTCTGAACTAATCTTGATCTACATATGGCCTTCATCACATTGAACGTAAGAAAATGAGCTGGAGAAGAAAATAGCGCAAAAAAGGGTCTTATCTGATGTTCATAAGGAAGAAAGCTAATATATACGCTCACCTAACAGCCAACCTCTTCAATAGTCAACCACTTCAAAGCCTAAGGCTGCAGCAAACCACCTGAAGTACCAAGGGACCACATGTGGAGTGCAGAAGTGAATGGATTGGAATCGCACTGTCCATGGATAAAAGAGGATCGATCAGTCAGTCAAAAGTTTCAAAGAAGCCTTTATTCCAGCACGTTTCGTGTGACCATCGCATACTCCTTCAGGGAATGAGGAGAAGAAGAAGTGTGCAGTGGTCACACGAAACGCATTGGAATGAAGGCTTCTTTGAAACAGTGGACTGACTGATCGATCCTCTTTTATCCACGGGCAGCGAGATTCCAATCCATCCACCTCTGCACTCTACACGTGATCACATTAAATGTAAGAGATATGAGGATTAAGGGAGAACACCGGCAACATTGCTCTTAGGAAATATGTGAAAAGCACCATGATGCAGAATCAATGTGGATATGAAATCCTGAGCACCAAAAGGGTGAAGAGTAAAAACTCTTGCTGTACTAAGGCTGGGGTACACATAGAAGTCCGTTTTTGGAAGTGATTTTCATCAACAATCCATTTTTTATAGGTGCTTTTTGAGCCTCCTACACCCTGAACGTTTTTGAACTTAGTCATTTTTTCATTATTTTTCCTTAAAAACGCATGTGCGTTAATGCATGCGTTAATGTAAGTGGCTATATATGCCATGCGTTAACCATGCGTTTCCATAGGGCCCATGTTAAAAAACGCATGCGTTTTTTAACTGATGCCAAAAACGTTGCTAGCAGCGTTTTTGCTCAAAGCGGACAGAGCAAGGTTTTGAGGTCCAGAAAAAAAACAGACAGGGTGTTTATTACATCTAATCCGTTTTCTGTCAGTTTTGGACTTAGAAAAAAAAAATTAACAAAAATGAAGCCAAAAACGGACCAAGGGCTCATGTGTAACCCCAGCCTAAGTGATTTTTATTGATACGGAAAATGCTAGATAAGGTTCAACATTTCGGCTGACAATAGCCTTTATTAAGGACAATTAGAAGAAGTGGGTAGCAGGTATATGCATGTGCTAATTCACATGGCCTGCTTATCGCCATATCCACATAGCCTATCCTGGCTCTTCAAATAAATATAATTGATAAAGATTGGTATTGGTCAAAACATTGGACCTTATTTATCACTTTTTAGCAATTAAGGGGGTCCAGGGCTCTGCCACACCCATCCTGTAGGATACTACATTTCTGTAGGACTATGCTAATGTGTCTTTAATAAATATGTAATATTTGTTTATTAAGACTATGTATGCGGCCATCTGTTGATCGGTGATTGCCCCGGAGTAAGCTAAAGTTGATTTAGCTAGTGAACTGGTACACCCAGCTGGCAGACATGTCTGGGCAGAAGTGTAACAGAAGAGAGAGTGTGTGAAGCAGACTACGTGCTGTGCCTGTGATATGCATAGAAAGTGAGGGTCCCCAAAGTATAATTCAGCCAGATCCTCTGGATTACCCCAGGACTTTGAGTACAGGAGTTGAGACATTGTTCCAGGATGTATGTGAATTAAATCCTCCCTATGTAAGTGCTCAACCCTTAAGTGGGTCTTGGGAAGCAGCTATCTCATATAGCACCTTATCCAGCAAAGGCATATTCAGGTGAACTGGTCATCAAGGTGTTAGGCTGGCTTCACATTAGCGTTTGTGTCTGCATGCTGATGGCATGCAGACACAAACGCTGTCAGAAGCAGGGACACTTTGATGTGTCCGCAGCGGATAATGTCCGCCTGCGGACACATCACTATGGAGCCCGGCAGCCAATCGGCGCTGTCCGGGGGCGGGCCGGAGGCGGAGATCAGCGACGGAGATCTCCGCCCCCCGGCCGCCGGTAAGCTCCGGGACTGTCGGCGGGGAGAACAGCTGATGTGAGAGCTGTTTGAATCTTCCCGCGCCGACACTGTGAGGAGATGTCGGCGCGGGAAGATTCAAACAGCTTTCAGATCAGCTGTTCTCCCCGCCGACATCGCTATGAGATTACAGGCGGCGGGGAGAAGGAGGACAGCAGAGGGTCAGCTGATCTCCCGGTGGCCGTCGGTGAGCTCCTGTGACATCACCGGCGGCCACCGGGAGATTTTTCAATGGGTCCGCAGCGTTCTCCTGCGGTGTCATGCAGAGGACACTGCGGACCCATTGAAGACAATGCTTTTTTTGTACGCTTGGGGACGCTTGCTGATTGTCCAAGCTCCCCAAACGCACAAAAAAACCCAACATGCTGCGTCCCGGGTGCGGATGCTGGACACCGGAAGCAGCAGATATCGTCCGCATCCGCACCCGAACGCAGCAAACGCAGGCACCATGCGTTCCTATGTTAAACATAGGAACGCAGTGCGCATGCGTTTAACTGCGTATGGGAACACAGCAAAACGCTGCCTTCCCATACGCAAATGTGAAGCCAGCCTTAGAGGTTAATGAACTTTGTCCAATGATTGCCTTGACTGTTTCTCGGAGGGGATTCCTGTGGGCTGGAAATGTGTCGAGATTATGATTTTACAGTGAAACACCTTGGTGTTGTAAAAAGAACACGAGGAGTTAGAGTTAGCCATAGAGGTACCGGAATGATGGGAGCAGTCTACTGCATATTATAATGAAGTCCACTACCCCATAAATGTAATGTTAAGGAGTTGTGCCCATGTTAAACAAGATTGTTCAAGAAAACGGTTGTTGGCAACACGTCTGGTCTCCATGTCTACATTGTCTTTGGACGATCAAGACTGTTGAAGAATTGTTGCACTGGGGAGCTGCCCGGGGCACATTCTGCTAAAGCTGGGCTGCTCTGCAGTCGAGGCTTGACCTCGACCGCGACTACTAGAGTCCCGCGCCAGCCCCTCAACCTCAATAAAAATCACTTACTACAGCAAGAAATTCTACTCTGAATCTTTTACAGTGCTGAGGTTTTCATATTCACAAAAGATTAGACATCAGCTCAAGAGAGAAGGGAAACACATTGTTACATTTCGTTAAGTAACAATTCCACTCCCCCATGTGTTGAAATCCAAATCCACTTTTGATAAATAAAGAAGTGCAGGTGAGAAGGTCTCCCAATGTAATGTGGAAGAAGTTGGAGCCCAATCTATACTTCTGGGACCAGAAATGGAGGTGAAGCTTCATTTTCTGGCTAAAAAACATATTGTAAAGTCTGCGGAGGGTGTAACAGGAAAACTGTGTGAAATATCCATTCCTTGGTGGAAATATCCATTCCTTAATGCTTACTTAATGTATTTTTAAAATGTAAAATAAACATTTGAAATAGTAAATAACTATTAGGAATTGTACTTCGAGCTAAGTTGATATTTTATATCAAGGACCCAAGAATATTTAATGCCATGTTGCCCAAAGCAAAGGAAAAAAAGGCTTAACCTCAAGGGCAAAGGTGACAGATTTCTGCCTGTCTATCACTGTAAGCCTATACAGGACATCATTGTGTGTCCCTCATTGTCCCCAAGGCCTACAGCATAGCCTTGTGGCTACTTAAATGAGGCAAGGGTCATTTGACTCGTGTCGGGGTTCCTGTTTCTTTTCCTGATAAAACCAGCATAAAAACATACGGGTTGTGGCTGAGGGCTAGAATTAACTCTATTGTACTTACTGTGATTTAATGGGTAAACAGGGTATTTCTGGATGTTGTTAAAATGTCATGTTAATTAATGAAAGGTGGGAGAGCTAGTAAATCATTAGCCCCTCAGAAAATATACAACATAAGCATAATGCTATCAATGGCTGCACCTTAACCCAAGAAGAAAGGTTACTGAAGGCGTCAGTGGGATCAGTAATCTTAATTTCTAATATAAGTAAAAAGATTTTATTCTTTTTAATTTAACATCACCAAAAAGAAATTCTTGAAATCAAAAGAAAGAGATTTAGTGGCAAAATGTATTGTGAAATGTATTTTTGCAATCAATATTTTTTTGCTCGAATCTATCTCAAACATAAAAAGAGATAATTTTGCAAGTAAAATGGCTAAAAGAAACCCTCTAAAGACCTGAGAACTAGTGATGAACGAGTATAGTTGGCACTGTTTGTTACTTGCACCAATATTAAGGTATTCGGGCTACTCGGCATTCTGCGAGTGTTTTCGATTTTACTTGTGATATTCTAGTGAGCTGCCTAGCATGTTTGCTGACTGATTTTCAGTCATAGTAATGCCATATTCATCTTTGACAATGGAATTACTGTGATTGGCAGGCGCAGTATAACCAAAGAAAAAAAAGACACTCTAACCTAATAGCGATGAGGTCTGGGGAGGGGCTGTGAAAAGGAGGAGATGGCTTAGAACATGCTCAAACTGCATAGGAACAGTATGCAGACAAAATGTAGTCTATGTCTGCATGTTGTTGTGCCATACAGCTGTCTGCTCTGAGTGACAGGACCTATGAAGATATATGGTAAAATAGGTAGATCGGGCTTACCAGACTCTTGCTGCTTCTGGTGCTGCCCATTAAGCTTCCTGCATATTCATTGCACTGACCGTCAAACAGCCAATCACAGATGCTCACGCTCTGTGGGAGCCTCTGTCATTGGTTGTTGAAGTCAGATTGCATTTCCACAATCTGGACGGTGATTGTGCTTGGTTGTCATACACATTAGTTGCCACATTAGTGTATGGCAACTAGCCTGCCATCATAGGGTGTTAAATAAATAAATAAAAAATGTGTGGGGCTTCGCAGTATTTTTAAGTCTTGTCCAGTGACGTTAAAAAATAGCACCCATGACATTGACACATTCATCGTAAAGCCATTTCCAGAAGCTTTACAAGGCTCTTCCAGCAGCCCTGGCGGCGATGGCATGCTCAGTAATAAGGGGTTAACACCAGCTTTGCATTGCCAGCTGGAATTAAGCCCTGTGATTCTTAATGTGAGGCTAAGTTAGTTAAGAATCTCAAATAGCTAATAGCTATGTCAATGGTGACCTCACCGCTTACTATATGACAGCGCTAGAAGACTCTGGTAAAGTGCCTAGAAATGGCGCTATGATGAATGTGCCATTTACAGGGGCGGCTCCGGGCTCCTATTTTTCAGCATGGGGGCCTTAAAGCAATAGGAACTCACCCGCTAAGAATACCAGCCCTCATCTGCCTAGTTTTTACCTTGGCTGTCAATTAAAAATAGGGTGGAGCCCACACATGGATGGTAGCTTGCTGCTATCCATTTTCACTGGGCTAGGCTTAAAAAACTGTGAAGCCTCACTCTTTTTTTTACATTTTTTTTTACTTAACACCCTATGATGGCAGGCTAGTAGCCATACATTAATGTGTATTGCAACCAAGTACAATCACTGTCCAGATTGAGGAAATGCAGTCTTTCTGCAACAGCCAATCACAGAGGCTCTCACAGAGTGTGAGCATCCGTGATTGACTGTTTGCCGGTCAGTGCAGTGAATATTCAGGAAGCTAAATGGGTGGCCCCAGAAGTGATTGAAAGGGAGAGCGGGAGACTGTGAGCGGACCAGGAAGCAGCAGTGGGAGTCTGATAAACCTGATTTACCTATTCTACTATCTATCTATCTATCTATCTATCTATCTATCTATCTATCTATCTATCTATCTATCTATCTATCCTCACTAGGTCCTGTGACTCAGAGCAGACAGCTGTATGGCAGAACAGCATGCAGACAGTCTACATTATGTCTTCATACTGTTCCCATGCAGTTTCAGCACATTATCAGCCTTCTTTGCCTTTTTACAGCCCCCACAGACCTCATTGTCAGTTCCAGCAGAAAATTATTCACGTTTCTCATTGACTTACATTGTACTTGCTATTCGGAATGAATATGTGAGTATTACAAACTACTCATTCCGAATGTAATGATTACGAATATTTCGGTACTCACTTATCCCTACTGAGAACTTCTGAGGTATCAAATATAAATATGTATTGTTGGGCTTAAGTATGAAAACTAGCATAAGAAAGAACTAAAAGTGCTCTTTGCAACAAATCTGTATATTCGGTCCTAATTCAATAAGAAAAACTTCATTCTGATTAATGGCTATCAGCAGCTGTGCTAGTTCTTACCTACACTAGTTGGGGGTCCTATATATACTATGTTCTACTCTATTCCTTCAGTCCCTTTTTCAAACAGTTGAAAAAGGATAGATTGAAAAAGAATAAATATTTACATGCACACAAAATCAAAGTTGGTTGGGCAAATATGTTATATGTAGGGCGGCCTACTAAATCTCCCCCAAAAGGTGGGTCATGGGAAAGAAGAAGAGACATAAAGGATATTAACATCTGGTATACTCAATCAGAGCCTGATTCATCAAAGCTTTTAAACCAGAATTTTGGCATAAAAAGCTTTGAAAAGTCTAACAATTTTGGCAGAACTTGAAGCTGCTCTAATGTTTTCCCTCAGCTTCAATAAAATTGGTGAAACTTGAATAGGATGGGGGTATAACAACCACCACTTTTCAAATTTATGATGAGGGGCGGCATTCCTTATGCCACAAATCAGTCCCTGAGTAAAAAAATCGCATCTGCCGCATTTACCGCATAACGGCCGCACTTCACCTGCGGCAAGCCCCATGCAATGTCTATGTGGCTTGCAGCAGGCGCGGTATAGTTGCAGTTTTGGCACTTGCAGCAGATGCGGCCTCAAAAAAAAACGTTGTCAGCCGCGGTTTTTTCATGGCCGCATCTGCCACATGTGCTGAAACCGCACTTGAAGCACCTGCCGCACACTTACCGCAAGCCCCATAGACAATGCATGGGGGTTGCCACAGGTGAACCGCAAGTGCGGCCTTTATGCGGTGAATGCAGCAGATGCCGTTTTTTATCGCAACTGCCGCATTTTTCTAATACCGCTGATTTGAAAGGGACCTTAAAGACTAATTAGACTTTTGGAAAACTAGAAATAGACATGTCTCCTCAAATGCATTGATTAGACTTTCTATTCAGGCTGTCTCAGAGGAAAGCAGTGTTAGGCTGTGGTCACAGTACCATTTTTCACATGCATTTTTGGAGACCTGCGTTTTCAAAAACGCATGTAAAAAATGCACCCATAGGCCCCCATGTTAAAAAACGCATGCCCTAATAGCCAAAAAGCATGTGTGACTGTCCCATGCGTTTTTGGAGCATATCCAAAAACGCATGCGTTTTTTAATAAGGGGCCTTATGGAAAACTCATGCAAAAACGCATGTACAATTAGTGCCATTCAAAAACGCATGCGTTTCCCATAGGAGCCCATGTTAAAAAAACGCATGCGTTTGCGGAAACGCATGCGTTTTTTTAACATGGGCTCCTATGGGAAACGCATGCGATTTTGAATGGCACTAAAAGGTACTAATTGTACATGCATTTTTGCATGCGTTTTCCATAGGAACCCATGTTATAAAAACGCATGCGTTTTCTACAAAAACGCATGCGTTTTTCAAAACGCTCAAAAAAATACTACAAGCACTATTTTTATGTGCAGATTCAAAAACGCAGCCAAAAACGCAGGGAGCCATCAGAGACCTTAAAAAACTCATGCTGACATGAAAAACGCATGTAAAAAAGCATGCGTTTTTAAAAGGCACTAAAAAAACTGTGACCACAGCCTTAGATGTTTGCTTCTGCACATCTATTGTAAATTTTAGCACTCGGACTATTTAAAACATGTGCTATATTTGTATAATAAGCCAACAGTCTTAAAGTGCAGTTACTCTTTCAGACCACATTCACACATTAATTATTTGGAGAGGTTATTTACCTCAGTATTTGTAAGCCAACACCAGGACTGTGTAAATAATACAGACGTGGTGCACGTGTTTCTATTAGAGTACGTGCAGACAATCTACGTAGGTGAACGCAGCAGCCCTATGCCCACAATCTGGGTTCAGGGCATGGTGGATTTTTCCTGCATTCACCACCTAGATTGCCTCCGACCATGCAGCACTAAGTTGACATGCTGCGGACAAGCGGCAGCACAGAGAGCGGCACCACGTATCGGTTAACTCTGCAGATCAAAGAAGCACAGTGGGCAGGGGATCTCTGTAAATCCATCCACTGTGCTGGTAATGTACAACACAACATTATGGGTGAAGACCAAAAAAAAACACGCTGTGCTTGTAATGAGTAGTTTTACTCGCACATTCGTCCAAAGAGAGAGTCTAATGTTAGTCAATTAGTGATAGGCTCTTCCCACACACATCCAGCCATAAAATAAGAATTTCCGGGACAGGGTGGTTGGGTGGTCTTTTATACAATTTCAATGCCTAAAACACCTTGCTGAGGCCTCTGGAGATACCCTACCATTCAATCTGCTCCCCTTGAGGTGCCAGCTCACTTTGTGTACTAAAGGGAGCTGGCAATATGTGTGAGATCCCTAACGATCAACACATCACTCACGAGCACCAGGGATACTCACCGAGTAATGAGTTTCATGAATACCGTACTATCTGTGCGAGTACCAAATTGTAACGATTACACTCGTTCATCACTAGCAGCAAACACGGATCATACGTATGCAGCCTTATACTTTTCCTATAATTGTTCCACTACAGGACTGGCTTACAAATACAGAGGTAAAAAGACTCACCAAACACTGAACATCTGCCTTAGGCTGCAGTTGTATAGTGATTCTGTGTGGTGTCTCTCAATTCTTCACACTTTACAGCCATAGATTGAAGTACCATAAATAAATCGCTATGTTTTGCAAAACTGTGGACTGCAGCAATAACTAAAACTGGAAAGTCATCGTAAAAAAGGTAGATATGGAAGATTAACACATGACTGAAGAATCCCAGAAAGCATAATGGACCATCAAGATTAGCATTGTTCACGGCAGTCTTGATGCGGGTCCGTGCTCAAGTCAGATGCTCCTGATTCATGAAGATGTCTCTGCCTCTTTATGAGTCTGGAGAGTCAGGCAAGTTGTGTGTGCCTCCATTCAGGTACTGGAGGGATAATAATGGCATACCACTGCTTGTCATGAATTACACGACGAGCCAAAACTTTGCGGCTTTTCTTTTACACCAGAATTCTGCTGTGAAGGCTTTGATCAATTGGGTCCAATATGAATCTGGGCTCTTAATTTCATTTGTACCTGGAGACACACAGCTCAGTTCAGTAGCCGTGTACACAAAATGGGAAGAGATTTTAATTCAAGGCTATTTTTTTTCTTTATTTTTCATGTATTGGCATTATACAATCTGTTCTTTATGTCTGTGCCCACAACAAGGCTCTTTATTCACTTTATCTACTACAGTGGTCTATCTGGCGAGTATTCTTTCAAATATTTCTCAAATCTGAATTAAAGGGTGATTCCCATGTTCTTTGATGGGTATTATTCAAAAGTGTTTGAAGAAAAAAGGACTCTATTAAAATCCCCCTTTAATATTATACAATATATAATATTATAGGTACAATTTAATAACTCTAGAAGCAGTGGCCGATCATGTGCAGCACTTACAAGTTATTTCTAATAGAGCTTGTAAACACTGCACTTAAACTCGCCAGGATTGTGAAGCTCACAATAAACTCCTAATCACAGATGATGTCAGCATCACTGCTATTCAAATGTTGTGTAGCACAGGTCTGGAACTCCAGCCCTCGAGGTCGGCCAACAGGTCATGTTTTCAGGATTTCCTTAGCATTGCACAGGGGTTGGAACCATCACCAGTGCAGGTGACTATATTATAACTTGTGCAATACTAATATCCTGAAAACCTGCACTGTTGGCGTCCCTCGAGGCCTGGAGTTCCCCACCCCTGCTGTATAGGCCTCATATGGAAGCATTGGGAGCCCACACCTTGGGTCAGCGGTCTCACCTAATCCCAGACAATTTCAACAATCCTGCTCTTCCAAATCTCTATAGGCAAAAATGCCTCATATGGCAGCATATGGAGCCCATACCTCATGCCAACAGTCTCTCGTAATCCCAGACAATTTCTGCATCACTGCTTTTCCAATGCTGTATAGGCAAAAAGGCCTCATATGGCAGCATTGGGAGCCCACACCTTGGGCCAGAGGTGCATCAATGCTATTAGTTCAAGCGGTCAATCAAGCAGCAGCAACTACCACTACTATCAATCAGAAATTGACTGGTTGGGAGCGTTGTGCTCCTGAAGTGAACAGACAGTTGGACCAGCTCATTAATCATTGCTTAGGAAAGGAATTTAGAAAAGCAAAATCACTAAAGTTTACATCTTTACAAAATGTAAACCTATGAGCCTTCTTAAAAATCTGATCAAAGAAGGGCTTGTACACTTATCTGACCAATGTATTTGTTGGCATTCACTTATTTTGATCCGTTTTTAATTCTGTCCTGGCAAAAAAAAGTATATAAATAACTAGAAATCATAATCTGACATAGTACGTCATGTCTTGCTGGTGCATCTTATTGGGTGCAAATTCCCTGTCTTTAGTGGGGCTTTAAATCTGATTTCCCCACATTTCACACTTCTTCCAATATACCGTTTGCATGTTATTCTGTCTAGTAAAATAGCTGATTCCTGCAGTGTTTTCCACTCTTGCTTGCAGGAAATATCCCATGTAATATTTATAATTGGTGGCCAATGATAACAAACCGCACTCCACAGGAGACCTTTAAGGGGAACACTAGTTAATAGTGGGAGTATTTGATAGGTATTAAGACTCACAGCAGGAATGCAAGGCTTTTCCCTGCCCACATGTTTACCTAACTATATGCAAAATAATCTTTCAAGATTTATTTGCAAAGTCTATGTCTTTTCATCTGTTTAAGATATCAGCCCATTTATATATAATGGAAAAAGACACAGGGTAAACCTGAAGGGCAAATTCCCCACTCGGAGATTCTGATAAGGGTTGCATTAGGGACATGTATTCCTTTCAAATGCCACTTCCATTAAATGTCAATAGCAGCTGTGCAGGCTTTTTTCAGGGTACAGACATTTCTACACCTATTCATGTTCTCAGTAGGGGTTCTGTAAGTTTCACTTGATGTAAATACGATGTCGATCAGAAAATATAGAGTGGGACAGAACCTGATTCCCATTGGAACCAAAGGAAAACAGCCAGGATTAATCCTGGACCAGACATCAAAGGGTAGTGATATAATGTGTTTACTATGGGGTGCTAGGAAACCTGGAGTATTTTTCAGTTTACAAAGATTTATGTGAGTTACAATGTAGGTGTAACTATTTAATGGCTGGACTAAAGTTTTGGATCAATTTATACTTCTGGAAAACATATAATTTATTTATACAGACTCAGATTTGAAACATTGTAAATGAAAGAGAACTGACAATCTCCTTAAAGCACTGCTGTAATGGTGCTTTGTATATGAAGCCCCTACCTAGTGTTATACTCACCTTCTGCCGCCTTCATCCTTTTCCAGCAGCACTCCAGTCAGTCTGCTCCAATGTTTCATAGGGGTCACTTTTCAATACACCTCTAGGAGCATCGAATGCTTGTGATGTAACTTCTGACTTGTGGCCAATCAGAAGTTACAGGTACATGATGGCCCCGCGAGACTGCAGCGACGTCAGTAAGAGGTGGAGCTGCCAGAAGCTCAGTATAGGACCAGGGGGCTTATATTTAAAGAACCACTTTTTGCACTGAAAAGAAAAAAACGCTGGAGTGGTGCTTTAAATATTTGAGATATATTTGGTCAGACCGGCAGTCCTAGGTAAAACCACTGATATTATTGTACAATGGCAAATTTTGCCATATGAGTGCATTGATACTTGATTTTGCCAGTTGTTACTTAAATTGACAGATGATATAACAGTTTCAACTTTACAGATCTGTATGTGGTTATTATATACACCTTTATTACACCATATTCTTATCTAACAAGCCACAAAAATAACGGTATAATAGCTGAACTCATTCATTCTGTTCAGCCAGACATTTGATGTGTATAAGCAGTTCTTAACATCTGCATTTGGGAAAATGCCTTAAGGCAGCTTCACACGCTACGATATCGTTTCCGATATCCTAAGAAAAGTCACGTGACAGAAATCACACGAACGATTTGTAATTATCGTTGGTGCGTTGTCACACGCAAGGGTACCGTTAACGATCTGAATTTTGGCAACGCACCAGCAATTTGGAGAAGAACCTTTTAACGATTTTACAAAGCGGCAGGAATAGGAGAATTTACATGCAACGATTCACAAACGATATTTTAAGAATGATCTGAAAAGCGCGACGTTTCAACCATATCGTTTCAGATATCGTAGCGTGTAAACCCACCTTTACAATACACCATCAGTATCAGACCAGTGATGGTACAACTCCAGTTAACCCCACTGAGCCGCTGATGATGCTTTTCACCAGACAGAGGTCCAGTGTAGGGGCTGTAGCCTAGGGATCTCAAACTGTAGGCCTTGAGAGATGCCAACAGAGCAAGTTTTCAGGATTTCCCTAGCATTGCATGGAGGTTTTGGGAGTTGTAATCATCACCTGTGTAAGTGATTCAATTATAACCTGTGCAATACTAAGGAAATCCTAAAAACCTGCACTGTTGGCAGCCCTCAAGACTTGGTTTTGAGATACTTGCTGTAGACCTAATTATTTTAATAGGACTGAGCTCAGAGTTGCATTACCAGATTCAGCCACTACAGGCTGTATGGAGCTGTCTCTGGTAAACAGTGAAGAGAATGCACAACAATCAGCTGATCTGTGGGAGCACCAGGAGCTGGACTCCCATCAATTTGGTATAGCTGGCAAATCCTTAAGCTATCGATATTAAAGTCTTCGAAAGTCTGTTAAATCCCCCATCTCTTGCTTAGTTACAACTGCAAAAATTCTGCTAAATATCATGTATAAAAATAGCATAAATATGTATTTTTCAATAGCCTACCAGTTTTTCTTAAAGGAAAATCATCCTTGCTATCTTGAGCCCCTGGTAAAGGATATTTGTATGATGGAGAGGTCCCACTTAGTGGAGGAGAACTTTGATCCAATGATGTATGATGTGCTGCCCTGCAACATAGACAACTACATTAGACAACTACAAAGACCGGCATTACCATTAAAAACCTCAAACTCTGCAATTTTCCAGTATACTCATTTTCGCTGTATTATACATGCCAGTGGGCTTGGCTGATCTATTTGTACATTGTGAGCCATGTAAAGATATAAAAGGATGTAGAAAATCTTAAGTATATTTTGGGCCTCGTATAGTCACTAATTTATGTCTGAGAAACTACAAACACATTTGTTTAGGCAGGAATCATTCCATGCAAATGGATTTTATAGTCAAAAGGTTGAATAGTTGTTAAAAATGTGTCCAGTGAGCTGCAGTTCTCAGTATCAGCCACTACACAATGCATGGAGATGCGCTATTCAGCTCCATTCATGTCTGCTGCATTCAGGCAAGGAGTCCCCCATGGCTTTGTGGGGCTGCTACCCTGATATACAGGCTTATAAAAACTTACAGTAATTTTCCATGGAGGTGGGCTCTTGTGCTTAAGGCAGCTCGTCCACAGGGGCATTTCACGCCCCCTGCGCCTCTGTGCCGCCCATGTCCTCACCGCCTCGCTCGTGCTATTCATCAAAAGCGAGGCGGTGAGGTTGAGGTGCATGCCAATCCTCCCAATATGACGTCCTCTCATTTCCACGCCCTGCTCCATAGCACAACACGAATGAGAGGACATCATAGTGGGAGGCGGGGCATGCACCTCAACCTTAACCTCGCGAGGAGGACATGAAGGGAACGAGGACATGGGCGGCACAGAGACGCAGGGGGCGTAAAATGCCCCCGTGGATGAGCTGCCTCAAGCACAAGGGCCTGCCTCCATAGCTTTTACTGTAAGTTTTTATAAGCCTATATATCGGGGTAGCATCCCCACAGAGCCATGGGGGACCCCTTGCTTGAATGCAGCAGACATGCTGCATTCAGTGCTGGACGTAGATTCTAATCCATGGAAGGGGGTGACAGATCTTCTTTAAATGCCAGTTTACACAGGCAGACCAAAGTAAATGATGTGCACTGAGCGGCAGTATGAGTTCTGTGTGCACAAGACAATGCACCGCTGATACCAATGATCTTTTGTGCTTCACAAAATATAATTTCACCGATGAACAAGTGTTTTCATTGTTCATTGGGTGAGCAGAAGATTGTTTACCTGACAAGATAATCATGAAACTAGGGTTTTCAGCAATATGCATTCACAATTATCTTGCAGTGTAAAAAACCCTTATGTCGTCCATATCATTAGTCCCAACAACTTACTTGAGGTGACCAAATCTTAGGGTACCGTCAGAATTGGTGCACATGGTCGCTAGTGAGATGTCAAACAGTCAGAGTAGTATTGAGGTCATTGGTCGTTGTCCCTGTCAAACACAGCGATGCATGCTGCCCAGCGGGGCACCAATGATTCAAAAATTGTCCAGGCAACTCTGACATGACCAGCAATCTCACAGCAGGGGCCTGGTCGCTGCTAAGTGTCAAACATAGTGAGATCGCTAGCAAACTCGCTTAGTGTGATGGGGGCTTTAGACTTGCTGGGCAGGGTATGAGATGAGTAGCCTCCAAAAATATGACCTTCTTCAGCAGCAGAAGATAGATAATAACTGTGTAGCTCTATGTAAAGCTGTTAAAGAGACTATGTTAGCAGGTTTTTGCTACTTCATCTAAGAGCTGCATGAAGTAGATAAAGAGTCTCTGCATTCAATGATGTATCACTTAGTTTATTAGGTACAATAGTTCTGACACAATCAAAGGTTTTAGATTTAGTAATGCAACATAGCTGAGAAAACTACCCTACCAAATCTGGCTCTATGTAAAAGATGTCTACACACAGTGAACTGCTAATCACAGCAAGGGGAGGTGCTGGACTAGCTGACATAGTCCCGCAATGATAATTTCCTGAATTTAAAACTAACATTTTAGGTAAACAACAGCACACCGTGCAATAAGAGATATTTTGCTGTAATATGTGTGTTAACCCCTACAGCATGCTGCCTTCAGATGCACAGCAAAAACTGCTTGACTGATTCACTTTAATTAGGGATGGGCGAATCTACTCGCTAGGACTCGTTATCTCGGCGAGTAGTAAGGGACTCGCAGGACTCGGTACTCTGCGAGTTTCCCAGTGATTACTCGCGAGTCCAATGCAAATCAATATCAATCCTAGTTTTGTCAGAAACGCTGACAAAACTAGGATTGCCATTGTTTGCATTAGACTCGCAAGTAATCACTGGCTACTGTGCCAGTGATAGCAGGGAAACTCGCAGATAACTGCTGTTTCTTTGCGAGCTGAGTCCAGCTGTCTTCTCTGTGCAGCTCCAGGGTCCTAGAGCCTGCCTGCTGCCTGATGTAGCAGTGCTGACATTGTTCTCAGTCTGCT
This sequence comes from Allobates femoralis, assembly GCA_033576535.1. Classification (NCBI taxonomy): domain Eukaryota; kingdom Metazoa; phylum Chordata; class Amphibia; order Anura; family Aromobatidae; genus Allobates; species Allobates femoralis. The sequence goes on along the minus strand of JARQOC010000005.1, from coordinate 484,621,456 downwards.
CATTCCCTGTGTACAGACATGAATGTCTGTGCACAGAGATGATGTAGCAGAGCTGAGATTGTTCTCAGTCTGCTTATTCCCTGTGCATAGACATCTATATTTATGCACAGGGGATGTAGCAGAGAGGACATCGCGTTTTGGACTGCGTCGGACGGAAGAGGATTTTTTTAATTAAAGATGGAGTCCTAATGGCTTTTTTTTTTATTTCTAATAAAAATTTTTCCTTGTGTTGTGTTTTTTTAAAACAATTAATAGAAATTCATGGCGGTCATGTCTAATATTGGCGTGACCGCCATAAAATTTCGGGCTTAGGGCCAGCTGATAATACAAAGCTGGCCCTAACCTCTTTATTACCCAGCGTGCCACCGCTACCAGGGCCGCTGGAAGAGCGGGGTTCAGCGCCAGAGGATGGCGCTTCAATGAACGCGCCATCTTCTGGGGCGGCTGCGGGCTGCAATTTGCAGCGGGGGTGCCCAGAAAGCTTGGGCATCCCTGCGCTGCGGATTCCAGCCCCAGCTGCTTAGCTGTACCTGGCTAGACATAGAAATTGCGCGGAGCCCCACGCATTTTTTTTTAATTATTTCATGAATTTCAGAGTCAGAGTCTCAGAGTCAGAGTCTCAGAGTCAGAATCTCAGAATTTCATGAAATAATTAAAAAAAAATGCGTGGGGCTCCGCGCAATTTCTATGTCTAGCCAGGTACAGCTAAGCAGCTGGGGGCTGGAATCCGCAGCGCAGGGATGCCCAAGCTTTCTGGGCACCCCCCGCTGCAAAATTGCAGCCCGCAGCCGCCCAGAAGATGGCGCGTTCATTGAAGCGCCATCCTCTGGCGCTGAACCCCGCTCTTCCAGCGGCCCTGGTAGCGGTGGCACGCTGGGTAATAAAGAGGTTAGGGCCAGCTTTGTATTATCAGCTGGCCCTAAGCCCGAAATTTATGGCGGTCACGCCGATATTAGACATGACCGCCATGAATTTCTATTAAATTGTTTTAAAAAAAACACAACACAAGGAAAATTTTTTATTAGAAATAAAAAAAAAAGCCATTAGGGACTCCATCTTTAATTAAAAAAATCCTCTTCCGTCCGACGCAGTCCAAAACGCGATGTCCTCTCTGCTACATCCCCTGTGCATAAATATAGATGTCTATGCACAGGGAATAAGCAGACTGAGAACAATCTCAGCTCTGCTACATCATCTCTGTGCACAGACATTCATGTCTGTACACAGGGAATGAGCAGACTGAGAACAATCTCAGCTCTGCTACATCAGGCAGCAGGCAGGCTCTAGGACCCTGGAGCTGGGGCAGCCAGAACACAGAGAAGACAGGATCTTATCTGTGCGAGTCAGTGATTACTTACAAAGTAAACGAGCAATGCAAATAAATGACAAAACTAGGATTGCTTCAGGCTGAAGCTTCCGAGACACATCTGCGATTTGTAAATCTCACACTACTCGCTATTACTCGCTTCCCCATTCATTAACATTGGACTCGCTAGACTCGCAACGAGTAGCGAGTCCTGGGCTCGGACTCGCTAGAGTCAAGCGATTCCGAGTAATTTAGGATTCGCCCATCACTAACTTTAATATCTAGGAGAGTTTATAGTAAGCTAAATTATTAATTTGGAAAAAAACATTATTTCATAACCTTAGTCCTGGTTCTGTGCAATAATAAGATAGTAGGATATGATGACATACGTGTACCAAAGCTTGGGGTGGCGGCCCATGGAATGATTGGTTCCGTTTGTAAAAGTATCTTTCGTGGCAGATTTACTCAAGAGGAATTCCTGGAGTTTCAGCTTTACCTCGGTGCTGGCTACAGCTCCTACAACCCAAAAAAAAGGAAAATATCACCAATGATAAATCAATAGGCGCATTAGACTTCACTAGACAAAACGAGAGCACTCTGTGAGACTCACGAGCCAGAATGCTAAAACTATAAATACACACTAATGATACGGCATATTCCCTGGATGGAGAAGGGGTTAAATGTGATTTAGGAAGTGTGACTTCATTTTGCCTGTTTCTAGGTAACAGAGTCACGCAGTATACACTCCACGAGGAGGAAACTCCTATAAAAGTGACAATTTAATTTAGCTTCCCACACTATTTGTTTACCCATAGGGTAGTAGAGAGATTACTTACTGCCGGCATTTCAAATTAATATCGTGGCTCCGAAGACAAAAAATACATTGAGTATGCTGTTGGAAAATGGATTAAATGGTCTCCCCTAAGGTCAATTAAACCTCAGTTTGTACTTATTGAGTGCTAAATGAAAAACCTGCTGCACCTACATGGTGGGATAAGAGCCCCGAATTCTGCAAACGAAACAAAGTCAGTGTGCTGTCTAACAATCAAACGTGGCCATTGCTATTCACTCCATTCTCCATTATGTAAAAGGTTAATGTCACCAGGACTGGCTTCTTTAAATAATAACGACCATTTACATTTTTATCGCATAAATCAATAGTGCACATGAACGTAATCAACTTTGCAATATGGCTGATCAGAGAAATCTGCATCTTTCTCCTCCAGGACTGATCATTCAGTCTTAGGGTGCTTTCACATCAGCGTTTTTTTTCAAATCGCGGCAGATGCGGTGAAAAAACCGCATCTGCCGCGATTACCGCATACCGGCTGCACTTGCGGCGCGGTTGCGGTTTTTTCCATGCAAAGTATAGGCGGACTTGCGGCAGGTGCGGCAAGTGCGGTTTTGCACTTGCGGCAGGTGCGAAAGGGCCCTTACAATTCTCAATTCACGGTTAAATCTGTATTCAGTGAAGACAAAACGTCACATTACTGAAATACAATCTTATCAGCAACTGTCATCTTCTATGTAGCAGAGATGGAAGAAGAGGAGTGAAGAGCTAGATGCAGAGCTCCATCCCTCTTTCCCTCCCCTGTACATAGAATCCTATCAGTATTAACCGTCATCTCCTATCTCAGTAATGGGAAAATCTTCAATGAATACAGATTTTTACCAATACATTGGGTATTGTATAATGACTGATGAGTCCTGACAGAAAAAGAATCATATTTCTTTGAGCAGATGGTAATATATTTATTATAGTATATATAGCTATAGAGCCCGGCGTTGATTAGGCATAATGCCCATATACTGTATGGTCGTAATGCTCATATATGGTAATGTCGCCCATATATGGCATAATCACCCATATATGGTAATACACGTGTGTATCTATCAAAGCCATGCCCCCTCTCAGTAGCCCCACCCTTTCATACCTCTGCTCCTACACATAGCCCCACCCCTCCTGGTAGGCATGCCCCTTTCATAACACCACCCTCATGTATAGCCTCGTTCATTCATAGCTCCACCCTTCCACATAATCTGTGGATATGTGTAGATGCAGGGTTTAAAGTTGGCATGGCTATGTTAAGTGGTCTGGGCTTGATATATACATATATACATATATACACACACAGTGGAGTGTACGTGGCTATGTGGAGTGTACGTAGCTATGTGGAGTGTGCGTGGCTATGCACATGCACTCAGCTTTGAGGAATGGGCAGGGCCATGTAGAGAGGGTGTGGCCATGTGGGTTGGGAATGACTATGTGAAGTGGGCATGGCTTGATACATACTCAGCTTTGTGGAGTGGGTGTGGTTATGTGGAATGTGGCGTGGCTACCAAGAATGGGCATGGGCCATGTGGAGTGGGTGGGGCTTGATATATACATCCACACTCACATTTTTATGAGATATATAATAATAATATTATATTGCTTATTTTCATGTGTGCTATTGATTTATGAAATAAAAATTGAAATGATGGTTACTCCTTAAATTATGGTATCTATTGACTGCAGTGATAAAAATAAATAAGCCCCCTCCAAAAAGTGATGAAGAATGAAGAACATACTCTACATAAACGTAAGTGGTGTCCACATTTCCACGGTGGACTTTTGACTCCCTGGATAGGCAAAGGGTTGCACGTACAGCTGCACTAACAAGTTTGGAAAGTATTGTATGTCTTCTTGCTAGCAACGTCAGAAGAATAATTACCGTAATTAAATTTATGGTTCAATCATAGATCAGAGAATTTAATCAAATTTGTTGCAAAATTAAAGGGGAACTCCAGGGAGATAAAACATGTTTTGTTTGATCCCTGCACCCCTATATTATAATGCTGAGCTGCCATTATAATGCTTGGAGGGCTGTAGGGGAGAAAATTATACTGTGTGCAGGGTTGTGTGGGAAACAAGATACTGTGTGCAGGGTTGTTTGTGGTCTATTATACTGTGTGAAGGTTTGTGTGGGGGCCATTATACTATCTAAGGCTGCTTTCTCATTACAAATTTTTGGGATCAGTGGCTGTCTGTTGTAAAACGGACAGCCACAAATCCGATTTGACCCCCATGATTAGCCTATGGGCATGGATCGGATCAAATTTGCCCTTACTGGCATTCGATTTTTGTCAGATCCGTTTTGGTCCGATTTTTACCTGTACCCAAAATCGGAGACGCTCAGATTTTGGGCACAACGGATCAAATCGGACCGAATCAGATCCGACATGATCTGTGGCCCATAACATGAGGGTCTATCCTACAAAAAGTAGGATCCCACAAACAGGAAAAAAATCGTAATGTGAAAGCACCCTAAAGGGTTGTTTGGGGCCATTATGCTGTCTGAAGACCAGTGTGGGAGGCCATTATATTGTTTGATGTGCTAATGAGGGCCAACATGTGTGCAGGCCATGATACAGTGCGGAGATTGTGTGGGGTCATTATGCTATTTAGAGGGCCACTATAAAGTATGGCTGTGTGGGTGCCATCATAAAGTGTAGAGGGCTGTGTCAAATCCATTATCCTGTGTGTGAGGGACAATGAAAGCCATCATACTGTGGTGGGATCACTATGGGGATATCATTCTTTAAGTGTCTATATTATAAGGTCATCATACTGTGCTTGTGAAGAAATTCACTGTGGGAGTATTGTACTGTGTTTGGGGCACATTTGTTGCTATCAGACTTTATGGGAGCCATGAAAAGGTATCTTAGTGTGAGGGAACATTAAGAGGTTTCAATAGAGGAAAAATTATGTTGTAAAGCGCAAAATTGTGGGGTATACTTTTGTGACCTTGGCTGTATATTGTTTTGTTTAGAGGGCCCAATTAGACTTCTGCTATGGGAACCCATGGTTTCTATATATGCCTATGTTGATAGTTTTATTTACTGAACCATCATTTTAAAGGGGAACTCCAGGAAGAGAAAAGAGAAAACCTTTTAGTACAGTCCCTGCCCTGCTACATGTTAAGCAGAGCTGTGCATTACAGTTCTAGGAACTATAGATCTTTTACAAATCAATAAAATCATACCTCAGCTCTGACCCCCACCTCAGGGGACATAACATTTCAGCATGTCAGTTTCATGCAGGAGCAGTGAAGAGGAGGTGTGTCGGGGGCATGGATGCTGGGAGCTGCAGGATCAGCCTACATTCCAGCCCCCTCACACTTTTGTATAGGGAGGGGGCGTGGCAGGGTGTGTGGCCGCCAGCCCCATGCTCACACAACAATCCAGTCCCTGATATACCATCCTATGTGATAGGGGGTCCAGGCTTGAAATCGAACCTGTCACCCCCCAGGCATCTAAAGATAACATAGCCACCTTCTGCAGCACTAAGGCTGCATTCTGAGAAGGCGTCTATAGCATTTATGCTACCTTGATTCACTGAAATAAAGACTTTTATAAAATCTGTTTCAAACCTGACCCAAGAGGTGGGTTTTCAAGCGTCTTTCTCCCTCCTCTGTGGTGTCAGTCATCCCTCTCTGATCTCTGTGCGCCGCCTCCAGGGCCACCTCTCTGCACTACAGAGCTGAGCTTTGTCAGCTTTGTCAGCTCTGCTACAACATAGAGCTGCTGTTATAGCAGACCCCACAGTAGTAAAATCTAGCAGGAGGACCCTGAGCAGACAAAGCACTGCCTGCTACATAGCAGCCCTTGAGCTGAGCTGTCAGCAGTGCAGCAGAGTTGAGTTTGTGCTGTAGATCAGGGGCTGAGGAACAATGCTGGTGGGTACAAGAACCTGAAAGTGAAAACTGCTCATCTCAAGGGCTGTTATGTAGCAGGCAGTGCTTTGTCTGCTCAGGGTCCTCCTTCTAGATTTGCTACTGTGGGGTCTCCTATAACAACAGCTCTATGTTGTAGCAGAGCTGACAAAGCTCTGTAGTGCAGGGAGGTGGCCCTGGAGGAGGTGCACAGAGAGCAGAGGGGGATGTCTGACACCACAGAGGAGGGAGATAGACGCTTGAAAAAGCACCTCCCGGTCTTGGGACAGATACCTGGGGGGGGGGGGGGGGGGGGGTGAAAGGTTCGCTTGAAATAGCAATCATGTCACTAAGCAGATAAACATACACGCTGTGATCCTCTGCTGTATGATGATGCATAATGTGTACTGTTATTGTGAGGCCAGGAGCAGAGGCAAATCATTACATTGATCGATTCAGCTCTGCATCGTCTCTCCCATAGGAACATGGTAGATTCCTATCACTCCAACTTTCAATGGATTATCATCATTACTCCTCACTGGAAAGTAGGATGATCCTGCAGCTCCCAGCATCCACGCCCCGACAAACCTCCTGTTCTCTGCTCCTGCATGAAACTCTCAGGCTGAAATTTTTTGTCCTATGAGGGGGGGACAGAGCTGAGGAGGAGGTATGATTTTTATTGAATTATAAGTGATCTATAGATCTTAGAACTGCAGTGTACAGCTCTGCTTCATCAAGTAGCAGGGCAGGAACTGTACTAAAATGTTTTCTCTCCCTGGAGTTCCCCTTTAAGTCCATGCCATTAAATCAGAGAAAAAAATAATGCTTATATAAAAAAATGTCTTTCTTTACATTTTATTCTAAGTTTTCCTTTTAGAAGAGCTCTTAGGAAAATATTGGGCAGCAAGTACCATCTGAAGCACAAAATCTGTCCATACATGGAAAGACCCCACAAACAATGACGTCTGCTTGCGCTTGGAACCTCTGCTGTGCTTGGAGTCAGCAACACAGTGGGGATCCTTCCTTTCGCATTGTGTACAGCCTTTATATTCTATACATTAACCCTACACTACATAACTGATAAAGAAGAAATAAAAGGCAGAATAGGCCCAGTATAAGTCACTATGGAGCAAACCTATTTGAACAAATTAATTACAATTGGGCTTGATGACACTTTGGTATCTAAACATTCAACATATCAAAACATTTGAGTTTTTGACACAAAAATGGCCAATTTCATCCCATCACACATTTGTTCTAAACCGAGACTGTCAAGTATGGAGGCAGCTGGGTGCAAGGTGGCACATGTACTAAATGTATATAACGCCATGCACCACATTAATGGATTTAATCTACATCTAAACAGCCAGAGAATTAACAAATAATAAAAGACAGAAAAGTAATAGTCTTTGCTTTCTTTATAAAATGACATAATATAAATCCTATAATTAAAAATAATTATTATAATCATGACACAAATTTATTATATGCATGGTTAAAAGTATAAAACTGTATATGTTTAATAGAAAAGGACAAATACTCAGAACCGCAGGAATGATGTCCTTCACTAGATATAAGATAAGAACGGTTCATCTTCAAGGGAAACTGCTTGTATTTGTCTCCCTCTAGTGAGCGAGCGCACACAACACTGATTGTTCCAAAATAACTCCAGATCTTTTTGATTCCTCTTTATCGAAACATCCTGCAGATATTTGTTAACCTCTAAAAATGTTCAAGGTTTCTGACAAGCTGCTGAAAATGTTTGTTGTGTCTAAAGAAACCCGTAACATCCTACTCAAAGGACATCTAAAAATATAAGTCATGTGAGGAAGCGGTAGGACAAGGGTCTAAGGAAGTGTCCAATGGTGCTAAGATTATCTACGTCTTCTTATTTGGGACAAAGTTAAGATATAAATGAATCAAATTTATAAAAAGGTTATGCAGAAATCTTTGTGTTCCTTTACGTTCATTGATTTCCCTCTTCGCAGTGATTATGACTCAGCATGGACTAAAGATTTTAGTAACCGTGCGCTTTCCGCTAAGAGAAGTGGATGCTGTAAATGATCTGTAATTCCAGGTTCGGTAGTAAAAGCTGAAGGCCATGACAACACCTTAGATCTGTCAAATGGAGTGACTTGAGCTAGGCCTGTCCTAAAAACTCTACGAACTGATTAGACAGATATACTGCACACTCTTGAATGCAATGTGAACATTTAGGGTATGTGCACATTGGAAGTTTTGTGAGCTGTTTTTTAGCGTTTTCCGCCGGCGTTTTCCGCTGGGTTTTATGTAAATTTATGTTAATCCTAACCATCGGTTTGGATTAACATGTATTCTATGGATTTCAGAAAACGCTGTTTACATTAGAACGTTTTTTTTTTCTCCTTTCCACTTTCTTCACCGGTTTTCCACCAGATTTCAAAGATTGAGCTTGTGATTCTTTTGAGCATTTAGCCAGCGTATCTAGCAAGATTACGACTCATTGGTGGCAATGGAGATGTACCAAGAAAACCGCCAAAAAACCGCCGAGAAAACGCTGTATAAATGCTAATAAACCGCACACAAAACGTTAAAAAAAATGCTAAAAAAACGATGACACTGCTGAGGTCAGGAATTTCAGCTCCTGAAATTCTACACCGGTTTTCTGACAGTCTGCAATGATGCAGAACCGTCCAGTGTGCACATACCCTTACTGTTGTGCTAAAAACCAAGAAAATAGCAGCAGGATGCTTCACTATGGCGACAATGTGACGATTCAACGTCTTTTTCAAATGGTTGCTGAGTATAGATAGCCGTAGAGCTGGTTGTTTTCATCTCACATCTATGTATTGTGTCTTTTGGATATATGTAAAAATAAAATGTATTATTTAATTTCTAATTCAAGATTTGTCGCTGATCCTGATTCCATGTATGCCAGCTCTTCTTGTTATTTGTCCTAAAGGTATAGCTGGAGGCACCAAAATGAATAATTAGCAGTCCATGAGGAACCACAAGGTGTAGGTACACCGGTGCAAAGGACGGGCAATGCAGTAGGCAAAGCTGCTTGAAAATGTCCAGGAGGAGTATGGGCCTCAAAGGGTGCTGTACAGCTAATATTGGAAGTCCTGATGGGGTATGAGTCTGTAAAGGTACCTTTACACGCCACCACTATCCTTGGCAACCGGTATCAACCGTACGTGCACGCGCACGTTTTTAACGGTTGCCAACGATCGCTGATTCCGCATGTACACGCCGCCATTGCGTTGTCAACTCAAGGTATCATGGTTCACCGGAAGTTCCAACAGATCCTGCGGATAACTTTCTGTTGAATACGGTCGCTGATTCACATGCCGCAACCACTAAGGGAATGTGGGTGTACATCTTTCGCGCCGCAAGTACATAGGCGTGACAGAGTTGTGTATTCCGTGACGCTAACACGCTGATTGGACAATGCAATAGCGTCATGATTGGGCAGCCTGCGCAGGAAGGCTGGCTAATACAAGACACTATTGCAATTATGTAGTGTGAATGGACAGCTCTTTAAATATGGCGCCCTGTGAAGGACAGCCAATGGTAACACAGTATTCCCCACCAATCATCGCTGATGGGGCGCGGTATCCATGAGGCTGAGGCACGCCCCGGGGAAATCACTAGGCGACGCTGATTCCATCCCTGTCCCCCGTTTACACGCCAATACCAGGGCAATTGTCCCTTTGTGTTGCCTTGGATTTTAGAACACGGCTCGGAAACAGCTACCTGAAGCAACTGCGAGACACCCGATCACTTTCCCAAATTACACGCCGCCACTTCATAGCAATTTCAAGGCAACAGTCACAAAAATGCCGAATGAAAGGCAGTTGCTACCACGCAGTGGCGGCGTGTAAAGGTACCTTTAGAGGTATACAGTATATGAGGGGCTGCTGATAAGTCTTTGGCTTTGTGTTCTTTTTTCTATGATAATGAAAGTTACATCATATGAAAGCCTTATGTGTCTAATATATGTTTTCAAAATTTTGTGTTTGTAGCTTATGGCAACAGTCATCTAGGCACGCAGGAAAACAAAATGGCGGAGTCTAAGGCAATATTCACAGCAAAGGAGAGCAGAGGAGTGATAAAATTCTTGTTTCTGTAAGGAAAGTTTGTGAAAGATATTCATGGTGATATGTCGCAGACATTGGGGGATCAATGACCTTTAAATTCTACAGTTAAGAACTGGGTTGCCAAATTTAAAACTGGCCACTTCAGTACCAATGATGAGGAACATCCTAGATGACTGAGAGTGGTTGTTGTTCCAGAGATCATCGATGCTGTGCACAACATCATACTGGAGAATCAGCGAATTTCAGTTAAAGGAATAGCAGACATCATGGGGATTTCCCGTGAACGTGTTTGTGTCTTTATCCATGAACATTTGAACATGAAGAAGCTATCTGCAAAGTGGGTCCCCAAATGCTTGAAAACAGATCAAACTCCATTTGTCAGCGTTTCCGGACTCATAAGAACTTCCTAGATCCACTGGTGACTATGCATGAGACCTGGATTTAATTGTATGACCCTGAAACCAAGGAGCAGTCACAAGAGTGTAGGTATAGTGGTTCTCCTTGTCCAAAGAAGTTCAGGGTGCAAAAATCAGCCACTAAGGTGCTGGTTTCTGTGTTCTGGGATAAGGAGAGCGTGCTGTTAATGGACAGAATGGTTCAACCATTAATTCAAGGTATCACATTGAACTTTTGGACCAATGAAGGCAGCTATGAAAGGCCAAAAGGCGCGTCAAGCTGTTCAATGGAATCTTGTTCCTGCAAGACAACGCCTCTGCTCACACTGCACAAGGAACCATGGCAAAAGTGGTGGAACTAGGCTTCCAGCTGGTTGACCACCCACCTTATTCACCAGTACTAGGTCCCCCGACTATCATCTGTTTCTAAACCTGAAGAAACACCTCAAGGGTACCAAATTGCACACCATTTCTGATCCCATGGCTGCTACGGATGACTGGTTTGAGGTACAACTGAAATCCTACTTTTTGCAAGGCTTACAGAACTTGGAATACCGATGTAAGAAGTGTGTTGACATCAGTGGAGACTTTAACATACTGGTGCATATCAATGAATTAGAATATCATCAAAAATTTTATTTCTTTCAGTAATTCAATACATAAAGTGAAATGCATATATTATATAGAGTCATTACAGACAGAGGGATCTATTTCAAGTGTTTATTCCTATAAATGTTGATGATTATGGCTTGCAGCCAATGAAATCCCATGGGTCATTATCTCAGAAAATTAAAGTAGGGAGGATGAAGGGTTAAAAACTGCGCTGCCATATTCCATGAGACATCAAAGGGTAAATATAATATTGATTTATTAGTCAATGTGTTTCAGGACTCCCAGAAACGCACTAAAACATGGCAATATGATATTGTTTTATGATGACATTCTAATTCATTGAGGTGCACTAAAATGTCAACTTTCTGGTCTCTTGGTGTTATGCTTTGTTCATGTCTACATTAATATGATATATACATTATTTCTGATGTCCACTCATGGACAATAGAAAGAAATAGATAGTCTTGAAAAGTATCAGTCAGTGTTTGTGGCTCATTTCCTTCTGATGGAAACCAACAGTATAGCAGAAGTGACATCTACAGGAAATAGAGGAGTATTACAAAGTATGGCATCAGTGTTTCATGATGTCACTGATTTTAGTGATCTCATAAATTGAAAATCGAAAATCTGTCTAGTGTATTATTTCCAATTGTATGCAGCAACCACTTAGGTCACCTCTTCATTGATCATAATCCAATGGGTCATCTGATTGTTTGCTATAGGCGGTTCCAATACTTTTCCTTAGAACATTTTTTATTCCTGAAGCCCAAGATATGACACAGATTTTGACCAGCTGCACTAAGTTCAGTAAACTTTATTGAAGATCTTCCTTTAAGTGATCTGCAGTTCTTACCATTTATCAAACGTATTTATCAAAACATTTATTGTGAGTTACCCACAAAAACATATCGGCCTCATTATTTATTTGTTTGTTTATTAAATTAATTACATGTAGCAACTAATAGTAAAAATGTCAATGAAGAGGAGACCATGCACCACTCAGCACAACACCATAAGTATCTATATAGGTACCTCAATTAAATCGGCACCGAGACAGCTGGAAAACTGTGTTGCTCATCCAGAAGCTGTGTTGAAATTGTATATAGAGAATAAAGAACGTCATTCACCAGTGTTCTCAGTGCATGTTTTATTTGACGTGTGGGTTACAGCGGTGCAGGGAGGGGAGCAGAGATGCCAGATTACGGCTTGCCGTTTCGTGCTAGTTGCACTTCCACAGGTCCTGTAGGTTCCATGGTACAGGACCCGTGGAAGTGCAACTAGCATGAAATGACAAGCCGTAATCTGGCATCTCTGCTCCCCTCCCTGCACCGCTGTAACCCACACGTCTAATAAAACCTGCACTGAGAAGACTGGTGAGTGCCGTTCTTTATTCTCTATATACAATTTCAACTAAAGAAAAACTGGCTTTGATGTCAATTGCAACCAATCAAACTTACCTTTAACTTCATTAACTCTGCAAAAGTAAAAGCTGCACTGTGATTGTTTATCAGCTGCTCTTTCTGAATTTTCTAGGACTGCAATATATATTATTGTATTAGGCTCTATTTAATTCAGGCACTTGTGGCTTTGATATTAGAATATTACTTTTATGAAGATTAGTGAACATGTGCTCTTACTTTCTTTGCCTCTTTCCTTGTTCCGCGGGTGCATAAGTTGCTGCTCCCGCCGATGCCTCTCTGCTTCCTGTTCCTGTCTCTGTTGCTCCAGTTTATGTTCTTTCTCCCTCTCTAGGATCTCCTGTTGTTGTTTCATTGCCAGTAATTCCTGCTGCAGCTTGTATCAAAAAGAAGAGAAAAATGTATTTAGAGTCTAAGATCACGCAATTGCATAAAAAAAAGATAAGCCAACTTATGTTGTAGCAGTCACCATTACCCAACATTATGATGACAATCGGTATTGCTTAGCTGTTATTTGTCAATGGTGGGTAATAAAAGGGGCATTCCCAGAACTAAAGATGAATTCTTATCCATAGTATAGCAGGTATCCTATTGATCCCTGGAGAGACTAATGGTACCTTTACACGCCGCTACTGGATGGTGGCAACAACCGGCTACTTCACGTGCACGAGCACGCACAAACGGTTGCAAACGGTAATCGCACCACCTTTACACGCCGCTACAAGGTGCGCTACGGTAGGTTACATCTACCTCTGGATACACCGCCGGGTGTCTCAAGTTACCTTCTGCAGAGCACCTTACCTCATTTACACACCGCTACAACAAGCTAATATGGGCGGACCTGGTGCAGCAGGGACAACACATAGGCGTGCCACAATTGTGGATTATGGGAATTCCATACGCTGATAGGACAAAGCAATAACATCATGATTGGCCAGGCAGCGCAGGAGGCTGATTAATACATGACGCTCGAGCAATTGTGTAGTGTGACTGGTCAGCTCCTTAAATATGCCTCCCTATGCAGCGTCTACCAATCGTAACGCAGGAGCTTCCTCCAATGATCGCTGATGGGGCGCGGTAACCCGGAGCCTGTGTCACGCCCCAGCTACATACCAGGTACATAGCCTGGTGTGGAAACAACCCTTCTGTTCCTTCTTTACACGCCGATACAGGTCGCTACCATCGGCTGGGTAACCACCTGTTTTAGGGCAGTGCTCTGAAACAGGTGCCGCCACTGGCGGGTGGCTACAACCGTCTTCACACGCCGCTACCTCGGGTTGAATTGGCGGTGCAAGATACATTTCTCTCATGTACCCGGTTGTTGCCACCATCCAGTAGCGGCGTGTAAAGGTACCATAACTGTTAGATCTAACAACGATCTCGAGAACGTGACTCTGGATGACAAGAATAGAGCTCTGCATAGCATTGTACTCTGTTTACTATCGATAATTAAGGGAGCTGTGATTAAGCATACAATATTCACCTCTGCTCCATTCAATAAATGTCCATGCAGCACACCATTCTCGGGATTCTTAGTGGTCAAACCACCAATGATTGGTAAATTATTCATTATTCTATGGAAAGGCGATAACTAGTGATGGGCGAATCCTAAATTACTCGGAATCGCTTGACTCTAGCGAGTCCGAGCCCAGGACTCGCTACTCGTTGCGAGTCTAGCGAGTCCAATGTTAATGAATGGGGAAGCGAGTAATAGCGAGTAGTGTGAGATTTACAACTCGCAGATGTGTCTCGGAAGCTTCAGCCTGAAGCAATCCTAGTTTTGTCATTTATTTGCATTGCTCGTTTACTTTGTAAGTAATCGCTGACTCGCACAGATAAGAGTCCTGTCTCCTCTGTGTTGGCTGCCAGCTCCAGGGTCCTAGAGCCCGCCTGCTGCCTGATGTAGCAGAGCTGAAATTGTTCTCAGTCTGCTCATTCCCTGTGTACAGACATGAATGTCTGTGCACAGAGATGATGTAGCAGAGCTGAGATTGTTCTCAGTCTGCTCATTCCCTGTGCATAGAGATCTATATCTATACACAGGGGATGTAGCAGAGAGGACATCGCGTTTTGGACTGCGTCGGACGGAAGAGGATTTTTTTAATTAAAGATGGAGTCCCTAATGGCTTTTTTTTTTATTTCTAATAAAAAATTTTCTTTGTGTTGTGTTTTTTTTAAAACAATTTAATAGAAATTCATGGCGGTCATGTCTAATATTGGCGTGACCACCATAAATTTCGGGCTTAGGGCCAGCTGATAATACAAAGCTGGCCCTAACCTCTTTATTACCCAGCGTGCCACCTCTACCAGGGCCGCTGGAAGAGCGGGGTTCAGCGTCAGAGGATGGCACTTCAATGAACGCGCCATCTTCTGGGGCGGCTGCGGGCTGCAATTTGCAGCGGGGGGTGCCCAGAAAGCTTGGGCATCCCTGCGCTGCGGATTCCAGCCCCCAGCTGCTTAGCTGTACCTGGCTAGACATAGAAATTGCGCGGAGCCCCACGCATTTTTTTTAAATTATTTCATGAAATTCTGAGATTCTGACTCTGAGACTCTGACTCTGAAATTCATTAAATAATTTTAAAAAAATGCGTGGGGCTCCGCGCAATTTCTATGTCTAGCCAGGTACAGCTAAGCAGCTGAGGGCTGGAATCCGCAGCGCAGGGATGCCCAAGCTTTCTGGGCACCCCCCGCTGCAAATTGCAGCCCGCAGCCGCCCCAGAAGATGGCACGTTCATTGAAGCGCCATCCTCTGGCGCTGAACCCCGCTCTTCCAGCGGCCCTGGTGGCGGTAGCACGCTGGGTAATAAAGGGGTTATTACCAGCTTTGTTATACAAGCTGGTATTAAGCCCGAGATTCTTAATGTCAGGCCACGTTTGACCCAGCCACTAAGAATCTCCAATAAAGGGTTAAAAAAACACAGAGAAAATTTTTTATTTGAAATAAAAAAAAAAGCCATTAGGGACTCCATCTTTAATTAAAAAAATCCTCTTCCGTCCGACGTAGTCCAAAACGCGATGTCCTCTCTGCTACATGCACAGGGAATGAGCAGACTGAGAATAATCTCAGCACTGCTACATCATCTCTGTGAGCAGGCGGGCTCTAGGACCCTGGAGCTGCACAGAGAAGACAGCTGGACTCGGCTCGCAAAGAAACAGCAGTTACTTTGCGAGTTTCCCTGCTATCACTGGCACAGTAGCCAGTGATGACTCGCACGAGTCCAATGCAAACAATGGCAATCCTAGTTTTGTCAGCGTTTCTGACAAAACTAGGATTGATATTGATTTGCATTGGACTCGTGCGAGTCATCACTGGGAAACTCGCCGAGTACCGAGTCCTGCGAGTCCCTTACTACTCGCCGAGTAACGAGTCCTAGCGAGTAGATTCGCCCATCCCTAGCGATAACGCTCATTTCTGGGGAGACCCTTTTACCTCTTTTTTTCATGTTTGCTTCATTTATACACAGCTATGATCAGTGGCAACAACTTAGCTGCATTGTCACAATTAGAGGAAGCCTGAAATCCACTTTGTTTTCTCAGCAAATACTCATTCAGAACCTATATCCTTCTCCCATGGTTTATATGATGGCTTTTCGTCAAACTGCAACTACATTATTAAAAGCAGTTTAATATGGGGAACCACTTGAGTAGAGAACATATAACATCAGATAATGAGTGCAATATGTAAAGGGCCTCCATACACATTAGATAGTATAGACCAAAAGATCATTTGGCTGACAGGTATCTCATCTTACTCCTTTATAAATACAGGAACACTTGGTTCAGATGAGTATTGGTGTGTTCTGGGTATGGGTCCTTTTAGACGCTTCAACTTTCCTGCGGTCACGACCACGGTCCGACCAGGCCTGGATCGCTGAAAAGTCGCTATGCTGTCGCTGCTGACCAGTCAAAGTCAAACAGGCAGATTTGCTCAACGACGCTGTAACAAAAGGACCCACATAACGACCTCGCTGGTCGTTGGAGATGTGTCACACAACAGCTAATTTGACGACTCACACCTATGTTAGGGGTGTGGTGTTTGACGCTGAAGCCACCTAGGTGTGCTTTACCATGCCCCCTCAGCTCCGATTGGTGCTCGCTAGTACATTGTGATTGGTCGACCAAGCTTGAAAAGATGGCTAAAAGTGGCGCTTGTATCCTTTGTTCCTGAGCTTGTGTTGGTTGGCCGTTCTTTGTAGAGTTCTCTGTGCTGCAACTCCACACTGGTTCATCTGGTTCATCTATACAGCATCTTCACAGCTTCTATACAACTATACTCCATCTGCAGTATCGCAGCCTGGAGACCTCTCTACTATGATCCGCAAACCAGCACGCTCAGGAACAAAGTAGCTTTGGAACAAATATAATAATATAATAATATTTCTTCATTTACATAGCGCTATTAATTCCATAGCACAAAGGACGGAAGTGCTACTAAGTTGCCTTCTTTTTAGTCAAAGCCGCCCAATCAGAACGTAGTAGCGGGCACCAATCGGAGCTGAGGGGGCGGGAAAGTCAAAGCAAAAGCACTCCCACATGGCCGGGTTCTGAGTCACTAACGATGTTGTTGTTAAGGTGTCAAACGACCAATGCATGCTGCCCTGCGGCAGCTCGACGACCGAAAAATGGTCCTGAACGACTTGTAACGATCGAAGATCTCAGAGCGGGGACCTGATCGCTGATGTGTGTCACATGCAGCAAGGTCGCTGTGTAGGTCACTGTTACGTCACAAACCCTGTGATGTTTCAGCAATATCAATAATGATGTTGCTTTGTGTGAAGTACCCTTATGAGAGCTGATGGCAGACGACTCTGGCTTATCTCCTGAGACAACATGTTAGGCTATGGGTTGAACTAGATGGACTTAAAGTCTTCCTTCAACCTTAAAAACTATGAATTGCACATTGGAAATTCAATGGATTAATCCTTCTCTTCTCCAACATCATACTTCAAGGGGAAGTTGGCAGGACAACCAATCCCCCAATATAGTGTACTGACACTCTATTTTTCCAATGAAAATGAAAAAATGGCTATGGTCACACACACCAATCAGTTTTTTCCACTGGTTTCAAAAACAAACCGTTTTTTTTTTGGCTGTTCTTTGAGCCTCCTGTTCAGTTATGTATTTTTTGGACTTTGCCATTTTTTGCCAAAAAATACTAGCAAAAAAGGATCCATTTTCCCACAGGGCCCCATGTTAAAAAAAACTGATCCGTTCTATTACTGCACCCAAAAACATTGCTAGCACCATTTTCTGGGTCCAGTAAAAAAAAAAAAAATAGATTTTGTTAACAATGCAGTCACACTTGATCCCAGGATCCGTTTTTAGCATCAGTTTTTGGACTAGAAAAATATAGTTAAAAAACTAATGCCAATAACGGATCCAGGGCTTATGTGTGACCCTAGCCTATCCCCAATGGAGTCAATCTAATCCCATCATAACTCATTAAAGATCCTTGCGTTAAGTCATGCAGCAAGCAACTCTACCATTGCATTGTAGTTTCTATTTACAATTTCTGATCATGAGAAAATAAGCATCAACTGCGGTCGCAGGAGTTTTAACTGCCACTGGGCTCAGGGTACAGAAGCCCACTGACCCCAGTCTCTGTTTTAGCTGGAGGTGCATCGCAGCACAGAGACCCATCCGGTCCCTGCACTGCAATAGACGCTGGCAGCCAAAGTGGCTGGCAGCTGACATCATAGGAACAGCAATCAGGATGGGATAAAGTTGAGCTCAACCAGTGTTGTAGGTGCTCAAGGGTAAAAAAAAACATAAATTACTAAAGTTTAACTCTGGCACACAAAAAATGCAAGCTGAGTTATCCCCTTAACTTGTACCCGTATTTACATATTCTTTTTTCTTACACCATAGCCATACCGCACATTCTGTTCCCTCCGAGCACTCTCAGCACTACTACGCTCTGCCTCCTTAGAGGTAAAGAACTACATTACCGCCTCTTATGCTATATTGAATATTCGGCTACACTGTTTTGTCTTTTTTGTTGGTATCAAGACAAGTATAACTTGATATCTTTTTTATTTGCTTTTTGTAATTATACTTCTTTTCTTAAATGTGATTGTTTATACTGTTATAGATCTACCCCTGATGAAAACCGTGAAGATTGATATGATCGTCAGGTTGTGTTCAATGAAAAGGATCTTATTGCATCATAAATAAAGACTCTACTTGCATTTTTTTGTGTGCCAGGGTTACACTTTAATAGTCATCGGAACAGCAACAGGGGGCGGCACATGACAGTGACATCATGCGTCACGGCGAGCACTCTGATGTCAGCTGCCGGCCACTGTGCACTGGCTACAGAGGACACTGGGTGATGTGGGAGTGGAAGAAAGGTGAGTAGAATGTTTTTGTTATTGATTATACATTAGAGACAAAATGGGAACATATATACCAGGATAGGGACCATGCATACCAAGATGTGGATGTATATACCAGGATGAGGACCATATATACCAGGATGGGGAACATATATACCAGGATGAGGACCATGTATACCAGGATGGGGACATATATATTGGATAGGGTCCATGTATATCAGGATGGTGACTTATATATCAGGATGTGCCTATATGCACCAGGATAGGCTCATATATACTAGGATGGGGGATGTATATACTAGTATGGGGACATATATACCAGGATAGGTGACCTAAATACCAGGATGTGAGACATATATACAGGTTGGGTGACATTACTACAAAATAAAAGGGGGTTAATTTGTAAGCCTTTATAAAAATCTAGAATTTCACAATGGATCATACATCTGACCAACTTGTGGGCTTTATCCAAATTTAATACGGTCAAGATTCAGGCTTAATTTTTTTTTTGACGGAATCTGTACAAATCCTAGCTATGCTTACATATAAAAGTGTGGTACACTTACAATACAACTAAGAGGTTGCAGAGACCATAGTAGGGACATGGGCATCGAAAATTAGATTCTATTCACAACTTCCAATATTCCTAAACCCTCCTCTTCTCCTTCTAGCAATAAAGGAGTTGTCCAGTCCCTTTAAATAATACAATAAAAACATGAAAAAATTCCAGGGATATCAGAAATACAGTATGAGCACTAAAGACAGCCTAGCAACTTGACACCAAGCCAGTTATTAGACTGAGTATCTGTCATTTATGTAAGCAGCCTCTTCACAAAGAAGGAGGATTGGGTATTTAATGCCACCTACTGGATGTAACATTCCTACAAGTCATTTTTAACCCTTAAAACGACTATGCCACTTAGGACATAAAGTCTAATCAAACACGTTTATTCAACATATTGGCGCCTTTCTCAAGAAAAAAAAAAACATTTACATTTGCTAATTTATCTTGAGAAAGGCGCCATTTCAGTACCAAAATGCGTTGGTTGAATGAAAAACCTTGCTTTAACTGTCCAGATCTCCTCCTTTCTATGAGCGCAGCCGCACTTCATGATGTTCTCTCCGCTCTGCTATCTGGACAATACTCTTCCACAGCTATTGGACTGCAGTTATTGTATCAGGCCTCTGCAGGTGTCTCCTCATGAAACACTTACAGATGAGCACTACCATCACTCTCATCCCCATTAATTTACATATGGCACTGCCCTATCTATGTGCTTTGTCCCATCCTGATCCTCCCAATGCCAAATGATAGGTGCCATTTTGATACAGCAGTGTTGGTATAATTCCAATCATCTATCATGAAAGTAGGAGACTGATCGACTTGGATGGATTGTGGAAGTGGTAAAGTTTATTCTCAAAGAGACCCCCAAACTGGAAAAGAGACATCTAAGGCTGGCTTCAGACTTGCAGATGCATCTGCAGCGTTTTGCAGATGCATCTGCAAGCATCGCATGCAGACCGCGGCCCCTATGTTTATAATGGAGCGCACAGCGGTCTGCAGATGCTTGCGGACCTCCGTGCACTCTTATTGCCCGCCATTAGTGATCTGTGCGCAGGGATGCCTGCGCACAAATCACACACTCTCGCCCGCACCAGAGACGCAACATGTCACTAATGGCGGGCAATGAGAGCGCACGGCGGTCCGCAAGCATCTGCAGACCGCTGTGCGCTCCATTATAACATAGGGGCCGCGGTCTGCATGCAGATGCTTGCAGATGCATCTGCAAACGCTGCAGATGCATCTGCAAGTCTGAAGGCAGCCTAAGGAATGTAATTATCTCCATGCATTAAAAAGTGCACAGAGGAAGAGAACAGGGTTCTAGCACCACCTACAAGGAGCAGAAATCTTATAGGTCAATATCAACCCTTGAAAGAGCCTCGCCACATGTTTTAGGATACAAAGCCAAACCAGTGTCTCCATTTATGTACAGATATTATGGGTTTCTTGCCCCTCATCAGTGCAAAGCACTCGACATGGTGGCACTGATGTTCAGTCATGGCCGAAGTGTTGGCACCCTTGAAATTGTTACAGAAATATAAGTATTTCTCCCACAAACTTTTTGTAATGACACATGTTTTGTTATATACATATTTATTTCCTTTGTATGTACTGGAAAAAAAAAAGGCTAATTGGATTTAATTTCACACAAAACTCCAAACAGGGCCAGACAAACCTGCTGGCGCCCCCATCTTAATATTTGGTTGCAGACTCTTTAGCGTAGATAATTGCAATCTATCGCTTCCTATAACCATCAATACGCTTCTTAAACATCTAAACTGCAATTTTGGACTCTTCTTCTTGAAACTGCCCCAGTTCTCTCTTGAAATTTGAAGACATCTTCTCCCAACAGCAATTTTAAGATCATTCCCCAGGTGCTCAAAAGAATTTAGATCTGGAACCATTGCTGCAACTTCAGAACTCTCCAGCGCTTTGTTTCCATCCATTTCTGGGGGCTTCTTGAAGTATGTTTGGTGTCATTGTCCTGCTGGAAGACCTGGAGGACACAAATCCAGCTTTCTGACACTACATTGTGACCCAAAATCCTTTGGTAATCTTCAGATTTCATTATAAATTGCACACAGTCAAGGTACCCAGTGCTAGAGGCAGCAAAACAACCCCAAAATATCTTTCAACCTCCACCATATTTTACTGTAGGCACTGTATTCTTACCTTTGTATATATATTTTGGTAAACTGCATTCTAGCTCTTATGTCTCTGTGTCAGCAGTGAGGTCCTCCTTGGTCTCCTGCCATAGTGTTTAATTTAATTTAAATGTCGACAAATAGGTTGCATTGACAACGATGTACCCTGAGCCTGCAGGATAGCTTGAATTTTATTGGAACTTGATTGAGGCTGCTTATTCATCCGGACTATCCTGTGTTACACCCTTTCATCAATTTTTCTCTGCCATCCACATCCATTGAAATCAGCTATATTGATATGACTTATAAACGTCTTATTTATGTTCTTGATAATGTTGGACAAAGGAACATCAAGATCTCTGGAGATGGACTTATAAACTTGATATTTTCAACAATTTTGGTCCTCACGTCCTTAGACAGTTCTCTTTTCATCTTTCTGCTCTCAATGCGTAGCGCGGCACACACAAAAGCACAATGCAAAGATTGAATCAACTTCTCCCCTTTTTATTTGGTTTCAGCTGTGATTTTCATATTGCCCACACCTGTTACTTGCCACAAGTGAGTTTGAAAGAGCATCACATGCTTAAAAAAAAGTTACTTACCCACAATTTTGGAAAGGTGACAACAATATTGTCTAGTCCATTCTTGGGGTTTTGAGTGAAATTATGTCCAATTTGTCTTTATGCAATTTTTTTGTGTTGTTCCAATAATCACAAAGGAAATAAATGTGTTTAACAAAATGTGGCAATGCAATAATTTTCCAGGAGAAATAATTAATTTTCTTGAGCAATATCAAAAGGTGCCATGATGGTATATCGTGTGACATTACTAACTCCGTTGTCTAAGGCTGGGGTTCCACATAAGCCCTCAGTCCGTTTTTGGCTTCAGTTTTCTCATTTTTTTTTTCTAAGTCCAAAAACTGACAGAAAAACGGATTGGATGTAATAAACACCCTGTCCGTTTTTCTCTGGAGCTCAAAACATTGCCCTGTCCGTTTTTGAGTCAAAAACGTTGCATGCAACGTTTTTGGCATCATTTAAAAAACGCATGCGTTTTCATGCGTTTTTTTAACATGGGGCCCTATGGGAAACGCATGCGCGAACGCATGCAAATGCGCACTTGCGTTTGCGCATGCGTTCGCGCATGCGTTTTTTTAATGAAAAGTCCAAAAACGTTCAGGAGTGCAGGAGGCTCAAAAAGCACCCAGAAAAAAACGGATTGGTGATGAAAATCACTTCCAAAAACGGACTTCTATGTGGAACCACAGCCTAAACTGAATTTAAAATGCACAATTTTTTCCATGTCATTCACATAAACATAGTAAATAATGTACTGATTCTCTAGGCAATGTGTAGTTGATACTTTCAAGGAGACTGAATTATGGTAATTAAAAATGCAGCTTTAGGCTATGTGCTCACAGTCCGGAGGATCTGCGTATTGGATGCCGCTCCTCCGGACCAGAGTTAACCTGCGGATACCCACAGGGAGACCGCAGCCGCCCTGTACTTACCATGTGTGGTGGGTGCGGGAAGGCTTCTCCCTGCAGTCACCCGAATGCAGCAGCTCCGACTTCGCAGCATGAAATGAACATGCTGCGGAGAAGCGGAATGCCGGCAACCCACACCGCAAGTAAAAGAACGCTGTGGGCAGGTTAAGCATAATGGGCATGGGATTTCTACAAATCCCATCCACTATGCTTTTACTGTATTACGCAGCATTTTGGATGCAGCAGCAAGACGCTACATCCAAAATGCTGCAACTACTGACCGTGAGTATGCAGCCCAAAGAATCAAATAGAAGAAATCTGAACAATTAAACAAATAGTATTCCTGCAAAATGAAAAAGCAATGTTATCATTTCATTCTATGGTAGAACCTAGATCCCGCTAAGTTCACTGCGATGCCTGTGATGCAGACATTATTAACCTGTCCAGTGCCAGGCCAATGGGTGGTACACTGTGTCACATACATCCCAGCAGCTCATATTGCAAAACCTGAGCTTTCTTGGAAATCACATTTCTTTGTAAAGAACTTAATGGAAGCAATGCCCTGGGGAACCATTCACAGTCAGTTGTAAATGTTCTTAAGAGAAACATTCCTAGTCACTCTTTTCCTCTTTGGATAACAGACAAGAAGAATGACAATGGAAGCCCTGTTAATATAAGAAATCTACTCAACTATGCAGGAAACAGATTTGCTGAATTAAAGAAATCTGCTGCCCCATTGCTTGCTTAGGGAGGGTGGCCCTGGAACAATTTGACCAAAATCAAAAACAATATTAACCTTTAAGAAGTAAAAGGACATTAATCATGCACCGAATGGCAATGCATGCAAATGCTAAATTGCTAAATTGTGCATAGTGAGTCATAAAGTAGGATGTGACTTCCACATTGATGACACCGAGGTCCACACTGTACAAACAAAAGAATGTACAGAAATATAATACAGTGGAGTCCAACCTCAGCTCTACATGTATTGCAAAGCTATAACTCCCAGTATGCACTGACAGCTAGAATGACACCTGCACTGGGACCAATGGCAGTGTAGCCTCCCAGCTTCCATCTGTATCTGCTGAAAACTCTAATGAAATAGAGGTTGTCCACCTTCCTGCTGGTCATCCTTTGTAGTAGGTCACAGGTGGCAAGATGGATGTAGTGACGGAGACGATGTTGGAGATTATTTCATTGCATCCTAAACCAGCTCATCAATGGTGTTTTAAAGTGAATCTGTCACTAGGTATTGCCAACTAATCTGAGAGAAGAACAATGGCTGAAACCCTAATTCTAGAAATGTGTCACTTACTGGGCTATCTGATGTAGTTTACATAAAGTCACTGTGTTATCAACAAGAGATTATCCCTAATGGTACCTTTACACGCCGCCACAACAGGATGCATACAACCCGCTACAGGCTACAAATGTAGCTTGTCGCGCCAATATCGCCCGTAGTAGCGGCGTGTGAAGACGGGACGACACAGCCGGCTACAGATACCTCTGTATCCGTGCACTGCCCATAAACAGATGGCTACATCGCCGATTGTAGCGAGCTGTATCGGCGTGTAAAGAACCCACAGAAGGGAACTGTGGACACCATGCTATGTAGCTGGGGCATGACGAAGGGTCCGGGTTTCCGCACCCCCTTCAGCGATCATTGGAGGAAGCTCCTGCGTTGCGATTGGTTGTCGCCGCACAGGGCGGCATGTTTAAGGAGCTGACGAGTCACACTACACAATTGTTCGAGCGTCAAGTATTAATCTGTCTCCTGCGATGCCTGTCCAATCATGGTATTTTTGCTTTCTCCTATCAGCGTACGGACGTCTCGTAATCCACAATTGTGGCACGCCTATGTGCTGTCCCTGCTGCACCAGGTACGCCCAAAGTAGCTGGTTGTAGCGGTGTGTAAATGAGCTACAGATGACTACTTGAGACACCCGGCGATGTAGCTAGCTGTAGATGTCGCGTAGCGTAGCGCACCTTGTGGCGGCGTGTAAAGAGGGTGCGGTTCCCGTTGGTAACCGTTTGGGCGTGCTCGTGCACGTGAAGTAGCCGTTGGTATCCATCCTGCAGTGGCGGCGTGTAAAGGTACCATAATGGTACCTTTACACGCCGCCACTGCAGGATGCATACCAACGGCTACTTCACGTGCACGAGCACGCCCAAACGGTTACCAACGGGAAACGCACCCTCTTCACACGCCGCCACAAGGTGCGCTACGCTACGCTACATCTATCCCCGGATACATCGCCGGGTGTCTCAAGTAGCCATCTGTAGCTCATCGTACCTCATTTACACACCGCTACAACCAGCTAATATGGGCGGACCTGGTGCAGCAGGGACAGCACATAGGCGTGCCACAATTGTGGAGTACGAGACGTCCGTACGCTGATAGGACAAAGCAAGAAACCCATGATTGGCCAGGCATCGCAGGAGGCTGATTAATACATGACGCTCGAGCAATTGTGTAGTGTGACTGGTCCGCTCCTTAAATATGCCGCCCTGTGCAGCGACAACCAATCGCAACGAAGGAGCTTACTCCAATGATCGCTGAAGGGGCGTGGTATCCCGGAGCCTGGTTCACGCCTTAGCTACATTGCAGCTACATCGCCGGGTGTCCACAGTTCCCTTCTGTGGTTTCTTTACACGCCGATACAGCTCGCTACAATCGGCGATGTAGCTATCTGTTTATGGACAGTGCACGGATACAGATGTATCTGTAGCCGGCTGTGTCGTCCCGTCTTCAGACGCCGCTACTACGGGCGATATTTGCGCGACAAGCTACATTTGTAGCCTGTAGCGGGTTGTATCCATCCTGCAGTGGCGGCGTGTAAAGGTACCATAAAGGTACCTTTACACGCGGCAACATTTCTAGGTTGTCCACAGGTAACTTACTGGCTGCAGTGAAATCATGGAGACAAGGTTCTATCTTGTTGCTGTGTACATATGGAATCATGTCTTCATGATTTCACTGCAGCCAGTAAGTTACCTGTGGATAAGCTAGAAATGTTGCCCCGTGTAAAGGTACCATTATAGTACCTTTACACGCTGCTACAGAAGGTTAGAAACAACCGGGTGTCGGAGACAAATGTATCTTGCACCGTCAAAACAACCCGAAGTAGTGGCGTGTAAATCAGGTTGTTGCCACCCGTCACTGTCGACACCTGTTTTTGAGCAGTGCTCTAAAACAGGTTGGTTTCAACCCAATGGTAGCGGCGTGTAAATGAGGTACAGGAAGGTTTTTTCGTCACCTAGTTAACACCCTGGGGCGTGACACAGCCTCCGGGAAACCGCCCCCCTTCAGCGATCATTGGTGGAAGCTCCTGTGTTACGATTGGTTGTCGCTGCATAGGGCGGCATATTTAAGGAGCTGACCAGTCACACTACACAATTGCTCGAGCGTCATGTATTAGCCAGCCTTCCTGCGCTGGCTGGCCAATCATGATGCTATTGCATTGTCCAATCATCGTATGAGCGTCTCGTAATCCACAACTCTGGCATGCCTATGTGTTGTCCCTGCTGCCCCAGGTCCTCCCATATTACCTTCTGAAGCGGCGTGTAAATGAGGGATGGTGCTCTACAGAAGGTAACTTGTGGCACCCGGCGGTGCCTCCAGAGATAGATTAAACCTTCTGTAGAGCACCTTGTAGCGGCGTGTAAAGGCGGTATCAGGTACCATTAGCAACCGTTGGTGCGTGCTCGTTCACTTGAGACACCCGGTTGTTTCTAACCTTCTGTAGCGGCGTGTAAAGGTACCATAAAAGACTAGTAAACCTGTTGCAATATAGTCTTTCATATTCATGAGCTTTGTATAATTCCACTTTACCATTGATTGGTAGCTTTCTGTCTGCGCACAGTAAACCAACAGGTGCCAATCAGTGGTGTTGGCACGGTTATAAAGAGCTCAGCAATCAGTGAACTGGTAGATCTGCAGATAATACAGTGAACGTAGCAAAACTCCATCAAGCATCCCAGTAAGTACCACATTGCTAGAATCAGGGTCTCTGCCCTAACGCCATTCTGCTCTCAGATGCTGTAGCAAAAACCTGGTGACAGATTCCATTTCAATTAAGAGCTATACAGTAATCTGGAAATGCAGCCTACAGTGAAACTTTGGCTTTCATCGATAATCCTTCCCAAAACTCTCAATGAAACCCGAAACTGACGATAACTGAGGCAACGATTTCCATAGGAAATAATGTAAAATCAATTAATTGGTTCGAGACACTGAAAAAGACCTACAAATAAAACACATTTTATAATGAATAAAGATAGCTTTTAATGCTAGAATCACTCAGAAATGACTATAAAAGGAATATGAAATACTAATTTAAAGAAAAAAAAATTAACCATGATACCTTATTTTTATAAAGGCTCTTTTTGGTGTATGGAAGACGCTGAGGAGGGAAAGAGGGGTGCACATTTTATTTTTTGGAAGGAGAGTCCCAGTTTTTATGGCAAAATTAGCAGAGATGTATGAACAAAAACCAACAAAAACTGAGACACATGTTTCGGTGAAAAAAAACAATGAAAACCAAAACCGACGATAAAGTTGATGAAAAACGAGCTACGACTGTATAAAGAAAATTTACCTGTGCCCTGATAGTTTTACTCAGATGTAAATAAATGGAGAAATGGGTAAAGTCTCACACCTAAATACATGGGATAGAAACTGCAAACACTGCCATCTGCTGGTCAAAGAAAGGGAAAGAATTGTATCAGCAGGAACTGTAAAGCAAATCATGTGTTTCAATAGAGGAAAGGATAGCAGGAGAAGCCAGGTGATGTGATAGCTGCGTCACAGTTAGGAATTATAAAAGACCAAGGAGAGCAGAGAAGAGGAAGAGTTGACCTATGAACCTGTATTAGGACAGATGTATAGAAGCATCTGAGCTGGCTTATGGCTGCATATCAGCACAAGACAAATTGTTGAAGTGGGACCCAGCTTAAGTAGAATTGGAGTGATTAAAAGAGGAAGAGCCTGCAGAGAGAGAGATTGGGACATTTGGATGATAAGAGGAATCGAGAGGATCGGCTGACCAGAGGAATAAAGAGGACTAGCAGAGCAGTGGAATCGAGAAGATCAGCTGTCCAGAGGAATAAAGAGGACTAGCAGAACAGTGGAATAAAGTGGATCGTTGACCAGATGAATAAAGAGGACTAAACAGAGCAGTGGAATGAAAGGATCAGCTGACCAGAGTAATAACGAGGACTAGCAGAGCAGTGGATGAGAGGATCAACTGACCAAGGAATAAAGGGACTAGCAGAGCAGTGGAATCGAGAGGATCACTGACCAGAGGAATAAAGAGGACTAGCAGAGTAGTGGAATCGAGAGGATCAGCTGACCAGAGGAATAAAGAGGACTAGCAGAGCAGTGGAATCGAGAGGATCAGCTGACCAGAGGAATAAAGAGGACTAGCAGAGCAGTGGAATGAGAGGATCAACTGACCAAAGGAATAAAGAGGACTAGTAGAGCAGTGGAATCGAGAGGATCAGCTGACCAGAGGAATGAAGAGGACTAGCAGAGCAGTGGAATCGAGAGGATCAGCTGACCAGAGGAATAAAGAGGACTAGCAGAGCAGTGGAATGAGAGGATTAACTGACCAAAGGAATAAAGGGACTAGCAGAGCAGTGGAATCGAGAGGATCAGCTGACCAGAGGAATAAAGAGGACTAGCAGAGCAGTGGAATCGAGAGGATCGACTGACTAGAGGAATAATGATGACTAGCAGAGCAGTGGAATCGAGAGGATCGGCTGAGCAGAGAAATAGAAAAGACTGGCTGACCAGTGTAATCGAGAGAATTGGCTGTCCAGAGGAATAGAGATGATACATCTTACTTTTTTATTCTTGATGTGAGTGTTTTGTCATAAAAGTTTTTAGTTATTACTAATATATTGCAATTTTTAAAATTGATTGTCCATATCATCTCTCCACAATTGTATATATATATATATATATATATATATATATATATATATATATACCTAGCTATTTATGGTAAATTGTTTTTGTTAAGAAGATAAATAATCTTTGGTTGAAGTCACCACTCCACCATCATCTTCTGCGCCGTTGCATCCTCGCACCGGTTTACACAAGGGCACGATGGTAAACTATGACTTTCATGCTTTAATGACAGTGTTTAGTTGAGCTTGTTGCCATATTCTAGCTTTAGTAGTACACTGTTCCCCAGTCTCACAGCTTGCTAGTGTATGAGGAGTGGGCACTCCTGCCTCAGTGACAGTTTGGATACCAATAGCCCAATCTATAAGCTCTCGATGCTTCTATATGAGGCAGTTCTGAAGCATCAGAAACACAGTTGGACTGACAACGAGCTAACAGTGCACAGTGCCAACATCAGTGCAGTAATTACAAGCTCAATAGAACAGATCTTGTAAGCACTAATAATGCCCGGCCATCACTGACAGAGCAGTAAATCGGAAAGTTGCTCTTTTTTCTGAACACTGCTCAATTGTACCAATATAGGAAGAGGGGAATAGCCCTTTACACTGGTCCAGCAGTGCAGTGTATTGTCCTTGAGACTTTATGTGTATGTTGTCCTCTTTTTAGGTATCATTTATAAGTCTTCAGCTTGTAGGGAGGCATTTGGCAAATGTTTTTACATTTTTAAACCTTATAGATGTACATTCCTTTTTATACTATTTGGCTGGAACCGAGAGAGAGTCTATCATCTACCTTTAGGGTTCTGTCCTATATCGTCCTAACTTAAATCATCACTCCAGCATTTTTTCTTCTTTCTCTGTATAAAGAAAGAAGATCCTTACTAAACATTACAAATTCAACACGAGGACTTTTCACTACATTTTTCGTTTTGAGCTGGACATTCGATGTAAAAGTCACAGAAGAGTGGAATAAACAGGTTCTTTTTTTTCACCTCTCCGTTGTGTAGTATTTAGGACTTAAAAAGTTAACTTTTGATAAGTCCAAGTGGGTGTTATTAAATAGTTTTCACTAGGGCCTTGCACTTCTCCTAATGTGAGTTGCTATCTGATATCACCCACTTGGACTTTACATAAGTTTACGCATTAGGTGCCAAATACTTTCATTACTGATATCTTAGCAACACAGAGGAGTAAAAAAATAAAAACTACAGTTTATTTCGTTTTGTGGTCACTATATTGTTCGTTCGGTTCAACATTAGAATTTTGGTGAACACTCCTTAGCTAACATCTCCATATCTGCTGATCATAAAAAAAGTCTTAAGCCCCCGTCACATATAACGAGATCATTAGCGAGATCGTTGTAACGTCACAGGTTTTGTGACGTAACAACGATCTCGCTAACGATCTCGTTATGTGTGACATCTAGCAGCGATCAGGCCCTTGCTGTGAGATCACTGATTGTTACAAAGTGTTCTGGGTCATTTTTTAGTCGTTGGTCTCCCGCTGGTCAGCACGCATCGCTGCGTGTGACAGCGAGAGACCAGCGATCAGCGATCTCACAGGCTGGTAACCATGGTAAACACCGGGTATCTAGGCAGCACACTCTGCCTAGATACCCGGTGTTTATCATGGTTACCAGCGCTAGGTAGGGAGGACGCTGGTAACTATGATAAACACCGGGTATCCAGGCAGTGCGCGCTGCCTGGATACCTGGTGTTTATCATAGTTACCAGCGTCCTCCCTGCTTACAGGCAGCGCTAAGTAGAGAGGACGTTGGTAACTATGATAAGCTCCGGGTATCCAGGCAGCGCCCACTGCCTAGATGCCCGCTGTTTATCATAGTTACCAGTAATGTGGAGGTGGCTCCCTGGTCCCTGGTCGCTGAGGAGATCTGCCCGTTTGACAGCTCCCCAGCGACCAGGTAACGATGCACCAAAGATCCCTAAGGATCGTTATTGTTGTCTGGATCGCTGGTGCGTCGTTGTGTGTGACAGGAGCGCCAACTCTATGATTGGCCAATATGCTATTGTATTAACTGTAAATAATATCTTTATTCTCCATAATAATAAACCTCTTCTAATGTAACCTTTCAATAGCAGCAGTAAGGGATATTAAACCTAAAAACTGGAAAAAACTTACTCTACATTACTGAAAGAATTGCTGAATGAGACACAAGAATACAGAGCAGATTCTTTAAATAATTTAGTAGTTTGTACTTTATATGGCAGCCAAGGGACAAATTACGTTCAGCCTATACCGTGTGAGGCCATTCATAGGAACCTAATTGCTTCTTTCAATTCTTTCACTTCCCCTTCGGATACTAAGGTCCACTGCTGGCTGTATAGGACAAATGGTTTCCTACTTTCCTTCCACTCCGGAGTGACCAGTGACATGGCTGCAAATCGTTTGGCAACTCACTATAGTTTGGGAATAGATTAGTTGTGATTTTGTGGAACTTACAGTGTGATAGATTAGGCTATTGGATCGCACAAAAGAGACGAACACTGCCAGAAACAAGGTCAAATAGTGTCCAAAGTTTGATCATTAGGACTCCATTTTCCTTGGTGAAAAGACACATGGGTGGCATGTATACTTTTTTAGGAGGTTGTTGCTGGTCTCCACCCCAGGTGGATTTTTGACAGCTGAATATTGTCTTAATGCAATCACAGCTCAACAAGTGCGGAAGGTTTTGTTGGATTTGTTGTCAATGCTTATTTCCCTCTCCCCATTAGGAAAATATGCACGCTGGGCTGATTCTTCACATCTACAACAGAACCTAGGTATAGCTTCAGAGTTAATCCTTGCCCTCTAATTCTATCTATGACAATATTGTATTTACCTTATTATTCTCACTGTACTCTTTTGAATACTATCTATTTGCTCTTCTGTTGATGTAAGGGCCCTTTCACATCAGCGTTTTTTTAAATTCGCGGCAGATGCGGTGAAAAAACCGCATCTGCCGCGATTACCGCATACCGGCTGCACTTGCAGCGCGGTTGCAATAAACGCCATGCAAAGTATAGGCGTACTTGCGGCAGGTGCGGCAAGTGCGGTATACTTTGCATGGCGTTTACCGCAACCGCGCCGCAAGTGCAGCCGGTATGCGGTAATCGCGGCAGATGCGGTTTTTTCACCGCATCTGCCGCGAATTTAAAAAAACGCTGATGTGAAAGGGCCCTAAGGATATATTCATACACCGTTTTTGATCTGTTTTTTCCATCTGTTTTTGCAGTGAACCGATCATTCAAATGGAATCCCAGTAAAGTCAATAAGTTTTCACTTTTTGCAAAAGGACATGTTAGTTTCTGTGGTGTTTTTCTCATCCGATTTTCCCATAGGAACCATTTTACATGGGGGAAAAGAATGCAGCACCCGAAACGCAGCAAAAACGGATCAGAAACTGATAATCTGTTTTCTGGTTTGTTTTTTGAAAAGCTGATCCAGTTTTGCAGCAAAAAAAAAGAAAAAAATGCACCAGAAAAAAACGGAGCAAAAACTGTGTATGAATGTAGCCAAACTGTGCTTGGTATTGGTGCATATGGAGGAAAGTTTATTTAGGGCAGAAAGCATAGCACTAGGATATTAAAGTATATTAAAAGATATTAAAGGGGCTGAGCTTCAGCTAACCGGACGGATTTTCTGCTGCGTCCGGTGCAATCCGGTGCCCATAGACTCCCATGTTATTGGATGCCGGATCATGCAGGATCCGGGAGGATCCGGGAGATTCCGGGTGGATCCAGTTTTGTGTAACTCTTTGCCCCGGACACAAAAACGCTGCAAGCTGCGATTTTATGTCTGGGCAAAAAAACTAATTCTCCCGGATCCTCCCTGAGAACATCTGACCCCATCCGGCTCCATAGGAATACTATGGTGCCAAAACAGGATCTGGGGCTGTCCGGTTCAAACTGGACAGCCTCAGATCCATAAAACCTTGGTGTGAAGCCAGCCTAATGGAAGACTATGGGTGCGAGGAAACCTCGACAGACAGCACACTGTGCAAGTCACTCGCGCGTGTGCTTTTGTCCCGATACAGGAAAGCCCAATAGCTATAGATCTACAGATAAAGATTTGTAGATATCATATCTATTTCGGGCTTTGTGCTGCTTTGACAGCAGCATAGTTTACATTTCCCGGGGTTAACCAGCATATTAACCGCATCTGCAGCCTCTGTGCTGCATGTCAGCTGGGAAGCTACAGATGCGGTTAATAAGCTGGTTATTTATGTTCAACCCCATGTTTCTGTCATGCCAGTTTGTGTCCAGTTTGTGTCCACACTCC
Organism: Allobates femoralis; assembly: GCA_033576535.1. NCBI lineage: Eukaryota > Metazoa > Chordata > Amphibia > Anura > Aromobatidae > Allobates > Allobates femoralis. The sequence continues at coordinate 484,588,240 of JARQOC010000005.1, read as the reverse complement.
CTGGACACAAACTGACATGTCAGAATGTGTGTGCGGGGGTTAAAGCAGCTTTTTAATAAAAGCTGGCAATTACAGCAATTCATTAAATTACTGTATTCTCTGGCGGTGTGCAGGACTCAGGAGCTGTCCATGGTCCTGCACTGTAAGAGCGTAAAATGACAGCCATTGTCCTTGGTACTGAAATTTCACACTCTTACAGTGCAGGAGCTCTCCTTGGTCCTGATCATTAAAGCTGGGTGCTGACTGTGGTGCTGAAGCTGTTGGCAGTCCAGACGTTTGGTCGGCGGGATTACATGCTGAGAAATCCCACCGACCAAACTTCAGGACCATGGACAGCATCACACTGACACGCACCATACACTCGCTCATGCAGCACCCTCGCAGCACACTCACATGCATATAGCCATGCACACACACACGCACTCTCACATTCAAATCGCCCAGCACTTGCATCACTGTCATGCATCAAACACGCTCCGTCACACAGAGCCACCACATTAGCGATGTGGGCGTAGTTTTGAGCCGCATCTCGAAGGTAGGCGTTAACATTATGTTGTGTGACGCCTCGAAGACGTGTGATTGGCTTTGGTATTTGATGCAGAGTTGACATGTACTGACAATTGTGTTGGTGTTAAAAGACACATTTGGCAATGGCACATCTCTGCACTTTGTAGCACACACTGGCGCATCAATGCGCTGCTTTTTAATAGTATGTACGCTACTGGGTATGGCCCCTTTGTCATCTGCATTTTACGCTGATTGCGGCAGTTGCGGTAAAAAAAACCCGCAACTGCCGCGATTACCACTATACGGCCACACTTGCGGTTCACTTGCGGAAAGCCCCATACAATTTCTTTGGGGCTTGCGGCAGGTGCAGCAAGTGCGGTTTCGGCACTTGCGGCAGGGGCGGCTGGGAAAAAACTACAGCATGCCGAAACCGCACTTGCCGCACCTGCCGCACCTGCCGCAAGCCCCATAGACATCATATGGGGCTTGCTGCAAGTGAACCGCAAGTGCGGCCGTATTGTGGTAATCGCGGCAGTTGTGGGGTTTTTCTACCGTAACTGCCGCAATCAGCGTAAAACGCAGATGACAAAGGGGCCTAATACACGTTTCAGCACCATGGAAAGGAAGACTACATTATTGTGGGATGCACACATCATCAAATAGGACGCCGAAGAACAAGACTACCAATCGTAACGCTGGAGCTGCCACCAATCCACGCAGACCGCCAGAGCTAGTAAATGCGCCCTGAAACACCTACCAGAATGGTATAGGCGATGTGTGCTGTAGCCCTTGACATCGCTCATGAGACATTACACAGGGCTCATGGTGCAGTGGGTCCACACCCATCAGCATTAAAGGCATATTCCCACTAAAAGGGAGGTGAGGGCAAACTGCAGGGAGGACAGTATTACTTAGACTGTGCAGTACAGCTGAGCTGGGTAGTGTTGAAAGGTACAGAACAAGCTGAAATGGAAGGATTATTTGACATGAATCCCACAGAGGGGACATGCTTAAAGATGATCGGTGCTGTTAATTAAACATATGGAAAGATATATGCCCACTATCGTGCGTATATAGTTGTCTTCAGAAAACCGTTCAGTAAAAGTACAGTGTTTTTAAAGTACTGGTGGTTTCCTTCCCTGAGCCGATAACCTTCTGGTCCTGGCTAGCCAATGTCAATGGCATCATCTGACCTTCTAAGGCAAACCACCTAACTGGTGAACGTCCACACACCCAGCCAAGAACACATCTTTCATGTAGCGTGTCGGCGTGTCAGAGAGCAGCACCTCGCCCACAACTACGCCTTGCTACGCTCCACCTTGTGGGCCCCAAAGCAAAATCTCCAACAATGCCCTTAGCTATCATGGGTCTCTAACAGAAATGGTCCACTAATATGGGCCAGAAGAGCCTCTTAGGCCCCAAGGCCTGGGTGTGACTACAACCCTTGCACCAATTATAACTACGATTTTGTTTAATAAGTCATCGTTAAAAATGGCTTTAAATAGGTTTAAATAGTTTTTTGTGATAAATTTATGCTTTTAGTTACTTTATGACAATATTTGTTTTCCATATAGAAATCAGTATTATAAATAAAATATAGAAATATTGCAATTTTCACATTGGAAACTGGGGCTATTTCAGACTCTAACGTCCAGATATTTAAAGGAAATCCACATGATATAGCCCCAATGAACAGGCTCCGACCCTATATTTTGTATTGAATCATCTAAAGAGCACATGCAATGGTTCACTGTGAAAAGAAGGGGACGCAATGAAGTGTGATGTCATCTGTTATAATTGGTGGCTCCTGTCTTATCAGCTGGGTGTAGAGGTGTCACCTGTCGTTGTGACCCTGCCTTTGCTGATAAGGGCCTGCTGAAAACTCTTCTAAAAAGTACTTGACATAAACATCTAAATTGCATGAGTAGGACCACGGGTGAAAATCAAGATCCCAAACTTATTGACACATAATAATAATTAATTAATAAATAATAATTATGCGATAAAAATAATGTGGAAACATTATAAAAAAACATATAATTGTAGACCAAAATAATAACATAACTGATTTAAACTTTGGGTCAATTACCGACTATAGCGTCCCTATAAACCTTTTAAGTTATTGAGCTAGTGTATTGTCAAATTAAGCTTTGCTACATTTGTATATGCTACATCCTCACTTGCTCACTCTATGGGAACATTTGTAATATTGTTTTTCCATTTGATAGTTTTTATACTAATACAATAAATAATAATAGTATCTTCAGTGCACATTAACCAGATTTACTAGAAAATCTGATCACAACCTGTACTCAGGGAAAGATATGAAATGTGAGCTGGTTGTGGACTGAATCTAACACTATCTAATAATGGGCAACATCCTAGTCCTACACTTATCATAGCTGAGTAAACACGACTTCACAGCAAGAGTCCCACAGACCACACAGCTCCGGGAAGGCCGTCGTCTCACACAGACCCTTGGTGTGTTTCCCCTTCCACTTCAATTTGCATTGGCTCCCAGCTGACATTAACAGGCTCCATAACAGCCGGTGTTTGGAGGCTTAGGGCTATTCCCTGACCACTCAGAGCCATTACTTAACAACATAAATATTGGCTGGCAATGAGACTTTAATTATTTTGATTTATATTTGAGTCCTTCAGCTCGGTTTTCTTGAGTCTGACCACTGTCACATGACTACTTTCAGCTTTAACAAGTGAATAAACATGGCCATGAGATGATCTAGGGGTCAATGTACAGGCATTATCGGCTTCAAGATCTAATCCTTTAGCTTCGGTGGGTACTTGGTAAGATTCAATTAGTGATTCAAGGTTCAAATGAATAAATGTGGCCAAGTTGTTATTGTGCAGATGGTCAAGTTCTCTTTGTGACTGTGACTAAATGCCTTAGAAAACCAGCTATTAACTCGTGATGTACAATTGTAAGTTTCGGCTCCGGATCCCATGTAAGAGTTATTGTAAGTTCAAGGATGGATTTACCTGGTCTAAAATTTGTGGAAGACAAAACACGTGTAATCTACATGTGAAGTCAACATTGGAGCCAATTTCATGCATCGAAAACCATAACAAAACCTTCTGAAGACCTGATTCTACTTTATTAGGGTCCAGAATGGTGCCTTGCTGTAGTGTTTGTTAGGCCTGAAAGCTATTATGAACCACCCCAAGGCCGTGGGGTACCCGGTTCCGGGCGTTGAATAACTGGAGGATGTGCACGCCGTCGGCCAAGACCCATCGCCCTGGCAGTCGCTGAAAAAGGGGTTAAAAAAAAAAAAAAAAAAAATATTTTTGATGCCACCTATGGTAATGATACCTACGCTGCTCACAGACCTCCAGGGTGATGATGAGGCAGCTTTGTTGGTAATGCTCCCCATAGGTGGAGTGGATCCCGGGGGCAGTAATGAGATGAATAAGGATTCACACAGAGTGGCAGCTTGTCAGGTGGAGATGCAGGCTGACAGTCTATGTTAAGGGCAGGATTAGGAGCCGTAATAACAGACACACACATGCTGGAAGTTGTTTCTGTACCTTTTAGTGATGATGATTTGGGTAACATCCAGGGTACTGTCCAGGTGGTCGGGTGGCAGTTCAGGTTTTCCACACCCGATGAGTTGTGAGGCCTCCTTGTTCTGTGTGTGCGTACTTAAGTCCTGGCATGTCTGAAACCTGGCCCTGACCTTTCTTGTGTCCCTCACTTGTATAGCAGCCTGTGAGAACCTGCTGGGCACTGCTACTCCTCTGTGGTCCCTGGCTCTGTTAGTAGCTGTACTGCAAGTGCTACCAGGAGACTGAAGTCTCCCTGGCCCTCTGGTATTCTCTGCTGGGCTAACTGGACCCATGCAAACTTGGACTCCGGTGTCAGGGATGCTTTCCTGGGGTTTTTCTACAGGTCCGAGGGTGTTTTGGGGCTACCAAGGAGATTGCAACCCCTGCACTTGTTGTAGTTAGACCCCTGGTTATACCCCTATGTCCACGTTCGATAAGTTGGAGATCTCTGACTTTCTGCTGTAGCCCAACATGCTACCAACAAATCCGTCCATTTTGCCAGTTAAATCCAAAAGATAAACTTTACTGTCAGTCTTTCGGCAAGGTAGTGATACTTGTTCTTTAGAGAGTATATAGGTAAGATATGAATGGACCTCTGTCACTTGGGGGGGCAAACGGAAGTAATTACCTGCATTATTGCTGCAAAGATATTTCTCTACAGAACGTCCTCTGAGGAGAGTTCACAGCTAAAATCCAATATTGGAACAAACCCTAAGGTTGGATAAGGAATTACTGAAGAAATAATTAAACAAATAACCCACCAGCATTTAATTGCTTTTGAGAAGTGAAGCACACAATTTCACTAACCAGAAAATGCTTCTTTTTAGAACAGAGGATGGATAAATGGCACTTTAACTTTTCGAAAAAGAGTAAAAATTAAGTTAATAAACCATTTCACCATATTTCCAGTACATTCCTGCCATTCATGTCCCAGTGACCTAGTAGCTTCAACACCTACAACTTTCAAGGTCGTGGAACGATAACGTACAAGGGCCCCTGTATTGTCACATTGCAGCCTTGTCTATATGGGAAGGCTAAAGGACAGGCCAGGATTGCTGCCACATATAACATAGGTATTTTGCCTCAGATTTTCCTAACGTGCTGGTAAAATTTTGGAATTAACATAATAGGCAATAATCACTCACTGAGTCAGAGATTCATTATCTTAAAGGGAACCTGTCACCTACTTTAGCTTCCCTAACCTATCACTACCTATCCCTGCAGCTTCCTACTACATTACTAACCATCCCTGTCTGATCTAAAAGTGCATTATAAAATTTAAAATAGCGCTTTATTAACTTACATGTCCACAGATAAGTCGGCATTCACAGATTGCTGGCTGTCGGGTGGGCAGTGTCTCCGGGTCCACTCTCCCCCTGCCTCGCTGCTACAATCATGCCCCAGTGCGCGTAATCATTCATTCAGGAGCACGCCCTGATTTAAAATACCCGCCACTTTTTTCCTTGTGATGACGCATCGGCCACGTGTCATTTCCAGTCTGGTGCATTGTGGGGGGTATTGGGTGTACAAGCCAGATTTGGAATGCACACTGCACATGCTCCAGAGCCCGCCTGTATACCAATAAACCCCCACACTGCGCATGAGCGGAAATGAAGCAATGTCAGGTGCATCGCTAAGCGGTGACATCACTATTTACAGGGTTGAATGCGAGCTGTGATTTTCAACTTGGGGGCCCAGAATACTTCGTCCTTAGCTTTCTGAGAACCCTAGCCCCCAGCTGTCTGGTTTTACCTGGCAGGATCAAAATGGATTAGAATAGCATCAAAAAGTTAATTAATTTTAGCAATTCAATACATAAAGTGAAATGCATATATTATATAGATGTGCAAATTGTCACTTAAGTAGACAAACTTTAATGCCACCAATAAAGGTAAAAATCCTAAATCATATTAAAAGGCTCGTTAAAGAGTCAATTATGACTTTTGGGATTGCTACCTTTATTGGTGGCATTAGAGTTTGTCTACTTAAGTGACAATTTGTATATGCAATTTCCCAGAGGAACATTGCAGCTTAAAGTCTCCTCATCTGCCAAAGACAGCTAGAAGACAGTTGGTGGGTGGCTGGCACAAGCTGAAGGAGTCTGTGAGGGCCAGAGAGTCTGTGAGAGAGGGATAACATCTAGGAAGAAACGTCCAGGGGACTGGAGCCAGTGGGAGCTCGTCCTGAGACCTTGAGAGGCGAGAACAGCCAGAGGTGCTGAGAGAATGAGAGAGAGGGTGCTTCAGAAGACAAAAGGGATCGCAGGGTACCGGGTAGTGAGCAATCCACCTGGGGACGCCCGCATCCACACCAATTTTTATCTTTCAGACCCTTCATCCTCCCTACTTTAATTTTCTGAGATAATGACCTTTGGGTTTTCATTGGTCGTAATCCATAATCATCAACATTAACAGAAATAAACACTTGAAATTGATCACTTTGTAATGACTCTATATAATATATGTGTTTTACTTTATGTATTGAATTACCAAAATAAATTTTCCTTTTGATGATATTCTAATTCATGGAGATGCACCTGCATTAGCTACAATTTATTAAAAGGATTACGTTGGATTACGTTGGAGTTTTAGAATAAATGCATTTGAAAAGTCAAAAATTCTTGCACAACACTGCGTTGCCCATTTTTGCATTTTCACGCCTTGCTCTGACAAGATGGGTGGAGCTGGGGTGGGATGGGGCGTGACACCTCAGTTTCTCAAATTCATAAAAAGCTGAATAAAAAGCCTCTTAATTAATTGGACATATCTGACTTCAGCTCACCATTTTGACTGATTCATCATTTACGTTTTTCTAAAAGTCATCTTTTCTTTTCATGTGGCATTTGTTGATTTTTTTTATGTGCCAAATTCTGCAAAAAGGTACCCATGGCTTATGAATTTTAGATAAACTAATGCTCTTAAAGGGATCCTGTCACCCCCAAAACACCTGCTAACCTATTAAAACCTGTCCCTAGAGCATATTAACACTTTCCCTACACTATTTCTACCTCCTAAATGCAGTAAGTGACATTGACTAAAAACGTTTTATAAGTACCTGATTAGTGATGATAATGAGTGACTATGCTATTCATAGTCACTCATCCAGGCTGCCCCTCTGCTTCATAGCACGCCTCCATAGGCGTGATCGTCCTCCTAGATTAAAATTGCAGCCTCCCCGCTGTGCCCTGTGTCGTAGGAGGCTGCTGTGTGGCTTGTGACGCGATCCGCGTCATTCCCGGCGCCCTGTGACGTATTTACAGCGGCGCCGCGCTGTTAGCTTCAAAATGCGCACTGCGCATGCCCAATGCGCATGCGCAGTGCACATTTTGAAGCTAACAGCGCGGCGCCGCTGTAAATACGTCACAGGGCGCCGGGAATGACGCGGATCGCGTCACAAGCCACACTGCAGCCTCCTACGACACAGGGCACAGCGGGGAGGCTGCAATTTTAATCTAGGAGGACGATCACGCCTATGGAGGCGTGCTATGAAGCAGAGGGGCAGCCTGGATGAGTGACTATGAATAGCATAGTCACTCATTATCATCACTAATCAGGTACTTATAAAACGTTTTAGTCAATGTCACTTACTGCATTTAGGAGGTAGAAATAGTGTAGGGAAAGTGTTAATATGCTCTAGGGACAGGTTTTAATAGGTTAGCAGGTGTTTTGGGGGTGACAGGATCCCTTTAATTTTTGTCCTCAACAAGTTTTACAATTTTTTAGCTCAAAAATTGCATATTCCAATACAATGTTGTGAAATTTGCACCGGAATATTTGATGCACATAAACTCACTCCTGAAAACGGAGAACATTTTACCAAATAGTTTGCAACTTCTGAGAAAGTAGCAGTTGATGAATCAGCCAAAAACAGCTGAAAACATCTAGAAACTCTAAAGTCGGTCCATAATGGCAAACATGAAAAAAACAGGCAAATGCATATAAAATTGACTCTAAAAAGGTGCAAATTAAATGAAGAAAAAGACAGAAAAGAAGAAAGGCAGTCAAAAACCAGACAAAAAAAGGCAACAATGAATTGGGGCCCATTGTGTTCAAGTTTACACAGAATGGAATAGCTTGGGCTGCTCATGTCTGTCCCAGTTGTATAAATCCAGCCCCGATACTGGTATCGCATCAGTTTGTGGAATAGCATAAGGCAACTAACGTAGATACCTTGAGATGTTCTTGGAGCTGGGCCTGGTGTTGCCTTGTGAGGTTTTCATGCTGTTTCTGAAATTCGGCAATGAGCAGCTGCTTCTGAATCTGCTGTTGCTGCTGGATTAGTAGGAGCTCCTGCTGCAGCTGCTTCTCCCGCAACACGGGATCTAAAATTGGCATCACTGTTCTTAGATCCGTCCTTAGGTCCAGCGGTGTGACGGGTTCCAAACCGGTAGGAACTTCCGACTTTATATCTGAAATAAGAAAGAGTTTGCCTTACTTTTGGGCACTAACATACTTCTCTGTTGATGTCAAGTCTTCAGAAGACACTTTTATTCTAGTATAACTAACAGACTGCCCACAAGGATGATACAAGTAAAGTGAAGCCATCTCTGAAGGTTCCTGTTGGCTTTCTGTCCACAACCACTGGGAGATACTATAAAGCTTTCAACTCTAAATGCTCCATAGACATGCAATGCGGTCAGACCTGTTTGTACACAGCAATTATTTTTAGAATCTTAGTTATTTTAATTGATAATTATATCAATGGGTGTGAATAACCGTAATTAAAGTGCAAAATGACCTCATTATGGACAGTAAAGCTATAACTATATTGTTAGCAAAAATTCCGTGTCCGACTATAACAAATATTCTCCATGTAAAATGTAAATTGGAAATTGTATTTTTACAATTATTATCACTGTACCGTTAATGCTTTGGTCAAGCAGACGTAACATAGCTTAGCCTGTATGACTGCATGATAGTATAAATATCCATCTTACCGTGGAAATAATTTTGGAAGTTAAAACAGAGCTGCTGAATCACTTTGTTAAGGACAGAAGCTTGTTTAGAGTCCTCTATAGTACTTATACACACTGTGGACCAGACAGATTCCCATCTCCAAGATCCTATCACAATATATATTACAGTAGGTGTAATAATAATATTAGCAATTATCTCCCATTAGAGATGTAGTATAATTCTCTTGATTGGATATGCCACTTAGCTCAATGTTCCCCAACTCCAGTCATAAGGCCCACCACCAGTAAATGTTTCAGGAATTCCTTAGCATTTAACAGTTGGTAATTTAACCTCCTGCACAGTGTTGCTAACTGTCAAATGCTAAGGAAATCCTGAAACATGTAGTTGTGGTGGGCCTTAAGGACTGGAATTGGGGCACTCTGGCTTAGCTCATGTGCAGGGCATTGCAACTTAGGAATCCGTGGTTATGACAACCATGAGCAACTAACTTGTCAATATATCAGTGGTCATAACCATAGATACCTAAGCTGCTGTAATTCCCTGCATATGAGAGATATATTAGAGATATTTGATAATATTTTTATTATGATTACTCCTACTACATATTCGGATAGAATCTTAGAGATGGGAATACTCCTTTAGGCCACTTATTAGTCATTGGATAATACTCCAGAACTGATCTGGACTGTCTGTGTCATTGTATGTAGAATATTAGTTTATTAGTTTTTTGTATCAAATATAGAGTCAGGGCCATGTATTTTGGCTTCCAGGCAGTTGGCACTATACCACCCTTTTTAAATAAAACTACTATTATTGAAAACAAATCAATGATCATATTGCTACACAAGAGAATAAAGCACTGATCAAATGCAGTCACATGCAAAATAAATAACTATGGCCTCAAGTGACTCAAAGGTGACACTTTCTCTGTTTTGAGTCATTCCCTTTTATTTTCTTCTCCATCCGACCCACCCTAATATGGTGACTTCTCTAGGTGCAACAACTTAGTCTATGCCCTCTGTATATTTAAAGGGAAACAGTCAGCTCGTTTTTGTTCCCCAAAACCTATCACTACCTGTCTCTGCACCTTCCTAGTACATCCCTAACCAACCCTGTCTGAGCTCCATTCTTCCCCCCTTCTTGCTGGTATTACACCCTGGTGGGTATGATCATTCATCCTGAAGCGTGGTCCAGATTCAAAATTCTAATCTCCTCCTTCCAGGTATGACGCACTGGCTGTGTGTCATTTCTATCCTGTACAGTGTGGGGGTACATAACATACAGACTGGCTCCAAAGCATGTGCAGTGCGCACTCCAAAGCTGGCCATACACCCTATAATCCCACAATGCACCGGACCAGAAATGACGCACAGCTGGGCGCGTCATACCCGGAAGGAGGAGATTTGAATTATGAATCGGGAATAATAATGCCCACCGGGGTGTGATATCAGCAGCGAGGGGGGGGAAGAATGGAGCTCTGGAGACTGGCCAGTATGACTACATACAGCAGTCAAGAAGACTAATTAGTATACGGAGATGGAAGTAAGAAACTCATTTTTTACAACCATTATAGTAGTTTTAGGTCAGACAGGGATAGTTAGGGATGTGATAGGAAGGTGCAGGGACAGGTAGTGGGGACAAAAACATGCTGACAGGTTCCCTTTAATATATCTAGCATTAGAGCAGGTGCACATTTATGGTCATAGTGCAGTATGTGTTGTCATCTTTCTGAAGGCTGCCATTGGGAACAACCCATTGCGCTGAGTGTATTTGGTGTACATTGTCTGCAATCTGCTGATGAGTTCCAAAAGCAAAACAAAGTGCACCATTGCTCAGTCAAAACACAACCAAGAGTAGTGAACACAAGTGTTTCTGAATACAAAAAGTGATTTTATTTTTTGACATGGTGGACATAAAATGATATATCTCTTGGAAATAGTTAGAATAAAATACAGAGAACACCAAGGGAAATACACTTAGAAAAAGAGACACCTACCCAATATTGGGAGAAAATGTACACATATGTAAAATGGGGGGCCAGGAGATAGTGCAGCAAAGGAAAAAAAGAAAGCAGGTAGTGGCACCAAAATCTGCACTAAATCTGCAAAGAAAATGATACAGTGTTGGCACAGCAATTCTGAACTCTCATAGACTTTGCTGGCTTCAGGATAGACATGCAGATTCTCAAAACCTGCATCAAAAAAGCATCAAACGGGGCGTGGCTTGGGAGCTCATGGCGCCAGACGCACTTTCCTGAGCTCCTGGACGAGACCCGAGGAAAAGCGGCAATAACGATTGAACTCAGGCTCCTTTCCCCCTGAAACACTGCTGGGACCTTCCCCTACCACAGCGGCGATGCCCAGAAACTCTTCCCGACGTCGGGGTGAGTCCGCCAGGGTCACGGACTTCTTCCCGCCAGAGCGGCCCCCGGTGAAGCCGCGCATGGCGCCATCCCCCTCCAAGTCCTCTCCTGCTGCAGCTGGTGCGCGCTCCCCTCGCTGCTCTGGAAGCGGGGCTGCGGGGGAGAAGGGGGAAACCTTGGTGACCCAGGACTTCCTCACTGAGGTGCTGGGCTCTCTCCAGAAGTCCCTCCTGGATGATATCCGGGGGATGTTAGGAGGGCTCAGAGAGGACCTAGATGCCTTGGGGGAGCGCACTGGGCAGATGGAAGAAAAGATGGCGGAGTACGCAGCTGCTCATAATGAGCTCGCAGATGACTACTCAACTATGGAGGGTGACATTAAACAGCTTAAATTGAAGATGTGGGACATGGAGGATAAAGCCAGAGCGGCAAACCTGCGATTCAGAGGCTTCCAGGAGGCTGGAGATGGAGAGGATCTGCGGGACACTGTGCTGCGATTTTTGAAGGTACTTACTCCAGATATCCCCACACTGACTCTCAGATTGGGAAGATTTTTCGTCTCCCAAAGCCGCCACATATTAATAAATCCCTGCCCCGGGACATCCTAGTGGCATTTGACAGCCCCAAAACCAGAGACCAGGTCATGCAGGCGGCCCGACTAAGCTCCTCACTCCCGGATCCCTACCGGAACATCCTGACTTTCCCGGACTTGTCCCCGGGCACCCTGGCCCGCAGACGAGAGTTTGCTCCCCATTGTAAGGTCCTAAGGGACAAAGGAATTACATACAGCTGGGGCACACCTGTTCGCGTCAAATTCAGATACAAGGGATCCAACCAGCTGTTCATATCCCCTAGCCATTTGGGGAAAGCGCTCCGGCAATGGAACTTGATTACTAGTCCTAAGGGGACCCCCCAACGTTCACCTAGAAGAGACGGGACCCCGTCGACTCCCCCAGAATTGGAAAGGATTACCTGATTCTTGGACTCAACCGGCGTCCTCGGAACACTTCCAGGACCTCTGATGGAGAACTTTCTCTTTCTCTCTTCCTCTCCGTTGAAGAGACACTGACTCCAGTCCAGTGAGATCTGTAGATTTCATCTGTGCTGGAAGATGGGAGAGCGTTGCTCCCTTTACAATTTCCCCCCCCCTGACGGAGGGGCCCCATGTGGGCCTGTGCTATTTTTTCTTGTTTACATATATGTTCTATGTGTGTCTTCTTCTTCTGCTATTTTTTTCTCTCCCCTCCCCCCTCCTCCCTGCACCCCGCCTCCCCCCCCATGTCTTCTCCCCCCTACTCCCCCTTTCCTCTTCCTCCCTCAGAGTCACCCGACGGACCCGGACACATCATTCAGGTGAGCGATACCATAGCTCTTTTAACATAACATGAATATTGTCTCCTACAATGTAAGGGGGCTGAATTCCCCCTTCAAACGCTCACTTCTGTGGAGGGATGCACAGAGATTGAGGGCTGATGTTATCTGCATTCAGGAGTCGCACCTCCTCGTAGGTGACAACTTCAGGATGCAGCACAAGCTTTATCCAGTGGCGTTCTTCGCCAACGCACCCGGAAAAAAAGCGGGTGTGTGTATCTTTGTCAGACATTCAGTGGACTTCTCCCTTCTGAAAGTTGACACGGATCCGGCAGGTAGATATATCGTCCTATCTTGTGTTGTGGCGGGCAATATGATGACGTTGGCCTCAGTATATGCTCCAAACGTGGGCCAACTGCGCTTCCTGCGCTCTATACTTGACAGAATAGATGGCCCTTCGGCCGGCTATAAAATAATCTGTGGGGACTTCAATCTGGTACCGGACAGAGGACTGGATTGCTCAAGGGGGGCACCGGGGAGGGTCGGGGAGTCTGGCCTCGTGTGCAAAGAGTACCACATGCATGATCCCTGGCGTTACTTTCACGCACCGAAAGGGACTACTCCTTTTAATCCCACAGGCACAGGTCCTACTCTAGACTGGACTATTTTTTAGTGGATGATAAGACCTTGCTGGCCTGTGCCTGTGCGGAGGTGGAGACGATCACGTGGTCTGATCACGCCCCGGTGTCCCTCGAGTTGTCCCTGGGTGCCCGCCCTCTCCCCCCTTTCTCCTGGAGATTAAATAGGGCTCTGCTCTCGGACCCGGGCCTGGTGGACGAAGTTAATTCCCGGCTGGTTGACTTTTTTCACATTAATGACAACGGCCTGGTCTCGGAGGAAACCCTCTGGGCCGCTCACAAGGCCTACGTCAGGGGAATCTTCCTCCAGAAGGCCTCGCAGATAAAAAGGGCGCGGGAGAGGGAGCAGGACTCGCTGCTAACACAGCTCAAACAGCTGGAGGACTTAAATAAGTCCAATCCTAGCCCCAACACTGCTACCCAGTTATCCACAATAAGGCTCCAACTGCGTTCTCTCCTGCTCCTTCGTCATGAAAAATACCTGCGACGGTCCAAAACGGCATTTTATGAGTCGGGAGACAAGACAGGGGCTCTGCTGGCTAAAAGACTGAGGAGGAGGGAGGCACGCTCAGTCATAAACAACATAAAAAATGAATCTGGCCAAACAGTTAAAAACCCTAACGACATTGCCGCCGTCTTCCAACAATTTTACTCTAAGCTGTATAACCTCAGAGAGGACCCAACCACACCCCAACCCTCTGCGGCGTTGATTGATGTCTTCTTAAAAGATTTGAGCTTGCCATCCATCTCCCCAACAGACATGGAGAAGTTAAATCTCCCTTTTACCTTGTCGGAGGTTCTCCGGGCAATTGAGGCCACTAAACTCCATTCGGCCCCTGGTCCGGATGGCCTCCCGAATGAATATCTCCGTACTTTCGGGAGAACTCTGGCCCCGTTCCTTTTACGGACATTCCAACAGTGGAGAGAGACGGGTACAATTGCCCCTTCTCAATTACAGGCCACAATTGTCACTATCCCCAAACCAGGGAAACCACCGGAATTGCCCGAAAACTACCGACCCATATCTTTACTAAATTGTGATTTGAAAATTTTTGCTAAGATCTTGGCGTCCAGGCTGTTGGAGGTGGTCCCCAAGCTGATCAACCCGGATCAAGTCGGATTTGTGGCTGGCAGACAGGCGAAAGATGGGACGAGGAGGATGATTAATCTCATTAAATCCTTAGAGCTGAAAGGTGTACCCGGTGCATTCCTGTCCCTAGACGCCGAAAAAGCGTTCGACAGGGTGCACTGGGGATACCTGGAAGCGGTCCTTCGGAAATTTGGCCTTGTGGGCCCTTTCCTTTCGGCCATCTTATCCTTGTACTCCTGTCCCAACGCCAGGGTTTTGGTCTCTGGCTTTCTTTCGCCTGCCTTCCAGATCACAAATGGAACCCGACAAGGCTGCCCACTTTCACCGGTGATTTTCGCCCTGGCAGTCGAGCCCCTTGCAGAAAAAATACGCACCGCACCGGGGATCACGGGCATTACGATTGGTGGGGAGACACATACCATTGGCCTGTATGCCGATGATATAATCATCACCTTCTCTGATTTGCCCGTCTCTCTCCCAACAATCATGGAAACTCTGCGGAATTATTCTGCAGTTTCCTTGTATAAGCTCAATGCCTCAAAATCTGAGGTTTTGCCTTTCAACGTCGCAGAGGGGGAAATTTTGGCCTTGTCTGGGGCCCTACCCTTTAAATGGTCGCGGCAGGGAATCTCCTACTTGGGCATAAAACTAGCCCCCTCCTCCCTACTAACCAGGCTCAATCTAGATACGCTTATTGCAAAAATAAACGCCGACATAGCGCTCTATAATATCCCTAGGCTCTCCTGGATAGCGAGACTACATACCTTGAAAATGATGTTACTGCCAAAAATAATATACGTCTTTAGGTGCGTTCCCTCTAAAATACCAAAACAGATGGTTAATAGACTACAAACTATTGTTAATAAGTTTGTCTGGGCAGGAAGGACCCCGAGAGTTGCTAGAGAAATCATGTACCTTCCCTTCCATTCCGGGGGGATGGGTCTGCCTAACTTATGGGAATATCACAGGGCTCTGATCCTGGAGGAGGCCAAATCCTGGTGGCATGCACCAAAACAACTTAAATGGGTTTCTATTGAAACCGAGTCTTTGGAGGGCGGTTCTCTACGAGACCTCCTGGCGGCCGAATCCATACATCCAGTTGGACGGGTCCACTGCCTAGACTCTGCTCAGACCCTCCTCACGTATTGGAGGACAGTCCCCCGCGCCTGGACGAGGCTCCCTCCGGGTACCATAACCCTGGACGCTTTGAAATTCTTAATTCCCACGCTCCAGTTGCGGTGGTGGCGGGGGGCAGGCCTGTCAACTCTGGAAGACCTCCTGAGAGATGGTCGGATTATCCCCTTTGAGTCCCTTTGTGACTCCCACCCATCTTGTCAACCTGCCTTCCTCCAGTACTGTCAGCTGGACCACTTACTCAGATCAGGCCCACATTTCAACAGCCGGGCCTCTGGCCCAGACCAACCGGCTCTGCTAAACTTTGTTCTATCAGACTCAACCAAGACCAAAGGTATGTCAAAAATCTACAAAGACTTGGTGGGGGGCGTTTTGATGATAAAGCTCCCTATATATGAAAATTTGGGAGAGAGACCTTGGGTTCTCTTCCCCTGTAGAGGAGTGGCATACGGCAGTATCGGAGTTGGGGCGGGCCACCATATGTGTCAACCACACCGAAAACCTAAAGAAAATACACCTTAGGTGGTACATCCCCTCTATTCGGGTGGCACGCTTCTCAAAAAATTTGTCCCCACTGTGTTGGAGGCAATGGAAGCTTGGCCCACATGTGGTGGTCTTGCCCTAAACTAGGCACATTTTGGTCTTCGGTCACGAGCCTGGTGTCCTCGGTGACGGGGATTCGTCAAAGTCTCCCGCCACAGCTTCTGATTTTAAACATAGGTCTACAAGACTTTCCCTCGCCCGTCAGGGGCACAGTGGCCTACATATTCATAGCAGCCCGGCTTTGCCTGGCCGCAAGATGGAAGGCACCTCTCCCGCCCACTCTACAGGAGGTCATTGGAAAAGTCAATTGGATATTCCACCAGGAATTTTTCCTAGCCTTGGACAAGCCACAAAGTCCTCAGTTAAAAACAGGTGGGAGGTATGGGTCGCTCACCCGCAGGCCTCCCCAATTCCACCGGAGATGCTACGCCCTTCATACGCCCCTCCTCGGGATGATGTCCCCTTATAAGACTGGGGGGACTAGGAGCTGATGGAACAGGACTCCGTTGTCCCGCTGGGACAACATAGACTAAGTTGCCGCGAGATCCGTTCGGGTACCTCCTCCCCATCCCCACCCCCCTATCTTCCCCATTTCCCTTCCTTTGTTTACTTCCTCTCTTTCTTTATATTGTCTACTTTTTGTAAGTGTTTAATTTGTAATGACTTTATGTATCGGCCTGATCCCATGTTTTGGGGAATCAGATCGTATTCACTTGTCTCTGTAAACCGAAACTCTTTCTTTACTGAATAAAAATTTATTGGTTAAAAAAAAAAAGCATCAAACAATGCACCAAGAGCTCAGGGCCTTAAAGTTACCATTCACTTCATGCCGCCATGTCCTGAGGCATGGCTTGGACTCTGCCTATGGTGCTGAGTTACACAGCATCAGTGAAAATCCCTGGTCAGTTTAAGGACCATATAGCAGTGACATTGACAAGAGAATTTACCTATGCTTAACTGCAAATATCAGGAGGTTCAGAAGTGATCGCATTATATTCCCCACCTATGCACATAGCTTTATTCACCTGCAACAAGTCTAGAGCATCTAACATTTTTACAGTGTAGCCATATGCAAGCTTCTTGTAACTGTACATCTCTACGCTTCTGCTGCTGAAATCATCATTGTCTATAGCTCCCTGGTATGTGAGCAGCTGGAGGGAACTACTGCTGGTGATTTATCACTCCTGATTGAGCCTTAATTGGACTCACTTGCTGTCCCTACACAATTTCTCAAGAAATCTCAGTTCAGTATACGTTTATGTATATATATATATATATATACAGCAGGACCTGTAAGTCCAAATTGTAGGTTATAACAGTATACATTTTGGCCTTCTGGGGCAAGGCTTGGATACTGCATGTATTTCTGATTCGGGCAGTATCAGATGACTTAGACACCTTTCACATCTGCGTTTATTTGAAATTTGTGACAGATCCAGCAGGTTTGCGGCATCTTCCATGATCTGCAGCATAACGGCTCACTTACGGCAAGCCTGCAGCAGGCCCCATGCATTCTCAATGGGACTTGTGGTCAGGTGCGGCAAGTGCTGTTTTGCACAGATCTGGCACTTGCAGCGAAGGTAAGAAAGCGCTGCTGGCAGCGTTTTTTTTTTTTTGCGTGGCCGCAAGTGCTGGATTTGGTGGATCTGGCAAAACTGCACTTCCCGCACCTGACCCAAATCCCATTGAGAATGAGTGGGGCCTGCCACAGGCTTGCCGCAAGTCAGCGTCTATGTGGCAGATGTAGCAAAGCTGCCGGATCTGCCGCGAACAGCACTAAACGCAGATGTGAAAGCAGCCGACCCCAGGAGATCATTGGAATAGTGTAATAACCAGTGTGGCGGTATGTGTGGTACTATAGGAATGGACCAAGAGAAGGAGGAGTATGGATAGCATACAGCTGGTGCCGACCAAGGAGTACAGGAGATAAGGGACACAATGTGAGAGACTCATAAAGCTAGTACCAAACTAAAACGGGACCAGAGCAAAGAGCAGTGAAATATGTCAGCTTCCTCACAGCTCTTCAATCTGATTGTACCAATGAGCTCTTCTGTACTCACTGACTCATTGAACAACACTACAGAATTTTTTTTATATCTATACAAATGCGCCCTTCTATCTAATCTATCACTTACCCTGAGCTACCACTTGTCCTGGCACTGACTAAATATATACAATTTTACTATCTCTGTTAGTTCTAGCTTTGCAGCCTTAATTTATTGTCAATTAATTTTCTGACAGATCGACGCAGTGAAATGCAGTGACTCTGGGCATCACAGCAAAGTCAATGGGTTTCCAGATTTGTCATTCAAACACAATGCTTTGTGAGGATCCTTTTTTTTGGTTAAAAATGGCTCTTCACAAAGAATGAGCAAGTAATTTTTTTTTTCAGATCCTCTTTTTGCATTGACTCCATTGTCTAAGGCCCCTTTCACATTAGCGTTTTTTTTAAATCGCGGCAGACGCGGTGAAAAAACCGCATCTACAGTGATTACTGCATACCGGCTGCACTTGCGGCACGGTTGCGGCACAGTTGCGGCAAGCCCCATACAATGTATATGCGGGCTTGCGGCAGGTGCGGCAAGTGCGGTTTTGGCACTTGCGGCAGGTGCGGCCACGAAAAAAAAACGCGATCAGCCTATACATTGTATGAGGCTTGCCGCAACTGTGCCACAACCGTGCCGCAAGTGCAGCCGGTATGCGGTAATCGCGGCAGATGCGTTTTTTTCACCGCATCTGCCACGATTTCAAAAGAACGCTGATGTGAAAGGGGCCTTTGAGCTCAAAAAAATACAACAGTCAAAAATGCCGAGACTCACTTTTGCATATCTATGGGTGTAGTCACCTAGCACTCGCATGACATTGGGAATACCAAACTAATGAATTTCACTGGTCCAACTTTTCTGGACAATAATCGGACCAATTTTTGATACACAGATGTGAGCGAACCTTTAGTCAGAGACTTAATATATAAGTATAAATCAAGTATATGGGCGAAACCACATCATCATCCTAATGACATACCAATTCTGTGCTCCATTTTTTTTTTTTATGGAATATGCCGGGAGGTCATCAAGTTTGGTTGTTTTATATAAAAAAAAATAAAAAATAAAAAGATGACAAAAAAAAAAAAAGTTCAACATTAGTAAAAGTCAAGTTCAGACAAAACACAAAGTTCTATTGTTCTGTCATTGAAAAAGTAAGAGACAAATTGGTTGACTTTTTACTCTGCTGAAATAATTCCTCCTAAACTGTTTGGTTTGGTTTTCCAGACTAATCATTAAATGGTGAAAAATCGCTCTTAAGCTCACAAAAACTACTCATGATTATAAATAATAGCCTTGAATTGGAAGCTAAAAGCAGGCAAGAGCCCGGCCCTCCATCCAATTCATTCAGCGGCAATCCACATTCCATTTGTCTAGACTAAATATAGCTCCGTTTACACAAGAAATCAATAGTACTTGCTGAGAGCACAGCAAAGGCATGAATATTTCATCAAAGGCAGGGAGTGAGGGAATGATGGCAATCAGTAAACTGACAGCTACGTGAGGGGCTGACTGCGGCCCCGCGGATGAGTCACACCAAGCCGGACAATGGCTTCCTCCCCACAAGTCACAATCCGATTCAATGCGTCTTTCTATTTTTAACAGTAATTGTGTTGCAAGTGACAAAGCCTTATCATCTTGAAGTGAGAGATAGATTTTCTTACATCTCCTATGACAGGATAATATGCCCTGCGAGAAGCAATAATAGCAGCTCAATACCGCTCGCTGATCGCATGTCTCCTTTGTGCTTGTACTTTGCGCCACATCACCAAATCCCAAACAAAGGGCCACAGCTTTCATACACAGCTTAATTATAATAATTAACATGGCAACCTTTGAATTAGCCAGAAGAGAACCATCTGTCTGGATGTGAGGGTAGCCAAACATTTAACCTTTGTCACTTCCCTGCATCGCAAAACAACATAAATAGGATGCAGATATCGGTCTTGCTGATAATAATCCATGGTGTCAGGTGAACATGGTACGATGTGGAACAATACGTTATAAGGAAAACACCTGATGGTATTATCAACAATAATGCAGTCAAATATTCGGCACTTGTCCTACCAGCTGCCATTATTTCCATGCAGTTTTCATATGTAATGTAGAGGGAGAGGATGGACTACTTTACACTTAAAGGGGTATTCCCATTTCAAGATCCTATGTAGTAGGTGTGATAATAATAATATTAACAAATACCTCCAATTAGAAATGTAGTATAGTTCTCCTGAATTAATGTTGTTTCCTTATATGCAGGACCTTAGATATTCATGGTTACGACCACGAGCAACAAACTGACTTTCCTATATGCATGGCCCTAAACATGGATACCTAAGGTCTTGCAATTTCCTGCACATGAGGTAAATATATTAATTATCAGGAGAACTATACTACATTTCTAATTGGAGGTACTTGCTAATATTCTAATTATTACACCTACTACATAATGGGATAGGATCTTGGAGATGGGAATACCCCTTTAAACTGTTTTCACACATCCAATATTAATGGATAAAGTAGGCCATGTATATGAGGCACATCAGAGAAAATGTATGTATTTTTAAAAGCCATCCTGGACTATAAGACCACGTGGATATGTTGACTATTCGGTGAGTTTGTTACCTCAGTATTTGTAAGTTCAAACCAGAAGTGGGCAAAAAAGTCACCAAATACTCAACATGTGCACGTGGCCTAAGGAAAGACCTGGCTAGTCCTTAATAGCCCCCAGTTGGCTTGTCTGTGCTCCCTTGCAATTCATTAACAGGTCTATCCCTATTTACATGCATGAGAGAGACCTGCCAATCAACTGAAGTGGAGCGGGTTGATGCCCACAGGGGCCCCAAAGTGGACTAGTCCGATCTCTCCGTTTAGTCACCAGCCAGCTGCTCAAACTTTATTTTCTCTGAAACGTCACAATTTTTGAGAGAAAACATCCCTGGCAGAAAACACACACCAGGCTCTGTATCTCGCTTCCCATGAGTCGGTCAGCATGAATCTAATTAGAGGTTCTTTTTAATGCAAACTGATTGTCTAGACTGGATCCAAGTGTGGCAGGGAGAAATCAGCAAGGCTTCTAGACTAGAAGACACTGGACTTGTCAGGGTTCTTCTGTTAGTCCGGAGTCAGCTTCTCAAACCCAACTTCACTCATTTCTAAAAATGTTTTAATTCTGAGCACCCACAAGAGGTGAGCCCAACCTCACTCATTTCTAGCTTCTCAAACCAAGTCTAGTTTTGTGTGTTATTTGCAATATATTATTCTATCTGCACCTTATGATCTGTGATGATTTAGTGAATCCTGCTCTGAGCAGGGGGTAGGACCTTCCAATTTTACCATTCTATGATTCTATGATCCTAAGTCTATTTCACATGCGCTCACCCATTTTTGTTTTGTTTGTTCTTTTTTTTCCACTCTGTGGGTAGAATCTAACGATTCCATGTTTTCCTCCGACTCATCAATTACTACTTTAGAAAAAGTCGCTCAGGTGTGGTTTTCTGCATCTAAGGCTGGAGACACACTGAGCGAGATGCATGCAAGATACTCGCATGACTTTGACACGCCTCACCCGGCACAGCCGCCGTCTCTCTAAACAGAAGCATATCTGCTGCTTACGTTTCTATGCAGCTGACGCGCTCCTGTCCAGAGAACCATTCTGGGTGAGTCATACGAGACTCGTGCAAGTATCTCGCATGCATCTAGCTCAGTGTGTCTCCAGCCTAAATCAGGAAGTTGCATCACTTTGAACTCCCTCTTTTCTACGTATATTTGGAAAAATAAGAAACCGCGCATATCCTATCGTCTACTGTCACTCCCGAGGAAGGATGGAGGAATGGGTGCGCCAGACATCAGACGATACTATAAAGCGGCCATTCTAACTAGAACAGTAGATATAATTCGTAACTCCAGAGATAAGCACTGGCTTGAGATAGAGGAGGCGCTTGCCCCTGTTTCTCTTAGATACCTCTTCTTAGCCCAGATGCGCCTTAACCCTGACGATTGTATATTAAACTCCCACACTAAAATTACACTTAAAACATGGCAAGATTCCATAAACATTTTAGCCCCACCTCTATCTCCCCTACTTAAGCTCTCAGACATTCTCGCTCACTCACTGCCACACCCAGGACAGTCAGACGGGGAACTAAAATTTTCCAACATTTCTGTAGACCAACTAATTCAGGAGGGAACACTTCTCCCACTGTCTGATCTGCATCAAATTCCAGGCTTATCGTCTTTAAATTTTCTACATTATAGCTCCATCCACGCACTCCTAAAACGCCATATTAAAAATACTAACCTATCCAGAACTTTAACAACCTATGAAATACTTTGTGCCAAGGCCTCTAGACCCAAGAAAATATATTCCACCATCTATCAAGCTTTAGTAACCTCTGACAAAGGTCTAAAAAGAGCATACGTCTCACATTGGGAGAGAGACTTGGGTTGCGAATTCACACCGACCCAGATTCTTCACATATATAAGCAATCCCATGGCCCGTCCCAGTGTGTCCGTGCACAAGAAAACACATTTAAAATAATAACAAGATGGTATCACACGCCAATACGGAGCTCTGGCTGGTGCGAGGAGGGTAACACTCTGTGTTGGCGATGTGGAGCGGCGCCCTGGCAACTATCTTCATATTTGGTGGCAATGTCCAGCCATCGCTGTATTCTGGCAGCAAGTCGAGACCCTTATCAGCAATGTAATACGAAAAGATCTCAAATTAAAACCAGAGACAGCCTTACTGAACTTCTGGATCTGGCCAGATCACCAAAAGCATCTCATTTGGCCCAACATATACTCAATGCAGCTAAACTACTAATACCGACACACTGTAAAACTACTGGTCTCCCAACACTATTGCAACTAAAGGACAAAGTACACTCATTTTACCACGTGGCTGAGACGTATCTCTAGTGAAACATACCCGAACCGCCTTCTTGGATGTCTGGCAACCATGGATCAACTATAGAACTTCAATCCGGAACACATAAACAACTTTATGTACACTGTAATACACGCTTGCTTGTGCCCATCCTTCCCCTCCCTTTACTACCCCTCCTCCCACACCCCATACCCAACTGCCCCTACCTCCACTAAGAATACTCTTACTCCCCTCTATCTTAGTTTATCTCCTGTTGTTAACGTTATACATTGTCCGTACTTGTTACTGGGAACAATTACCTTAACTCATTGCTTATTAAACTAGCCCAGAATGTCAGAACAGAAGATATGTTCCATCTGATAGCAGAGCCCATTTAACTACGTCTTCTTATTTTAATTTCTTTTTGGGCTACGATCGTACGGCATGTATTTTATAAGTATTTCATATGTGATAATATACTATGTAATGTTCATTCTTTCTTAATAAAAAGAATTTTGAAAAGAAAAGGAAGTTGCATCACTTTGTAACAATTTGAAATTGCATTTTTATTTTTCCCTCAATATAGGCATATTTTTTATAGGCTTGTTTTTTGCAGGACATGTACTTTTGACCATCAACTAACCCCCGGATGTCATCACAACCCATCGGTGCCCTGCGATCACTTCACAGGGCTGCTGATGGGAGCAAGGAATGACATACTTCCCACCGTCACATGTTAAATCCTACTGTCGAGATTGACAGCGGGATTTTCTTGGATCAACTGACATATGCAGGGAAAGCAAACATCAAAAGCAGGGACACGACCTTTGATGCAAACATGCATCAAAGGTTCTGAAGGAGTTAAATTTTGCAGCATTTGAAGTCCAATTTGCAAATTTTGATAGCCCATTAAAGAAATTCATGGAAATACGTTTTATAAATAGTTTCATTATTGTGTTAAATGTTTTCATAATTAATAGTATGAGATGCTTAGTATAATTTTTTTAAAGAGGATTTTAATCATTACAAACAAAACATTAAAGCTAAAAGCAGTATGGCATTTCTATGGTTGATGAAAGCCCAGTACTCATAAGGAATATCGGCCCTCAATAAGGATTCATTACCTTAAAATAACATATCGTAGGTGATTTTTCTCCTTCTATTTGTGTTCTGCAAAGTTGTAAAGTATAGAATATTCTTTGCAAATGGTTAAAAATATCTGACATTTACTTTCTAGCTGACCCCCGGAAAGGAAAGGGGATGTGACACTGTGGCGGTATTTCAGTTGAGAAGCACCAGCTCCTTACTACTTCCTTAAAGTAGATGAAAATAAAACAGTAAATATAGGTGGAGGGTAGTTATTGTTTTATACTATAATAATATAATATTATATTACAATTTTCACAATTAAATCATTCACACAGTCGAAACCACTCTGTGGCGTTTCAGAGTAAAAACAACCTGTTCATTACTTGGATCCATAGTTGTGATTCTGCTGTTGCTCCTGGTGTCAGTTATTATAAGTGAACTCAGAAGCTTTGCCTGATGTAACATTACGGACCACTCAAAGCAACTGAGCTCACTGATTGGCTGCAACGCTTTTGACAATAACAGACACCAAGAGCAGCAGAAGACACCCAGCACTGGGCTATGGGACAAGGGTTTTCAGGAACCTAAAAGTCCCTTTAATGCACTTATGCTCCCATGCAAAACTCAAAATGAGGATGACCTTCAGCTAAATTTACTGATGTCTTCTCATATGGTTGAAAATCTTCTGTGCCCTTTAAAGCCCAGTATGGACTCCTACATCGAAAACTCCTGTAGCTTTTTCCTCATAGCCATGTAATATATTAAAGGGACTAGTCTGCCAAAGTGAGATCCAGTCTGGATCATAAAGTGGGTCCCAAGATAAGAATTACCCTGTATAAATCTAGTATGTCATAGGCCAATCAAATCAATGACATTACAGTACCCACAAGGCTGTGATCATACCATATGCTGAACATTAAAAGTACAACATTAAGATATTGTAAGCATCTCCTGGGGTACACACATACATATGAGAGAACCCATGCCTTGGAGTATATGGATAGCAGATGTCTTTATTCAGTTATTCACCTACTTCCTCTCATTGTCTGATTTTACTTAAGGGTTGTCCTCCACTTTTTTCCTTTAAACCAGTGTTCCCGAACTCTAGGCCTCAAAAGTTACCAACAGATCATGTTCTCAGGATTTCTTTAGTATTCCAGAAAAGATAATATAATTATCCGTACAGGTGACAATTCCAACACTTGCGTAATGCTAAGGAAACCTGAAAACATGTACTGTTGGTGGGTCTTGAGGACTGGAGTTGGGGAACACTGCTCTAAACCAAGGCCCAGGTCTGGGTATATCTGTTATCAACCCTTCACGACCAATGATGTATATGTATGTCATTGGTTGTATCCCATGGATTGATTGATCTGATCAACCGACGTGCAAGTAACAGGCATGGGTGGATTGGAGAAAAGTTAGTTTCCTCCGTCAATCTCTGACAGCGTGTCATCGAGGATCACGCCAATCCATATTCCCATCAGTGGCTTTGTGACGTGATTGTGAGGCGCCGAAAGGGTAGTCATGACAGCCAGGTGACATCTAATAACCCCTGTTACTGTCATAATAAATTTCCTGTTAATGCTGGCTGAGCACCACCGTTCGTTCAAAGGAGAGGATCATTTGTGCTATACAGAATCGTGCTCTGTATAGCACAAGATTCGGACAGTGGCTGCTTTAAGTCTCCTATGGGGACTAGTAAAAGCAATAAAAAGTTAAAAAAAAGTTTTTAAAAATATGAAAAAAACATAAAAACAACAATAATTCAAATCACCCCCCTTTTGCCCCATTGAAAATAAAAGAATCAAAAAGTACAGATGTTTGGTATGGCCGAGTTCAGAAATGCCCAAACTATCAAAATATAAAATAAATTAATCCAATTGCCAATTGCTACACTGTGTAATGAAAAAAAAAATACCAATATCAAGTTTGCTTTTGGTAGCCACACCAGTGCAACTAATTGCAATAATAATAATAATAATAATAATAATAATAATAATAATATTTGTCACTTATTAATTCCAGAGTGATTTACATCAAATATACACCAAAATGGAACAATTAATAACGTCAGTTGAGGATGCAAACACTTGAGCCCTCATACAGCCCCAGATACCGAAAAATAAGAACGTTATAATAATAATAATTTATTCATTTACATACCGCTATTAATTCCATAGCACTTTACATACATGAGTAATGCTGTCTCTCTTGGGAGCTCACAATCTAAATATCCTATCAGTATGTCTTTACAATGTGGGAGGAAACCCACACAAACACGGGAAGAACATACAAACTCCTTGCAGATGTTGTCCTTAGTATCCTTGGTGGGAATTTAACCCAGGACCTCAAGACCCCAGTGCTGCAAAGGCTGCAGTGCTAACCACTTGAGCCACCGTGCTGCATTATGGGTCTTGGACAATGGCGACAAACTCCAATAATAAAAAATCTATACAAGTCTGGTATCTACGAACTCGTACTGACCTGGAGAGTCAGACTGCCAGGTCAGTTTTACTATATAGTGAACATGGTAAATAAAAAAAATTGATGATGTCATTCAAAAGTGCAACCTGCCCAAAATAAAAGCCCACATAAGGCTATATTGACAGAAAAATAAAAAGGTGGTGGTTCTTGGAAGAAGCGAAGGAAAAAATGAAAATGAAAGATGGAAAATCGTGCAGCGGTGAAGGGATTAACATGGTAATGCATCACAAGAATAAATTGAGCTTACACCACAGCAACATACTGTATGTGTATACCCTTAGTTAAAGCATACCGAGAAAAATAAAGTGAGTGATACAGAATAAAAGCAGAATGTAAAAAAATAAATCTTAAAATTCCCCTTTAAAGCACTCAGGATTTATTTAATTACAGCTTTGTACATTCTGCGTTCACAGTCGATCCAATTGTAATTGTGATCTCCGACCACCCTCTGAATACCATGTTATTAATACCAATGTAATGTAATATTAATGCACAGTTATTAGCATTGGCATATACTTTGTAATACTATAGGGTTTCTACATAATTCGGTGTTTGACACACAAGACATTATGTGACAGTGTACCCCACACACGTCAGCGGCGCGGAGATTTAGCAGCACTCAGTTTTCAATAAGAAGGTATTCCTTTCTCAAGTAGTGGACTTTTTAAATTCACGCGTTTTCAAGATGACAGATGTGATATATAATATCTCCATTCAAAGAAAATTTCACTTCACATTTCCTCCAAGTCACAGCACAAAATCTATATTGTGGCCACGGGAATATAAAGTACAGGGGTCGTTTCCAGAATCGGATATTACAAAGATAAACTGAAAAACTGTGGATAAAGTCATGTTTTCTGACAAATTTAAATATTGTAAGGATTGCATCATCAATAATACCTTAATACTGCATGATTATTTTTTCATTTAATACTAAGAATTACAAAGAACAAGTATCCAAAGGGAAACTGTCACCAGGTTTTCCCAATAAAAACGACTCAACTGCTCTATTGACGCAGTCCATTAACCTGTATATAAGCCCCTAACTCCGACTGCATGTGCCAATAAAAACCTTATATACATCTGACATATGGTACTGTATGGATCAATGGGTGTCTTTTTAATTTTTTTACGTGCCTCTTCAATCCCTGCAGCTGCCATCCTCCTGGCTTGAGCGATGTGGTTATGCAAGAGACCTGGGCAGTTTAGAAGGTGAGGGACCTTTCTCCAACCTGAATTATCATGTGACATGTCATTTGACCATTTTTCGATAAATTATGTGATATATCATGTGAATAGCACATATATACACATGTATATATAGCATACCTGGTGACAGGTTCACTTTAACATGATATTTACCTGCACATTAGCATTATAGTTAGGCTAGAGTCAGACTGGCGGAAGGCATCCCATGTGAGAGTGTTATGCTAATAACCCGGGCTCAAACTCTAGTAAGCATGAACCGACTGTCATCTATAGTACTCCGATCCAGCAGATTCAATGGGTGTCTTTTACATTTTTTAAGTGCCTCTTCAACCCCTGCAGGTGCCATCATCCTGGATTGAGTGATGTGGTTATGCAGATGATCTGTCCTCTGCAGGGGCGGATTAAGAGTAGCCAGAGCCCTGGGCAGTATAGAAGGTGAGGGACCTTTCTCCAACCTGAGTTATCATGTGACATGTCATTTAACTATCTTTCGATAAATTATGTGATATATCTATCATGTGATTAGCACATATATACACATGTATATATAGCATGAGCCTCACATAGCTTCCTATATACAGCATGAGCCTCACACAGCTCCTATATACAGTATGAGCCCCACATAGCCCCTATATACAGCATGAGCCCCACATAGTTCCTATATACAGGATGGGCCCCACACAGCTCCTATATACAGCATTAGCTCCAAATAGCCCCTATATACAGCATGAGCCAAACATAACTTCTTAAATACAGCATGAACCCCACGTAGCCCCCTATATACAGCATGAGTCAAACATTACCTCCTATAAACAGAATGAACCCAACAATAGTGATGAGCGAATCCTAAACTACTCGGAATCGCTAGACTCCGATGAGTCTGAGTCTAGGACTCGCTACTCGTTGCGAGTCTAGCGATTCCAATGTAAATTAATGGGGAACGAGTATTGCAGCGATTCCTCTGCTGCCGGTCCCTAT
Source organism: Allobates femoralis (assembly GCA_033576535.1). Classification (NCBI taxonomy): domain Eukaryota; kingdom Metazoa; phylum Chordata; class Amphibia; order Anura; family Aromobatidae; genus Allobates; species Allobates femoralis. Next base: position 484,559,505 of record JARQOC010000005.1, on the reverse strand, counting down.
AAGGGGTCTGGCAGCAGAGGAAAAACCTGCAGTTCCCCATGTTATTCTTTTAAAGCCAGCGGCAAAAAGCCGCTGGCTTTTAAAGAATAGTAAAAAAAAAATTGGATTGAACCGGTGGGGGGAGGGGTGTGGGAAGGTGGGGATGAGGGGAGGGTGGAGAGGGGGGGGGTGCACCGGACCAGCCAGCTACTTACCCCTGCCTCCGCCGCCGCTGCCGCAGCCGCAGACTCGCTCCCCGAGTCTCTCTGCTTCTGTTTCCGGAGGTTCCCGAACGGTGACAGAAGCAGTGAATAAATTAACTTCCGTCACCGCTCGGGAATCTCCGGAGCAGAGCGAGTCGGGCTGCCAGCAGGGTTCAGCTCAGGTCATAATGACCTGAGGTGAACCCTGACTGTTTAGTCAGTTCTCAGCTCTGATACATCCCTGTGTGTCTATGCACAGGGATGTAGCAGAACTGAGATTGCGTTTTGGACTACGTTGGACGGAAGAGGATTTTTTAAATAAAGATGGAGTCCCTAATGTCTTTTTTGTTTTATTTTGAATAAAAAAAACTTCTCTGTGTTGTGTTTTTTTTTTTTATATTGATTACTGGAAATTCATGGCGGTCATGTCTAATATTGGCGTGACTGCCATAAATTTGGGGCTTAGGGCCAGCTGATAATACAAACCTTAAATGTTCCATGAAAGTGAGATGAATAATCCTGTTTATCACTACCAATATCATAAATTGTATTAATCACAGAAAATGTCATCTTGACTCCGCACATCATTTTCACAATCTAAGATGAGAAACCTGTGGACTTGATTACAACAGAATCAGGCCCAGAAAAAAGACAGAATATCAAGGTATTGATTGTGGGAGAAACATATACCATATAACAATCATACTCTTTCTACACAATGAATAAAAACTCACTTCATAAAACACATTACCACACATTTAACAAGAAGTGATAGTCATTGAAATAATTTCTGCAAAATGCATTAACCTCTTCACCACGTGGTAGTTTTTTGTTTTTCATTTTCTGTTTTTCCTTTTCTCCCATAACTTTTTTATATTCCCGTCAATATAGCCATGTGAGGTCTTGTTTTTTGTGGGACAAGTTTGTACTTTTAAATGACATCATTTCTTCTACCAGAACTAGTGTACTGGAAAAAAATTCCACAGAACGGTGAAATTGCAAAGTGCAATTACACAAATGTTTTTGGGGATGTATATTTACCATGCTCACTATATGGTAAAACTGAAATGGTAATGTGATACAGCAGGTTAGTACCCGTTTGTAGATACCAAACATGTATACTTTTCATTTTTTTCCGGGATTTGGGGCTAATTGACGGCTAATTTTTTGCATCTTGAGTAGGGATGAGCGAGTACCTGATTATTCATGCTCATTATACTCGCAACGAGTAGGTACCGGTACTTGCTACTCGTTGTGAGTATAGCGAGTACGAATACGGTAGCGATCTGGCCAATCAGATGGCGCCACGTCACAACTACGTCATCGCTAGCGGCCACCTGATTGGCCAGTTTGCAAGGTCTTGATAGTACATCTAGGACCTTGCAAATTGGTCAATCAGGTGGCCGCTAGTAATCACGTGGTGTGACGTGGTGCCATCTGATTGGCCAGATGGCTACTGGCTATCTGATTGGCTGGTAGTGAAAGGTCCTTGTCCAGCGAGCGGAGGTGAGGTTTTCCGGTCCCGTTGCAGGCGTCGGACAGGTGAGTATGTAAGTTTATTGTTTTTTAACAACTTTTAATCACTTGTTGGCTACTTTCGCAGTGTATCCATAGATACACTGCGAAAGTATTAGGACTACTCGCTACTCCCGAGTACACATAAGTACTCGGAGACTAGCAAGTAGCCCGAATACCACTACTATTCAGCAAATACCGAATAGTAGCGAGTATACTCGCTCATCCCTAATCTTGAGCTGACGTTTTTAATGATACAATTTTTGAGTAGATGTGATATTTTGCCTATTAATGCAAAAAGTTTTTTTTGCGTTTTGCCTTTTCTTCCATTACGCAGTTTACAGAACAGATTAATTGACTTTATATTTTGATAGATCGGCCATTCCTGAGCGCGGCTATACCAAATACGGTATATGTGATTTTTTTCAAATAGTTTTATTTCCAATGGAACAACATTGATTTAAACTTTTAGTTTTTCTCATTTTTTTTAAAACTTTTTTTCACTTGTTCTTTATTTTACTTGACTCTTTAGGGTGCGTCAACACTGCAGTGTCCAATCACTTCTGCAGTTCAGACCCATGCTTAAGCATCTCTCTGAATAGCAGAAATGATAAATTCCTGTGAGTGCCGTCACTCAGGCAGTGTTCACAGGAAGTGAGTCATGAACGTGGGTCATCATCTGGCTACTTGCTGTCATGGCAAAATGCAGGAACCTGGAGAGATTCCCGGATTAAAATCCTTGCTGCTGTTTAATGATGTAGTTCCAGAATCAATGATGATAAAAATGGTGATTTATACAATGTATTTCAAAGCATGACCCCACTTCTTATTCTTCAGGAAATTCACCAAAAAAAGAAGCAGGGGTATGCTTCAAGACATATTGAATAAATCACCATCTTTTATCATAATTGCTTCTGGACCTACATCATTTAGCAGCAGTGCAGATTTTAATACACAAATTTTTCCAGGTTCTGCATTTTCAGGTTGCCATTGAGCTTGTGGATTTAGCGGCAGTTGACTGTATGCTCTCACATTGATTGTGTGTCACAACCTGAGAAGGTGAGCGTGTGGCTCTTGTTGTTTTTGTTGTTTTTCTATGTTTATTGGGTAAGATCCTATTTGATTTTCTTGTCCACAGTCTCCTACTACATGGCAACACATTGGTGCCTCATCATCATGTCACGGGGCTCTGAAGGCGGTAAGGAATAACACAGTTCCTGCCATGGCATGTTACCTTGCACTGTCAGTGTTTAACAGCGTGATCCAAGGGGTTAACAGAAGTGGATGTATCTCCAATCGACCCACACCAGTTAGTTGCATATGTCAGCTGTGCAAGGAATGATGCGAGATTAGCGCGTGAGCTCACATCAAAGAGAGGGAGGCAATCTAGGACATACCTATTTGTTCAAGGTAGCAAAGTGAACCTGTCACCAGTTTGGGGGGTTCTAAACTCTGCCAATAACCTTTACCATCATGTGAATAGGATTCCTGAAACTCCTTTGTATCTCCAGATGTGCCCCTGCATGCCTGTGAAATACAGATTTATTCTTGCACCAAGCTGTATGTAAATTGTGTGATGTTTCCTGATTGTGCAAGCACAAGACTTATGATCACAATGTATTCACTGGCTGTTCAATAGGGCACAATGAGGTGTGCCTGCGCCTTTCTTTGATTCCACTGTGCTAATGCGAGAGTTTGGAAATTATAAGGATGACATAGCAAAGTCATCCACTTGCATGCAATCAGAAAAGTGGCATTTGAAGGGCATTTGCAGCGCTGATCACAACACAACCTGGAGGAACCCCTCGGACTGCACAATTGATCTTGTATTCGAGTGATCTTAAGTCCCAACAGTGAATCTTCTTGGTATAAAACCTTCATAGTAAATAAATAACAGCACACAGCCTAAAAAGTGCCACATCGCTGAATTCAATGTTTTAACTCCTACATCATGCTGTCCTCAGATTACATAGCAAATCCCTGCTGACAGATTCACTTTATATACAAATTCTACAGTCAACTACTAATATAATATAATAAATGAAACAATGCTTTAAACTCCTGATGCCTCAGCGCAGGTTGGAGCTCACTGCCAGAACCAGAGATGAGGATATCCTGCTTCGGTCACCTGACTGATAAGGTATGTCTTTGGATACGTTGGTCAGTACTCTTTAGTTGACAAACACCATGTGCATTTTATGATGTCCCACTCAAGTCACTTGACCCCTGCAACCAATCACAGTCCTTAGAGGTGATGTAAAGGGAGAATGGGATGTAACTACTGTCATTCCTGACCGAGAGCTCACGAGAGGTTTGCGAGGAGTCAACGAGAACTCAGTTTGGTTAGTTTTATTAATTTAATATTTAATATCATTAGTGGCCAGCAGAGGATTCCTTCATTTGCATTAGTAAATGATTTTGTATTATGTCTCATAAGGATATAGGATTCAAAGTGACAGTGTGTTGTAGGTCTGTGCTGCTACAAAAACCACAAAGCCCAAATATTCAATTTATAAGGGTTTATTGGCTCCATTCAACGCGTTTCAGAGCCTGCTATGCTCCTTCATCAGGGATTGCATCAAAAAGATAAGACCCTATTTGTGCTTGCTTCCTTTACAGATATAAACTGTTTTCATAAGGATATAGTCAACACAGGCAAAAGGGCACAACCTTGCACACCTCCTACCTGATAATTCTTACTATTACTTTAGTGGTCTCTCTCACTATATACATATATACATATTTATCAGCTGTATATTATAAAACTGCTTATGACTAGTAATGATTCACATGTAACTTCCCTGTAGTTTCCAAATATCATATGGATTTTTGCCAGGTGATTAGTTTACACAATGCGGAACAATAGTATTAATTGTGATCCTGCGGTTTTCTGCCCATGACAGTAATGCTCAATGCTGCTCCGCATTATGTAACGCGCCCTCCCTGTTAAATTACCGCAGTTCAGAATCACAACCAACAAAGACCATCAGGAATTAAAACCACCTTCCGCAGAGCACAAAGGTATAAACCCACACTATGGCAGCAGCTAAGTATAATGATTAATGCTTTCATATACCTGTAATTTTTAGCTCAGCATGTTCTTAATGGCTTGGCTGCAAACTCAAGAGTAGAGAGGGATTTTTTTTTTTTAACTATTTTCTTTTCGTTTATCCTCATTTAGTTTTTTACTTACGGTATACTTATTTTCTAAAGACAAGGGAGTCTACAACTGCATCATATGTCTCACGTAAAGAACTGGAGTTTATTTTCAAGATTTAAAGCTGCAATAATGACGTGTTGGCAATTATTTGCAAAAATCAGCTTTGCAGTTTCTGATCATGGGAAAATAAATCATTAAAGTTTATACATTAGAAAAACACATTATAAAGAGTTTGTGTATCTGATCCGGTCGACAGGGTAGGGGGTACTCGGATACCAGGACAGATGGTCACTTTGATGGGGGATCACAGGTGGTCGGTTCCCGATCCGTGCCCTGGACCCTCAATGTTGGGGATGGTGGGGGATGATGATGATGATGGATGGGGGAATGGTAACGTGACGCCACCTGTGGTACCTGGTAACGTGGATACCAGAGCTGCAGCTGGCTGCTGAGGTGATGAAGGTGCAGCTCAGAGTAGTACAGCTCCCCACAGGTGGAGCTTTACCTTAGGGCAGCGAGGTAGATGAGGGGAGTCATTGTCCTCACCTCTTTGATGCTGTGGGAGCCCTCGGGGCGGCAGAGGAAAGGAGCACAGACACCACTTCAACTCAACCGTTTCTTTACTGGTACTGGGCAGATGTTGAAGTACACACTACAGTCTGGTTTAGTGGGGACGTAGCCACAGATTTTGAGGTAACTTTGCAGAGTCTGTCGGTGGTACCTTTTTAATAGCTTTCTCGGTCTGGGTTCCTCTTTAACTACACTGAAGAGCCCTTTCGCCAGTCCCCTGGTCTGTTACTGTTAGGTACAGTGGGTTCCTTACTGGTACGGACAAGAACGACAACAAGCTAATCCGCCTGCCACCGGAATTCAGTCCTTTCCCTAAAGTGTCCTGGACTCAATTTGGGACAGAGGTAGGGATTCAGTCCGTGGCACTATGGCTTCCTTAAGTTGGTCCCACAGCTTGTCGGTTTGCAGTCAGAAATAGACCAACTGACTGCCTCGGCACCGGTATGTTGGTGATGACCCCAGGCTCCCCAGCCGGCTCCAACTGGTCCTGGATTGTCCCCTTCGGTGTCTGGGTCACCCTTCTCCAAAGAGGTGCCCTCCTGTCACAAATGCAGTCTCCTCGGCATCATCCTCCTCCTGTCTCACTTGCTGACTGACTGGAACTAACTGCCACTCAAGTCTTCCGCTCTACTCTAGGCTCCACCCCCCTGGGACCTACTGAATATCCAGTCCCCTATCCTAAGGTGGCCTATTTTATGAGTGCTTATAACAGACTCTGTAAGAACCATGACTACGGAGGCACTACACCTTCTGTTTGGGGTACAGTACCTCCCTGTGGCGCCTTGCTATAGGGGCACCACATATCTTCTTATCCTAATCTTATTAATTGCACCATAAACATCACAATATAAAAACATCTCACACATTTTATTAGAAATGTCCTATTCTACAATAAATTATAAAATGTTCATGAAGCATACGAATCATGTGCAAGCAGGAAAATGTTCCTGTCGAGTACATATTAGGAAATCTTTTCCTAGGTGGACCCATACCACACTTGAGAATCCCACTAGACATTCATATTTATGAAGCTGAAGCTCTAAAACATTCAAATGATAGTCGCACAGCCTTATTGGTTGGTTATTGGGTGTTGAGATATTTTTTGACATTTGCAAAAAAATACTAACAATAGTGATGGATGCCTACTATAGATTACTGATGTGATGCCTTGAGTCGAATTTTATGAGATTTACAGGTCCCAGCAAATTAAAACAATTTACAATTCAATTCACACTGCCCAGGAGATCACACAGATATCCCACCATGCCAACAATTTGTCATGAACAGCCCTCCGTGGCATCCAATCATCAGGACAAAATGCAATTAACTGATAATTATTGGACAAGCAAAGGCAGCTTTTGCTACTAGGCCAATCATTGGGCGTTTTTACAATAAATGTTTAATATATACACAATAGGGATGGGCGAGTCTACTCGCTAGGACTCGGGACTCGGCGATTCTGAAGGTACTCGCAGGACTCGTTACTCGGCGAATCTCCCAGCTTGGACTCGCACAGTGACGAGTCCAATGGAATTCAATGGCAATAAGCTTGACTCGTCACAGATACCCGCTGTCAGCAGCGAGTCTGAGCGAGTCTACGATTCCGAGTCCTACGAGTCTACGAATCCGAGTCCTGTATACTGTATTCGGGATTCGGACTGTGGAATACAGAATCTGTTATGTTGCGAGTCAGCACAGCGTGCGTGTTAGGTCAGAAAACTTGTGAAGATAGCCAATCATAGTCAGTAATGGCATAGCAAAGTTGGTTGTGTCAGGACTATGATTGGCTGCTGTCCATCGTCATGCCTATGTCATCTATGACAGGCAAGGCAGTATATAAGGCTTGTCCCCGCCATTTTGGGCACATTCCTGAGACGATCTGACCTAGTATAGGGAGAGAGAGATATATGCTGGAGCAGATCAGGGATTGTCAGTGTAGGGAAGATTCCTTATATTAACCCAAAAAGCTCTTCTGAGAGCTAGGAGGAGGACGGAGTAGTGCTGTGTAGGCAGGCAGGCAGGGAGGGAAGGAAGGAGAAGCCTTAGTGCACACAGGACGGACCTCATAGCTTAGCTTACTCACTCAGCTTTGCTAACAGCTGCAGTCAGAGGCTTAGCTGAGGTGCTGTTTCATTTTTGTTTTTGCACCAGATCGATTTTTGTTCCTAATAAGCCATAGAGCGTTATTTTTTCTGTGGCAGACCAGTGCGTTGCTGCTAGCACGTACTCCACCTTAGGGAGTGTAGTGTGCGGCTTCACTGCCAAGTGTGACAGCGCACACTTACCCCGCCAGCAAGTGACGCATTCAGCTAACCTAACCACATCTCGGTGGCTGTGCGCACTTGAAACTAATTTTTTTAGGGAGTGTAGTGTGCGGCTTCACTGCCAAGTGTGACAGCGCACACTTACCCCGCCAGCAAGTGACGCATTCAGCTAACCTAACCACATCTCGGTGGCTGTGCGCACTTCAAACCAATTTTTTTAGGGAGTGTAGTGTGCGGTTTCACTGCCAAGTGTGAGAGCGCACACTTACCCCGCCAGCAAGTGACGCATTCAGCTAACCTAACCACATCTCGGTGGCTGTGCGCACTTGAAACTAATTTTTTTAGGGAGTGTAGTGTGCAGCTTCACTGCCAAGTGTGACAGCGCACACTTACCCCGCCAGCAAGTGACGCATTCAGCTAACCTAACCACATCTCGGTGGCTGTGCGCACTTCAAAACCAATTTTTTTAGGGAGTGTAGTGTGCGGTTTCACTGCCAAGTGTGAGAGCGCACACTTACCCCGCCAGCAAGTGACGCATTCAGCTAACCTAACCACATCTGGGTGGCTGTGCGCACTTGAAACTAATTTTTTTAGGGAGTGTAGTGTGCGGCTTCACTGCCAAGTGTGACAGCGCACACTTACCCCGCCAGCAAGTGACGCATTCAGCTAACCTAACCACATCTCGGTGGCTGTGCGCACTTGAAACTAATTTTTTTAGGGAGTGTAGTGTGCGGCTTCACTGCCAAGTGTGACAGCGCACACTTACCCCGCCAGCAAGTGACGCATTCAGCTAACCTAACCACATCTCGGTGGCTGTGCGCACTTGAAACTAATTTTTTTAGGGAGTGTAGTGTGCGGCTTCACTGCCAAGTGTGACAGCGCACACTTACCCCGCCAGCAAGTGACGCATTCAGCTAACCTAACCACATCTCGGTGGCTGTGCGCACTTGAAACTAATTTTTTTAGGGAGTGTAGTGTGCGGCTTCACTGCCAAGTGTGACAGCGCACACTTACCCCGCCAGCAAGTGACGCATTCAGCTAACCTAACCACATCTCGGTGGCTGTGCGCACTTGAAACTAATTTTTTTAGGGAGTGTAGTGTGCGGCTTCACTGCCAAGTGTGACAGCGCACACTTACCCCGCCAGCAAGTGACGCATTCAGCTAACCTAACCACATCTCGGTGGCTGTGCGCACTTCAAACCAATTTTTTTAGGGAGTGTAGTGTGCGGTTTCACTGCCAAGTGTGAGAGCGCACACTTACCCCGCCAGCAAGTGACGCATTCAGCTAACCTAACCACATCTGGGTGGCTGTGCGCACTTGAAACTAATTTTTTTAGGGAGTGTAGTGTGCGGCTTCACTGCCAAGTGTGACAGCGCACACTTACCCCGCCAGCAAGTGACGCATTCAGCTAACCTAACCACTCTCGGTGGCTGTGCGCACTTGAAACTAATTTTTTTAGGGAGTGTAGTGTGCGGCTTCACTGCCAAGTGTGACAGCGCACACTTACCCCGCCAGCAAGTGACGCATTCAGCTAACCTAACCACATCTCGGTGGCTGTGCGCACTTCAAACCAATTTTTTTAGGGAGTGTAGTGTGCGGTTTCACTGCCAAGTGTGAGAGCGCACACTTACCCCGCCAGCAAGTGACGCATTCAGCTAACCTAACCACATCTGGGTGGCTGTGCGCACTTGAAACTAATTTTTTTAGGGAGTGTAGTGTGCGGCTTCACTGCCAAGTGTGACAGCGCACACTTACCCCGCCAGCAAGTGACGCATTCAGCTAACCTAACCACATCTCGGTGGCTGTGCGCACTTGAAACTAATTTTTTTAGGGAGTGTAGTGTGCGGCTTCACTGCCAAGTGTGACAGCGCACACTTACCCCGCCAGCAAGTGACGCATTCAGCTAACCTAACCACATCTCGGTGGCTGTGCGCACTTCAAACCAATTTTTTTAGGGAGTGTAGTGTGCGGTTTCACTGCCAAGTGTGAGAGCGCACACTTACCCCGCCAGCAAGTGACGCATTCAGCTAACCTAACCACATCTGGGTGGCTGTGCGCACTTGAAACTAATTTTTTTAGGGAGTGTAGTGTGCGGCTTCACTGCCAAGTGTGACAGCGCACACTTACCCCGCCAGCAAGTGACGCATTCAGCTAACCTAACCACATCTCGGTGGCTGTGCGCACTTGAAACTAATTTTTTTAGGGAGTGTAGTGTGCGGCTTCACTGCCAAGTGTGACAGCGCACACTTACCCCGCCAGCAAGTGACGCATACAGCAACACCTAACTCCAACTTGGTGACTGTGCATTCATCTACAATGTCTCAAAAAAAAACAATTACCAAAAAGGATGTTGCAAAGGGACAGGGACGAGCTCGTGGCCGCAGCAGTCTTGCCCAAGAAGGCACTGGTACAAGTACACAGCCTAGGATTGATAGAACGTCCTTTTTTTCTACCTAGAAATCCCAGTACTCAAAGAAAACGTGTGTTGAGGCCGGATGAGCATGACAAGATAACATCTTGGATGGCTCAGACGCCCTCGACCACTGGTTCTTGCAGTACGCAATCATCCGTGGCAAGACATTCTAGTGTCGCTACAGACAATGCAGCGCCATCCAATCCTCAAAGTCGTCATATTGCCTCAACCCATCGGCAGCCAGAGGAAAATTTGAATATGGACCTTGGTCACTCGGATGACTTATTCGGTTCTTATCAAGGGGTTTCTTTGTCACTGCCTGACGAGATACTTGAAGTAGACGAAATGTCTACTCATGGCCAAAGTTTGGAAGTAGCGCGTCCTGAGGAAAGACACTTTCACGAAATGCAAACAGTATCTCAGGAGGTGGATGATGATGAGGATGATGAGACACACATCTCATCTGGCCAGCCTGCTCAGTCAGTTTATCCAGAATCCTTTGAACTGGAAGGGGTGGATGATGACACCACAGATCCTACCTGGATTGCTGAATTGCATAGCCAAGAGAGCAGCCAGGAGGACGAAAGTGGCTATGTACCACTGGCAAAATCACAAAGGCGTACTGTCTCCAGAACACAAACTGTGAGAACAGTTGCCCAAATAGCGTCAACTGTGGCACAAACTGTGCCAACTGTTGCACAAACTGCAAACACAGTTGCCCAAAATGTGTCCACAGTTGGTGTTGAACAGAGTCATCCTCCTCTTCCTCCAATTAAAAATAAAGGACGAACAGCCAGTGTGTGGAAATTTTTTAAGGATAGCCCAACATTACCAAATATGGTTATCTGTAAGATGTGCCAGGCAAGGCTTAGCAGAGGCACGGTAAAAGGAAACCAGAGCACCAGCAGTATGCGCAAGCATATGTCTCTTAAGCACCCAATTCAGTGGGCACCCTATCAGGGTTCAAAATCAGTGCCTTCTGATCCAAACACTTCCAGGCCACCTCAGATACATCCTTCACCAGCAAGTGTTCAGGCTTCAGCTCCTGCTCAAGCGTACTCCTCCCAAGGTGCTTTACAAGACAGACATGACAGTAGTCAATCCTCTTGTCAGTCTGGTCCAAACGTGCAGTTGTCAGTGCCACAGCTGTATGAAAGACAGCGGAAGTTCCAACCGACACACCCATATTCCCAAAAAGTGACAGCGAAAATAGCCAAGTTGTTAGCTGTGGAAATGCTGCCGTTTAGGCTTGTGGGTACAGAGTCTTTTCGGGAGTTGATGGCTGAGGCAGCACCACGATACTCTGTACCCAGCCGGTACTTTTTCTCACGTAGTGCCGTTCCCCGCCTTAACACCAGCACGTGGTTAACAACTTAAAACGTGCTTTAACAAATGCTGTCACCGCCAAAGTCCACCTAACTACGGACACGTGGACAAGTAGTTGTGGACAGGGCAGATACATTTCACTAACGGCTCACTGGATCAACCTGGTGGAGAGTGTCCCAACTTCTAAAACTGTACCATCTGACATACTTCCAACTCCACGAATAGCGGGCCCAACATCATTCCGGGTGTCTGCCTCCTCATATATGTCCAGTGCCCAATCTGCTTCTGCCACTTCCTTGTCCACTGCTGAGCCTCAAGCACCATCACGTCCGAGTTGGGAGCTTTGCAGTACTGCTTCTGCAAGGCGACAACAGGCTCTTCTGAAGCTTATCTGCCTAGGTGACACACGTCACACTGCAACAGAGTTGTGGAAAGGTCTCAAGCAACAGACCGATGAGTGGCTGGCCCCACTGGAACTACAACCAGGTCTAGTTGTGAGCGATAATGGTGCAAACCTTGTGGCGGCAATAAAGCACGGTAAACTTGTACATGTGCCTTGCATGGCTCATGTCCTGAACCTGGTAGTTCAGAAATTCCTCAAAATATACCCAGAGTTATCTGAGCTACTGGATAAGGTGAGGCGAATTTGCGCCCACTTTAGACATTCGTCCACAGCAGCTGCAAGTCTTTCTGCCCTTCAAATCCAATTTAACTTGCCGAAACACAGGCTAATTTGCGACATGCCTACGCGATGGAACTCCACCTTCCATATGCTGGCAAGGTTTAATGAGCAGCAGAAGGCAATAGCGGAATTTCAGCTGCAACATGCCCGTCAACCTGGAAGTCATACCACACACATCGGTACTTTCGAGTGGGTCTGGATCGCTGACCTTTGCGAGTTGCTGGATAACTTCGAATACTGTACCAAACTCGTCAGTGGGGATCAGTCGATTATAAGTCTCACCATCCCCATGCTCTGCCTGCTCCAAGAATCCCTATTGAATCTCAAAACAGATGCTTTGAGAGCACAGCGGATGGCTATGGAGCCAGAATTGAACATCGCTGATCCTAGCCACCCTAGCCAATATCAGCAGGCTACATTGGTTCAGGAAGATGTTGATGAGGGTGATGATGAAGAAGATTTATTTTTCTCTGGTACTGATGTGAACCCTGATGGGACTCCCAACCCTACGTTTATGTCGGTACAGCATGGGTGGGCTGAAGAGGAGGAGGCGGACACCGATTTAGAGGCCACGACGCGTAGTGATCTTCATTCTGTTGTAACCGAGGAGATGAGTCTTTGCAGCTTAGCACACATGGCTGAAGTAATGTGTCAATGTGTCTCCAAAGATCCACGCGTCATACACATCTATGACAGCGACCTCTACTGGTTGTCAACGTTTTTGGACCCACGGTACAAAGACAAATTTCAGTCGCTGCTGTCGCACTCATCCAGGGGCTTAACGATGGATCATGTAAAGAGGGTTCTTCTTGATATTTTGCTGGCAATATCACCGTCTGAATCCGCTATACATCGAAGAACCAGCTCTTTCCAACAGCAGCCTTTGGTTGGGACACAAACGCCATCAATGACAAGAAGAGGTGGGGGTAAGATGTCCGCCAACTGGGCGATGTTCAACAGACCTTCCAATCAAGAACGTAATTTGACTACGGTGAACTTGAGTAGGAGACAACAATTGTCCAACATGGTGCAGCAGTATCTCAGTGACAGTACCAGCTTCCTAACCGACCCTTCTGTACCCTTTAATTACTGGGTTTCCAAGCTGCACACTTGGACTGAGCTGTCATTGTATGCCTTGGAGGTGCTGGCATGCCCAGCTGCTAGTGTGACATCAGAGCGTGTTTTCAGTGCCGCTGGGGGTATAGTCACTGATAGAAGGTCCCGCCTCACCACAGAAAATGCCGACAGGCTCACTCTAATTAAATTCAACAAGGATTGGATATCATCACAGTTCCTAAGCCCTCCTGACGACAGTACACAATCCTAGATTAACCTAATCATAATTTATATGATTGGGATATTGCGCTGTTAACAATATGCCCATTTTGGACAGGAATTAATGACAAGTCCCGTAGCTCTGTTGATTTCATTCGGCACCCAGTCCAAGCAATAATATGCTATGGGCCAAGCGCCCTGCTTTATGTAAAAAAATACGTTATTAAGCCCTTTGGGCTAATTTTTTGAGGCACCAAGCCTACGACTGCATAGTTGGCCTTGCTTCTTCTATGCTCCGAGTCCAAGCAATAATATGCAATGGGCCAAGCGCCCTGCTTTATGTAAAAAAATACGTTATTAAGCCCTTTGGGCTAATTTTTTGAGGCACCAAGCCTACGACTGCATAGTTGGCCTTGCTTCTTCTATGCTCCGAGTCCAAGCAATAATATGCAATGGGCCAAGCGCCCTGCTTTATGTAAAAAAATACGTTATTAAGCCCTTTGGGCTAATTTTTTGAGGCACCAAGCCTACGACTGCATAGTTGGCCTTGCTTCTTCTATGCTCCGAGTCCAAGCAATAATATGCAATGGGCCAAGCGCCCTGCTTTATGTAAAAAAATACGTTATTAAGCCCTTTGGGCTAATTTTTTGAGGCACCAAGCCTACGACTGCATAGTTGGCCTTGCTTCTTCTATGCTCCGAGTCCAAGCAATAATATGCAATGGGCCAAGCGCCCTGCTTTATGTAAAAAAATACGTTATTAAGCCCTTTGGGCTAATTTTTTGAGGCACCAAGCCTACGACTGCATAGTTGGCCTTGCTTCTTCTATGCTCCGAGTCCAAGCAATAATATGCAATGGGCCAAGCGCCCTGCTTTATGTAAAAAAATACGTTATTAAGCCCTTTGGGCTAATTTTTTGAGGCACCAAGCCTACGACTGCATAGTTGGCCTTGCTTCTTCTATGCTCCGAGTCCAAGCAATAATATGCAATGGGCCAAGGGCCCTGCTTTATTTAAAAATATACTTTATTAAGCCCTTTGGGCTAATTTTTTGAGGCACCAAGCCTACGACTGCATAGTTGGCCTTGCTTCTTCTATGCTCCGAGTCCAAGCAATAATATGCAATGGGCCAAGCGCCCTGCTTTATGTAAAAAAATACGTTATTAAGCCCTTTGGGCTAATTTTTTGAGGCACCAAGCCTACGACTGCATAGTTGGCCTTGCTTCTTCTATGCTCCGAGTCCAAGCAATAATATGCAATGGGCCAAGCGCCCTGCTTTATTTAAAAATATACTTTATTAAGCCCTTTGGGCTAATTTTTTGAGGCACCAAGCCTACCACTGCATAGTTGGCCTTGCTTCTTCTATGCTCCTAGTCCAAGCAATAATATGCAATGGGCCAAGCGCCCTGCTTTATTTAAAAATAAACTTTATTAAGCCCTTTGGGCTAATTTTTTGAGCCACACAGGCTAACAAGCTTATCATGGTTTGGGAGACACCCTGGCTAACAAGCTTTGTATGGCCCTTAGACCTACATGTATACCAAAAATGGGAAACAGCCCCTTGGCTAATTTTTCGAGCCACACAGGCTAACAAGCTTATCATGGTTTGGGAGACACCCTGGCTAACAAGCTTTGTATGGCCCTTAGACCTACATGTATACCAAAAATGGGAAACAGCCCCTTGGGCTAATTTTTCGAGCCACACAGGCTAACAAGCTTATCATGGTTTGGGAGACACCCTGGCTAAGAAGCTTTGTATGGCCCTTAGACGTACATTTATACCAAAAATGGGAAACAGCCCCTTGGGCTAATTTTTTGAGCCACACAGGCTAACAAGCTTATCATGGTTTGGGAGACACCCTGGCTAACAAGCTTTGTATGGCCCTTAGACCTACATGTATACCAAAAATGGGAAACAGGCCCTTGGGCTAATTTTTTCAGGCACCAATCCTATGCCTGCATCGTGGGCGTTGCTTGGACTATCATCCTGCTGGAGCCTGTTGAAGGGTCCCACTGTACGCTCCATACAAAACGCGTAGACGCGATGTGTAGCATGTAGACGTCCCAGCCTCTCACATGTGTGTTCATAGTCTTGTTGCCATAGCGAGGCATAAAGTAACCCCACAAACACAGGCACTGTTTGTCATCAACAGTTGTATGTGGAGTCATGATTTGACACTTAGTAACCAAGGTGACTTCATGCGCCATGCGGGCCGTAAAGTACTTGCTAATGATGCTCTCTCCCCTGTCCACCACGCCAACTGTCTCGGGGTAATCCTTGACTCCTCCCTCTCCTTCAAGCCCCACCTCTAGTCCCTAACCAAGTCCCTGTGACTCCAACTCAAAAATATTTAACCAATTCGGTCGTTCCTCAATCCTGACACTGCTGAAACACTCATAAATGCCCTCATCATCTCCCGCCTTGACTACTGCAACCTCCTTCGCATAGGTCTCCCTGCCAACTCTCTTGCAACTCTCCAATCTATACTAAACTCTCCTGCCCGGCTAATCCATCTGTCCTCACGCTACTCCCCTACATACCCCCTCTGCCAAGCCGTTCACTGGCCCCTACGGCCCACAGAGAGCTCACTTTAAAACACTGACCATGACATTCAAAGCCTTACACAACCTATCCCCACCATACATCTCCGACATGATCTCCCGATACCATCCCTCACGCAACCTGCGTTCATCCCAAGAAGTTGTCCTACAGTCCACCCTCATCTCCTCTTCCCACAACCGCATACAGGATTTCTCCCGGTCATCCGCCATGCTATGGAACTCCCTGCCCCACCTCATCAGTCAGTCGCCTACCCTCTGAACCTTAAAGATACTTATAAAGACTCACCTCTTCCGACAGGCCTACAACCTGCCATGAGACCCCGCTACACGCCCCACGACCGACACCTTCCCCACCCTATTGTATCCCCACCCACCCCTCGTAGAATGTGAGCCCACGCGTACAGGGTCCTCTACTATTGTACCTGTATGACCTTATTGTCTATGTTTATTGTACTTGTCCTTCTCTACCTTTTCCTCATGTACAGCGCCATGGAACCTATGGCCGCTATATAAATAAATAATTATAATAATTATGATGACTTGAAGCCCAACCAAAAAAAAAACTCCACATTCATTCCTTGAAAAAAAGACAGACACAAAGCTTGTTTTTAAAACGGTGTTTAAAAAAAAAAAATGGCAGCACTGTTTGGACATTCCAACAAATACTACCTTTAATTAAGGTAACTACATCCAAAAAAATAAATGGAGCCCTACAGGTCCTGGTAGCTGGGCTGTCCGTCCTGCAAAAGGTCAAGGGCCCCACGGATGGCCTGGCCGAACCCTTCAGGGTGGATCATCTGAACAGGTCTAGGGAACGGTGGTAGGTCCCTGTTCGCTGGCCACTGGCAGTGAGGCAAAGCCCTGTGGGGTGGGACTTGGCTGTCCCGTGTTGTGGGCCTGCCCAGCCTGGTAGAGTTTATTTTCCAGCCATCCAAATACTGGAACACATCACCGGGGTCGTTTCCTGGCTGACAGGCTTCCAGCACTATCTGTAATGCTGACCTTGCCCGCAGTAGCCTGTCAAATGGAATATTATCCATGAATGGTATAATACTGCGGGCAAAGTCAGCATTACTTTGTTGCACACTTAATTGTGCAGACCCCGGGATGGGACCATAAGCTGGGCCTGCCGCTGGTGGTGCTGGCCCTGCCGCTGGTGGTGGCGGTGGTGGTGCTGGCCCTGCCGTGGTGGTGGCGGTGGTGGTGCTGGCCCTGCCGCTGGTGGTGGCGGTGGTGGTGCTGGCCCTGCCGCTGGTGGTGGCGGTGGTGGTGCTGGCCCTGCCGCTGGTGGGGCGGTGGTGGTGCGGACCCTGCCGCTGGTGGCGGTGGTGGTGGTGGTGGCGGGGACGGCGGTGGTGGTGTTGATGGGCCTGCCGCTGGTGGCGGCGGTGGTGGTGCTGGCCCGGCCGCTGGTGGCGGCGGTGGTGGTGCTGGCCCTGGCGATGCTGGTGGGGTGGTGGTGGTGGCGGCGGCAGCGACGGCGGGTGGTGGTGGTGGCGCCGACCGTGGTGGTGGTGGTGGGTGTTCTCCACGCCGCCTCTGTTTGGCGGTGGTGGGTTTCACAGCACTGCGCGCCCCTCTGTAGTAAGCTTCTCTGTGGGTAAAGTAAAAAAAAATTTGGTGAATGCATTGCATTTGGAAACAAAAACATAGGTCAAACATTAAGTTGCACGCTTTTTAGACTCTGTGTATCTGTGTATTATTAATCAGATATTTGTTATTATTATGAAAGAATAACCAACTGTACATAACATAAAGGAATACGTGACTTTCTTTGCTAATTCCATACTAATACATAATCTTTCACCCCCTGATTAACACCCACCCCCCCCCCATCCCATCTAATCTAGACAATCGATAACACCAATGGTTCACATGAAAAAAAAAAGTCCCCCTGACTTCACTTTTTACTTGACATACTTAATTCACAAAACGTTTAGCTTATATCATCTATATAAAGCAGGGAAGGGGTTGAAAGGTATACAATATATATATATATAATCTATTTATATAATCGGGAGTTTGAAATTCCGGCACTGTAGCCTAATCCCAAACTCCTTAGCGTCACTGCGAGCGGAGACGCGTATGCGCCTTCGCGAGCCGCAGACGCTTAACTCACACAGCCGCTATAGCGTTTTCTCGAGCGGCCTCGCGCCCCCGCTCACAGCAAGACCTGCGCCCCTCACAGCGCCCAATCCGCCCCGGCATGCTGGCATTTGTACTTCCCCCGTCTGTGCACCCACAGGTCTTAGCAGATCACTGATGCTGACAGCGGGGGGGACAACACAGACAATCAAATCAGGAGGAGGTCAGTGTCAGGAGGAGATGACAGACGCCCGCCGGGGCCTGTGACACTGCAGAGGTCACAGCGGGGCTGTGTGTGCGGACAACGGGGAGGCCGGGGGCTACGGACGTACCGGACACGTCCTCTGCTCCTGGAGATGTGCCGCGGTTCCGCGCTCGCAGCGTATCTGACGCTGGAGCTGCGCTCACCACGCCCACACCACGCCCTCTGCCAAACAACCCACACCTCTCACTAACCTCCTGCAGCTAACCACACCCCATGTTTACCTTTGCCATAATGTCATTTAGCTGCGGCCGCTATCTTTAATAAGGTCAGAAATTATGGCAGTAATCGGATCTCTGCTCCCTCTAGCACGCCCCAACACTGTAGCACCATCTATTAACCCTATTCTCATCACCTATATACTCTGCTACCCACAGAGCCGTCTTTATACTCTGCTACCTCAGACCCGCCTGTATACTCTGCTACCTCAGACCCGCCTGTATACTCTGCTACCCACAGACCCGCCTGTATACTCTGCTACCCACAGAGACGCCTGTATACTCTGCTACCTCAGACCCGCCTGTATACTCTGCTATTCACAGACCCGCCTGTATACTCTGCTACCCACAGAGACGCCTGTATACTCTGCTACCTCAGACCCGCCTGTATACTCTGCTACCCACAGACCCGCCTGTATACTCTGCTACCTCAGACCCGCCTGTATACTCTGCTACCTCAGACCCGCCTGTATACTCTGCTACCTCAGACCCGCCTGTATACTCTGCTACCCACAGAGACGCCTGTATACTCTGCTACCTCAGACCCGCCTGTATACTCTGCTACCCACAGACCCGCCTGTATACTCTGCTACCTCAGACCCGCCTGTATACTCTGCTACCCACAGACCCGCCTGTATACTCTGCTACCCACAGAGACGCCTGTATACTCTGCTACCTCAGACCCGCCTGTATACTCTGCTACCCACAGACCCGCCTGTATACTCTGCTACCTCAGACCCGCCTGTATACTCTGCTACCTCAGACCCGCCTGTATACTCTGCTACCCCAGACCCGCCTGTATACTCTGCTACCCACAGAGACGCCTGTATACTCTGCTACCTCAGACCCGCCTGTATACTCTGCTACCTCAGACCCGCCTGTATACTCTGCTACCTCAGACCCGCCTGTATACTCTGCTACCCACAGACCCGCCTGTATACTCTGCTACCCACAGAGACGCCTGTATACTCTGCTACCTCAGACCCGCCTGTATACTCTGCTACCCACAGACCCGCCTGTATACTCTGCTACCTCAGACCCGCCTGTATACTCTGCTACCCACAGACCCGCCTGTATACTCTGCTACCCACAGAGACGCCTGTATACTCTGCTACCTCAGACCCGCCTGTATACTCTGCTACCCACAGACCCGCCTGTATACTCTGCTACCCACAGAGACGCCTGTATACTCTGCTACCTCAGACCCGCCTGTATACTCTGCTACCCACAGACCCGCCTGTATACTCTGCTACCCACAGAGCCACGTGTATACTCTGCTACCCACAGACCCGAAATGGAACCTAATGTATATATTAATAAATAATACAAAATGTACACAACAGTGCTGCAGACACATACCTTGGCATACGGGCCACCGGGTGAAGGAAGGACAGCCGGTCATAAAAATGGTAGTGGTTGGGCAATGGAGCGGCTCCCGGTTGTCTCTCAGAGTACTGCCGGTACTGCTTCTTATGCTGGTCCCGGCAGCTCCTCCACCGTTTTTTAAGATGGTCAACTGTGAAATGATTTGAAACCGGCTTTAGAGATGTGTAATATTTGAAACAACAAAAGTATGTGTACAAATCAACAATAACATTTTATTCATTTTGTGTGTGTAATGTGTATACAAGGCACAGTGACACGACAGTGTGGAACATCATCAACAGCATTACGGACATTGAGCTCACGTGGCCACAATCACAAATGAGGCAGGACACATGTCAACGCATAGAGAATGTAATAGTGCGGGCACCAGACTCTGGTCATTAGTGGTATTTATATACACCCAACCCCTTGGCCGAAAGAGCCAGGAGGATCAGACATTAAACTCATTGTACTGTTGTGACCCCATCCAAATATAGGCAACTATGCGGTGGAGCATGATAACACATTCAGGGTCCTGTATACCCTGCTATGGGGGCCCTGTATTCCCACTGCTGGGGGCCCTGTAAACCCACTGGGCCACTGTCTACCCACTGCTGGGGGCCCTGTATACCCACTGCTGGGGGGCCTGTACACACACTGAGGGCCCTGTATACAGGGACTGACTGGCACCCTACAGTTTGGGTCGCAACCCTCCCTCACTGGCCCGACACAGGTGAGGACGGGGTGTGGGGGGGGGGGGGTGATGACTGGCGGCCGCCTCACAGTCACCGCAGCTCCCGCATTATCCTATGGCTCGCTCCCAGCCGCAGCCTCGCGCTCCTCACAGCCGCTCGCTAACAGTCGCAGCCGCACGCCACTCACAGACGCTCACTCCCGGACGCAGCCGCGTGCTGATGACGTCATCGCGCGGCCAGGAGCTTCCGTTTCCGCCTGCTGCTTCAGGGACATGCGGATTATTCATGCTCCTGCAGCCGCATGACCCGTGGCACCTGGGCCAGTCCGCCCCTGCCTGTATACCACAATATGGCGGCATGTATACCCAGCTGGGGGCCTGTATACTCTGCAGGGGGAGGTGTATACTCTGCTGGGGGGCTGTCTACCAGTGATAGCCGCTGTATACCAGGATGGCGGTGAATATGTTTTCATAGTTTTTCGGGGCAAAAATAGGGGGGTCGGCTTATACACGGGTCGGCTTATACACGAGTATATATACAGTAAATGCAATATATAACGTGTAAACTCATTTAACTTACTTAGATTGCTCTGTTCCTCATGGTCACTCCGATGGAACGCAGGGAACATCTCTTGGGCGATCTCTCTCCAGGCTGTATTAATTAGGGTCGTATCCCCATACTCAGGATCTGTAGGGAGCCATAGAAATGGACGAGCCTCCACAAGTGCAATAAGACGCAGCGTGTTCACCATGCCACGTCCTGCTGCCATGATTGCACTGATGAATGGATCGCTCTGTGTGTGCGCCTGTCAGCGCGACTCGCTTCCTGTTTCCTTAAACCATGGTGTGTGCTGGAGAATCCCTTCCCTCGCATCATCGGCTACAAGCCTCAAAATAAGAGAAAAACCAGCGAGTTTGGACTCGCACACTTTCAGAGACACATCAGCGAGTTGTAAATGTCATTATTCGCTATTACTCGGGTCCCTATTCATTAACATTGGACTCGCTGGACTCGCAACGAGTCCCGAGTCCTTGACTCGGACTCGTTGGGGTCTTGCGATTCCGAGTCTTTTCGGACTCGCCCATCTCTAATACACAACCAATTCCAATGCATGGAATATATACAGTATATACACCTTGGTATGGTCACTGCCAGACTCCACAATAACCCAAGAAAAACAAACTGCAGAAATGCGGTTTATAAAACAAAAGGAACAAAGCTACTAAACTTTACATATGTAATCCAAAAAGTAGGCGGTATTTATAAAAATATTAAAATATTACAATTCGAGAGTCCTCAGTGGTTAATACCTTTTAATGGCTAACTGAAAAGATGATAACAAATAGCAAGCTTTCAAGAATACCCCGGTCTCTTCTTCGGGCTGGTATAAGACAAAATCTGCACTGTTTCATGTCATGCTACATATATATATGTGTGTGTGTGTGTGTGTGTGTTCCACATTAGATTTTGTCTTACACTAGCCTGAAGAAGAGACTTGAGTAGTCTCAAAAGCATCGTTTCAGTTAGTCTATTAATATAGATATTAACCACTGAGGACTCTCAGATTTTATTATTTTTCAATCTACTTGCTAATGTGGTACAAACATATATTTTACCTTATAGAAACATACAAAAGTTATTACAAAGGGACAAAACAATACAGTATTTACAGTTGCATACAATAAAGGGATAAACAATGAAAAGTACTTGACTTGTGCTTGCAGGGGTGGCACATTTTTCTCTTTGAAGCGAAGTTCGCCTATTAGAAAATATGGAAAAATCCTACACATAAGTGTATCTTCCAGCAACGAACAATGGCGCCAACTCAAATCTGAATTTAAAAAAAGGACAATGACTCCCACATACCTCAACTTGGTGACCTCAGATGGGGCTGGTCATGGATGTGGCTCTGGTCTCTAGAAATTGGGGTCATACTATCATGAAGAATCATAGGGCGAAACATGCATTGGGAAGGAGCGAAGTGAGTCCTGGCACTGTGCACCCTATTACAGAACTCTTAAAGTTATTATACCCTCTTAATGTGGCCTATGTTATGAATTTATTCACCTTGCTTTGACTTGATATTGGCTAGGGATAGCACTACTTATACTAACGTGTGTATCATGATTGTATGACCCTTCATCTTTTATTATGATTTTGGTATCTTAGTATCATTGCATTTTTTCTGGGCCATATGCAATTGTACCTTTGTCTATTTATTTAGTTGTTCTGAATATTTATATTTATTGAGACAGGGTGTAATTGCGGCTATTATGTAAACTCTGTACTTCTCAGTATTATTATTTTGGACCTTGTGCATTTGCTGACATTTATATTACCTGTGATTGTCCTTCTTGTGTTTTTGCAACTTTTAAATGGTGTACTATAATGGCTATCTCATAGTCTTTTGCCTGTATTGTGTCCCTTATGGTCTCTTACTGGTGCGGACTCATTTTCCCCCTTTTTCACTGGCATTTTTGTTATTTAAAATTCTTTTAATCTATTTCTATTAATAAATATTATACATTTGTATCTGCTTTATTGTGCTTTAAATAACTGGATGTATTTTCTGATCTGGTTAGGGTTTATTTATCCTTGTAGAACTCCTTGTATCTCAGAAACTATTCTATACTTTTTCAGACTATGTTGATATAATTAAACTTTGCATGTCTATTTTGCATACCTGTTTTACTAGTCCAATTTAAGAACTGCCACACCTATATTGTGGCTTGCTGCCACATTATGCTTTCTGTACTTGTACATACCTACCTCAGATTTCTTATTACATCCTATTTGGCAAGGGATGAATAAATAGGGTTGACAATGTGGCAATGATAATAGGCAGGCTAGTGAAAAAAAACTACAACAACTAAGAATGTGGTAGAAGCAGAAGCACAACCTCCAGCTCTGGCGTCAACCATCCAGGTAGTCATACAACAAAATACAGGCCATAATTAAGCTCCTAAACATCCAACAAGAGTATTAGTAGGCAAGAAGAAGAGGGTGTTATGGAATTTATAACAGCAAAATGATGCTACTACTAACATTGACAAAAAGGGATAATTTTTGGATCGTTATTTTAATTTCAAAAACATAAAACGTCTGTCAGTATGTTATTAAATGGGTTGTTGATTACTATATAGTTGTCATCCATTTACCCTTTGCCATATACTGTAGGTTGAGGTCACTTTTACATAACTAAGGTTATCCTTGTGTAAGGCCACGTGCACACGTTGAGTATTTGATGAGTTTTTTACCTCAGGATTTGTAGCCAAAACCAGGAGTGGATGATTAAATACAGAAGTGGTGCAGGTGTTACTATTAGACTTTTCCTTTGGTTGCTCCACTCCTAGTTTTGTCTACAAATCCTGAGGTAAAAAACTCATCAAATACTGAACGTGTGCACATGGCCTTAAAGAGATTGAAAAGGGGTTGAATGTGAAAACTAGGGTGAAGGACGTGTGCACATGGCCTTAAAGAGATTGAAAAGGGGTTGAATGTGAAAACTAGGGTGAAGGTTGAAGTAGGAGAACTCAGAGAGATAGGCCACATACACACGCTGAGTGTTTGATGAGTTTTTTACCTCAGGATTTGTAGACAAAACCAGGAGTGGAGCAATCAGAGGAAAAGTCTAATAGAAACACCTGCACCACTTCTGTATTTAATCATCCACTCCTGGTTTTGACTTCAAATCCTGAGGTAAAAAACTCATCAAATACTGAACGTGTGCACTTGGCCTTATATATCTACACAAGCAAAGTTCAATTTCATGAATCCCATTTAGAAATTCTAAATTAATAGATGAGGATCTCCCATTCAGGATCTTCATATTTTGGCTAGACTTAGGAGCAGATCCAAAAAGCATCTTTTTATTTTGAAACGAACAGAAAACCCATTGATTTGAATGAGTACTTTGTAAATTTAATTTTCCATTGTGGAGACAATGAAAAGAAAGTGAATATGCAGGCCCTGATTTTTAAGAACAGCATGGTTTAAACCAATCTTGATGAACGGGTGAGTTCAGAGTTAGAGGCACCTGATTTGTTAAATCCTAAAACTGGTTGTGCACCTCACCACATATTTTATTCCAGTTATGGACGTGATTAAGATTTATAGCATAAGGTACTCAACAGTTCAAAATTAATTACTGTAGATGAGTGGATGCTACATTGCTTTATACCAGCTCCGCCAAGATGACTGAAACTTTTGTGCAATCTAAGTGTGCGTTCACACGCTGTGTATTTGCTGTGTATTTTTGTGCGAGTGCTGTTGCAGTTTTTGTAGCCAAAACCAGGAATGGAACAATCAGAGGAAAAGTCTAATAGAGACAAGTGCTCCACTTCTGTGTTTAATCACCCACTGCTGGTTTTAATCAGCCACTCCTGGTTGTGGCTACAAAAACTGCAAGAGCATTCGCGTAAAAATACGCAGCAAATACGCAGCGTGTGAATGCACCCTTACAATGCCCAGCAATTTAGCAACTTTTAAAAGTGTTTTATGACAAATTTCTAGAGCAAACCTTTAAATGAAACAGCACCTAATGTCAAATTTTCACATAGATTACAGCTGATCACTGGGGTCCCAGCAACTAATGGGAATTTTGTAATTATTTCAATGTGAAGGACCCTTACAGCAGGCAGTGTTTGTCCAAAGAAGAAAAGCATTTAACTTCATAACTATTTTTTGCAGCCAAATATAATAACAGTCACAACATCACAGTAATCCTGGTGCCATCATTTGTGGTAAAATAGGAGATATTTTAATTTATTGTGGAAGAAAATAAAACAAGCTGCATCCATAGATCAATTGAATGTCAACCACAGGATATGAAATTACACACAAGAAGTATCAGGGCAGTGATGAAACAATGCTAGAAATTACTGTTATGGTCATCATGCTTCTCTATAAAGCAAAGATCATATGTATAAACTGTTTTACTTTGGGCCAATGCCATAGTTAACAATATGCTAAGCAGTGTACATAAAAATATCTTATTTAGAGCTAAGCAATTAAAATGTAGACATTAATTCCTTTATTTCATTAGGGCTTCTGTAATAATACTAAGCTAGAGCTAATGCCAATCTAGTGGGCAAAAGTAAGTGCTAGGGTTGGGGTAGAGGGTATATTTCGAAGTTACTATCCAAGCTCATTTCTAAAATGGAAGGACATTGAGTACTTATTTTGTATTTTTTTTTAAATATATTTGCATTACATTCCTCTCTGACTGAGCACTCCGCCCTTTAGCCAGGGTGTGTCCATGTTCTTTTCAGCTGAATTCTACGTGCCCCAGACTTTGTAGATTTTTTAAATCCAGATAGAGACATTTCAAGTTTAAGGTCCTGATAAAGGTACGCTTCGTCAATGGCTATTGGGCTCACATGGATTGGCCAATACATAAGCTAAGTATCTAATTTTTCAAATATAGTTCCTGTAGCAGCAATGCAGTACCAAAATTCCCTCATTCAATATTTGCATATTTTTGCTTTTTAGACTGCGGTCACACTGTAGAGGGATCAGTTTTATTCCTGTTTGCACAAGGAAAGACTAGATTAGATATTAGAAAAAACTTTTAAACCTTGAGAGCAGTCAGATAGTGGAGCAGGCGCCACAAGAGGTGGTGAGTTCTCTTTCACTGTAAATCTTCAAACAGAGGCTGGACAGACATCTGAGATGATATAGTGAATCCTGCTTTGAGCAGAGAGTTGGACACGATGACTCAGGAGGTCCCTTTGAACTCTACCATGCTATGATACTATGATATATTTTTGTAAGTACCGTATATACTCGTGTATAAGCCGACCCGTGTATAAGCCGACCCCCTACTTTTGCCCCCAAAATCTGGGAAAACCTATTGACTCGTGTATAAGCCGAGGGTGGACCCCAGCACAGGTATACAGCCCCCAGCAGTGTGGTATACAGCAGCCTCCCCAGTGGTATATACAGCCCCAGTGGTAGTATCCAGCAGCCCCAGAAGTATATACAGCCCCAGTGGTAGTATCCAGTAGCCCCAGAGGTATATACAGCCCCAGTGGTAGTATACAGTAGCCATAGAGGTATATACAGCCCCAGTGGTAGTATCCAGTAGCCCCAGAGGTATATACAGCCCCAGTGGTAGTATCCAGCAGCCCCAGAGGTATATACAGCAGCCCCAGAGGTATGGCTTATATTGGCAGCCAGCCTACTTACATACACATACCCATACATACACACATATACACACACACACACACACACACACACATACACATATATACACATACATACACAGCTTCCTACCTTGTCCCCCGTTCTGCAGTGCTTTCCGGTGTCCTCCGTGCTCCGTTCCCGGTCTGCTGGGCCTTGTGGTTCCTCCTGGTTCCTCATCCTTCGGTTCTATCATGGGGGCTGCCATCTTGGGTATGCTCTCCGCCCCCGGCCAGTGATGTCAGAGCAGGCCGCGCTGTGATTGGCTAGCACCCGTGATCACATGTCACGGGTGCTAGCCAATCACAGCGCGGCCTGCTCTGACATCACTGGCCGGGGCGGAGAGAATACCCAAGATGGCAGCCCCCATGATAGAACCGAAGGATGAGGAACCAGGAGGAACCACAAGGCCCAGCAGACCGGGAACGGAGCACGGAGGACACCGGAAAGCACTGCAGAACGGGGGACAAGGTAAGAAATACTGCGCAGCGCCCCCCCACCCCCCGCGCCCCCTCCCACCATAGGATTACCGTATTGACCCGTGTATAAGCCGAGGGGGGGACTTTTCAGCCCATTTTTTGGGCTGAAAAACTCGGCTTATACACGAGTATATACGGTAATTAAAATTTGTAATCTAGCAAGCAGCCCATCGATGCAGTTATTTTGTAAAATATAACTTTTATTTCCAAATATAAAATGATCAATGTCTCTTGATATCTCTCATGATAATTGAGTTTGGATGAAGTGCCTTTGGATCCGTGCTGCTGTAAAGAAAGACCAGGAGTCAGGCTATCCAGTCCAATATGTTTTAATCTGACGCATTTCAGAGCTATCTGAGCTCTTTCCTCAGGGATTATCTCTGAGGAAGGAGCGCAGATAGCTCCGAAACGCGACAGATTAAAACACATTTGACTGGATAGCCCGACTCCTGGTCTTTCTTTACAGCAGTGCAGATCCAAAGGCTCTTCATCCAAACTCAATTATCTTCACCACAGTGCTCGTGGAGGTGTAGATCCTGCAGCAGCTGGTTTTAAGCTTTTGTTCTGGTTGTGGGGGTACACAACCGACCCAGGTTAGCAGATCTCATCACATTTAGCTCCTCTCTTTTAAGGAGATAAGATACTATTGATACTGTTGCGCAATTTTGTCTCACTCACTCTCAATGACAATTGAGTAGGTAATCCTGACTGGACTACACGTTTCCGCACTTATATGTGCCTTCTTCAAGGTCCCCTTATATTTTACAAAAGAACTGCATTGATGGGCTGCTTGGGCTGCTTTCTGGATTACAAATCTTGATGTGGTGTTTCAGGAGCGACTCCTTCCTTTCTCCGCGCAAGCTTCTCAGCAAGTTGGTGTACAGAAGCGAGATCTCCAGGGAATGGTGAGCTGGCTATATATACATTTTCATACATTTTTGTAATTACGTTGTGCTTTCAGCTTGCATCTGTTCACACCTATTGGAGGTGCTGGTCAGTCTTTTTAAACATATATTTTTATTACAGCCTAGTAAGAACACATCTTTGAATCAGGCGCTTATCTACATCATTTTGCTCTCAAGTTACATTGTATAAACCTGTTGACAGATTCCCTTTAAAATGCAGTTGTACACTCATGTGTTCCCCTTCGGTTCAGGCTCTGATTGGCTGATTGGTTCTCATTTAACATGATGGACTCATAGAACATTGTGTTCGGAGATCTTGCGGAGACTGTCTCAACAGGTTACAGCTATTTTTACAGCAATAAGTCATGGATTATTGAAACTTCAGTGCAATCCATGGGTGGATTCATTAAAATGGTGGGTTATTTTTGGTACTAAGACTTTAAAAAGAGATACCAACTAATTCTATAGAAACACAAGTGAACAGAAAGTGCAAAACTATTTCCAGAGCGATCATTTGATTTGATTTACAGTCCAGGTGATTTCATATCCAGATTTTTCGTTTTCTTTACAAGACTATTTGGTTATGATATTTTGAACGTAAGAATATTAACAGGGCTTCACTCCGAACACACGTTGTGCTGGATGTTTAATGTACAGCAATTACCATCCAAATATAATGAAAATGAATTCTATAGGGAACTATTTATTTCTCTTTCAGCAGTTGAAGTGATTCTGGTCTTTCCAATACTCATGAATCGCAGGATTCCTGGAATGTTTTCCTTTTTTTTTTTTTCAATAAAATTTACCGCAGGCATATAAACAGAGTTGAGAGCCAAACCTGGAGAGGAATCAGGTTTTAGTGCTACAGTAAAACAGTCAAGAAAATTGAGTACAGCATACAGATTTTGTCCTGGTATTCAGCATTATAGCGAGGGATTAGTGAGGATCAAAGACAGGGAACAAGTGACTGCTCCCTACAGGTTAGAGAGAGGCAGCCCCAATATATCAAGGTTACGTCTAGTGTCCTTCAGAATACCCTATGGTGAACTTTTTCTGTCACTTCACCTTAGTTGAGGTTTATACTGTAGGATTTTGGCTCACACGGTCAAACTGATTTCCAACTATATACGAGCAAGGTTGCCAACCTGATCATTTCTTTGTTATGAAAAACTCATCCAAAAATCACGGACAGCTGACTTTTTTTATGGACACATGAGAAACTCAAAATGAATCATAAAGCTCACGAGTGATTTATGTCTACCACTCGGGTATTAATAAGAGCAGCATTCTCTGCAATCTTATAATGTGATAATTAACCCATAATAATCTAAGCAATCTCTTCTAGCGTCATGGAAATGTATTGTTTTTTTAAGTATTTTTTTTTCACATGGAGCCTCAGGAAAGATTCAGCTATTTTAATGGACAGTCCAGATAACTGGAAATGATTGATTGGCAAACCATTGCAGGAGAATGAAAAGGAACTGAGTCCCAAGAAAAATGGTTATTTTCAAATCCAATTTTATTAAAACAAACGTTTGGTGTTCCCTATTGATTTTGTGTTTTGTGGCAGTTTTACACAATTAGTGGTATTTGCAATAGTCTGAACATAGATTATTTTTCTTCAAAGTGATGTGAGGCGTGCATTATGGTATCAACCATGGTGGTGACATTCAGTGCCAGTTGCAATTACCCCATGTTATAAAACACATGATGTTCCAGGTACAAGCTGTCATTATACAATACAGTCAGAAATCCCATACTAGAACCCCCCATTTATTTTCAGACTGATTTATGCAACTTCCAATACTGTTCATTAAAGAAATAGTAACTCCTGACAACAAAAGTGAGATAAATGGAATTTATGGCAGAACACACAGAATTTCTATATAGTATTTGCATATATATATCAATGGAGGTTTAAACGAATCTAGAGTACATGATACTTATGCTACATTTACACTACAATATAATCATGAATGAGTGATGTTTACATTGGTCTACCTGTCTAAACACCACATTAATACCAGCAGCATATTTAATGCGCGCATATACTTGGACCCTCTAAAGGGGTCCCAGGTGCACTTATCAAGGACTACGGACAAACCATAGAATCATGAACACCAACCAAGCCAAAAATTTTGGTTGGTTTACCTGTGTAAACAGGTTATTAAACAACTGTTGAGTGGTAAGAGTTACCGATGAATGGTCGTATCGTGCCATCAGTCGAGTCATGAAACTGGACACTTAAATACAAACTTATAGTAGGTGTGCTGTAAAGATTAGGAACGTCTAGGAGTTCATATCTTTTCCAATTTCCAGAACTGTAAAAAAATGTCCTAATTAGTTTGACAAACTCAGCTATATGCATCAATTAAGATGGGAAAGGTCAACTATTTTTGCATATCATATTTCCACCCACAGATATTTTCAAGGGAAAGACGTATTGGACATTATGAAGTTTCCAAGGTGTCTGAAAATGTCTTACTTCCCTCTGTTAAGTGATGATTTTTTTTAAGCCAGTCAAAAGATCATTTTAACCAACAAATAGCATTATGCTTGTCCATTGGATGATTGGCAACCTAGAAATGCTCAATCATGATAATTGTG
The DNA here is from genome assembly GCA_033576535.1 of Allobates femoralis. Taxonomy (NCBI): domain Eukaryota; kingdom Metazoa; phylum Chordata; class Amphibia; order Anura; family Aromobatidae; genus Allobates; species Allobates femoralis. Next base: position 484,528,757 of record JARQOC010000005.1, on the reverse strand, counting down.
CAGTGTAAATATACTTTGAGTGAAATCTTTCAGTAGTTCCAGATCTTTGCCCTGGTAACAGGCTATGTTCAAGGATTTCTACACATTAGCCTATGTCATTTCAAAAGATGTTCTTCACTGGCACTCATTCACTGATTCCAAATGTTTTTTCTTCAGTTTGACGGGAATATGTCAGTACAATCAACCTTCCCAAGGTGTTTATATGGGTATAAAGGTTATAGAAAATTTTATAATTTTTCAACTTAAAATACGATGCCTTATTACAGAAAAACTCACTTTTCTTCTTAAAATGTAAATGTGCTGTTAAGAGAATATTACATATTTACGTATATATGTATATATATATATATATATATATATATATATACATATATATTGTCACTTCAGTGAGGAGGTGAACAAACTCTAGCACCACCTTTAGGTAGCTCCTCATAGTCAGTGTCAACTCTTTAACAAGTCTTTTAATATGACCAAACCCAGAACGTCAAACTACAGATGCAGGGTTTCAGGGTAACTGCCCCTCATCAGTGTAGTGTGTGGGATATTCTGATCTGGCTGTATGAGAAGCTATCGACGAGGTCTGGGGAACTAGCTATCTGCCTTATGGAGAGGAGTTTGCCTGCAACCATAAGGAGACAGATAAGTAGATAAGGAAACTTAAAGCTGAAACTTAAAGGTGGTCCTAGAGTTTGTCCACTTCCTCAGTGAAGTGACAATTTGTCAAAGCTTTCTCACACTGGGCCCTACATTATCCTGCAAAATTTGTTGGTAGTCTTCAGACTTCATAATGCCATGCACACGTCAAGCAGTCCAGTGCCAGAGGCAGCAAAGCAACCCCAAAACATCAGGGAACATCCGCCATGTTTGACTGTAGGGACCGTGTTCTTTTCTTTGAATGCCTCTTTTTTTCTCCTGTAAACTCTATGTTGATGCCTTTGCACAAAACGCTCTACTTTTGTCTCATCTGACCAGAGAACATTCTTCCAAAACGTTTTAGGCTTTCTCAAGTAAGTTTTGGCAAACTCCAGCCTGGCTTTTTTATGTCTCTGGGTAAGAAGTGGGGTCTTCCTGGGTATAATACCATACAGTCCCTTTTCATTCAGACGCCGACGGATAGTACGGGTTGACACTGTTGTACCCTTGGACTGAAGGGCAGCTTGAACTTGTTTGGATGTTAGTCGAGGTTCTTTATCCACCATCCGCACAATCTTGCATTGAAATCTCTCATCAATTTTTCTTTTCCGTCCATATCTAGGGAGGATAGCCACAGTGCCATGGTCTTTAAACTTCTTGATGACACTGTGCACGGTAGACACAGGAACATTCAGGTCTTTGGAGATGGACTTGTAGCCTTGAGATTGCTCATGCTTCCTCACAATTTGGCTTCTCAAGTCCTCAGACAGTTCTTTGGTCTTCTTTCTTTTCTCCATGCTCAATGTGGAACACACAAGAACACAGGACAGAGGTTGAGTCAACTTTAATCCATGTCAACTGGCTGCAAGTGTGATTTAGTTATTGCCAACACCTGTTAGGTGCCACAGGTAAGTTACAGGTGCTGTTAATTACACAAATTAGAGAAGCATCACATGATTTTTCTAACAGTGCCAATACTTTTGTCCACCCCCTTTTTATGTTTGGTGTGGAATTATATCCAATTTGGATTTAGGACAATTCTCTTTTGTGTTTTTTCCTTGAAGACAAATTAAATGAAGATAACAATACCAAAGAATTTGTGATTGCAATCATTTTCAGGAAGAAACTGAGTATTATCTGACAGAATTGCAGGGGTGTCAATACTTTTGGCCACAACTGTAAGAATTCAAGGTTTGAAGATTGTAAAATTTTCAAAACATTTTTTGTCAAACGTTTGATATTTTTACAAATACATGTAAATCATATTGAGCAAAATTTACTACTAGCATGAAGTACAATGTTTCTTAATCAATGTAAATACTTAAGTCCCCAAAAAATTGAGAAAAGTATTCTAGGAGTGATACTGGCTAACCAGAAAAATTATATTTGTAAGCTTTCAGAGCTCACATGGCCCCTTCATCAGACAATACTACAAATGAATTACTGAGACATTTAAATAGGTATTACAATAGGACATGAGGTGATGCTAAGATGGGCTAAGAAAATTAAATTAAGGTCTTTAGTACTGATGCAGATGAGGTGGAAGTGTTATTTTACAGATCAGAAGACCTTCTTGTGGAGGTGTGAGCTATGTCCTTGTAATGACTCATGAATCCAGGGGTCTCAATGAGTTCCATTTTTAGAGATTGGAACATTCTTATGAGTTTGAATCACAGATTTTTCTCTATCATTTTTTAAAGTGACCTGTCAATATTAGAACTTTTAAGTCTGCCATGCTGTATCCAGGTCTAGAGAAAGTGGCAGACTTAAAAATGATAGAGAAAGAAAAATCTGGGAATTCAAACTCATAAGAATGTTCCAATCTCTAAAAATGGGACTTAATTTGACACCTGGATTCATGAGTCATTACACTGGCATAGTTCACATCTCCACAATAAGGTCTTCAGATCTGTAAAAAAACACTTCCACCTCATCTGCATCAGTAACAAAGACCTTAATTTAATTTCCTTAGACCATCTCTACATCACCTCATGGCCTGTTGTAATACCTATTTAAATGTCTCAGTAATTCATTTGTAGTATTGTCTGATGAAGGGGCCTTTGAGTCCTGAAAGCTTACAAATATAATTTTTCTGGTTAGCCAATAAAGGTATCACTCCTATAATACTTTTCTCAATATTTTTGGAACTTAAGTATTTATATTGATTTTTCTGCCTAACACGGTACCACAATATTATTTTGTATTGTATTTTGTAAGAATGTTTCTTGATTAAATAATCTTAGAATCATTGGAAAATATTGAAGTACTCCAGAATTAGTATCTTGTAAATGGTATCAAGTATCTTGTTAAAAGGTGTCAACCACTGAGGACTCTCAGATTCTAATATTTTTCTATCTACTGGCTAACACGGTACAAACATTTTTTACCTTATCTTGTAAATGGACACTGACAAGAATGGCAAAATTTGGGGTGGTCAAGAAAGTGAAAAATGGCTGTGGGGTGAAGGGAGTAAGATTGAAACTTGATATTCGGGATAGACGCAGAGTTTTAATGCGCTGCCGGCAATATCTGAAGGTCCACCATCTGAGTTATAAACTTCATAACTCAGATGGTGGACTTTCAGTTATTGCCGGTAGCGCATTAAAACCCTGCGTCTATCCCGAATATAAAGTTTTGTCCTATCGTGGGTCTGCAGCAGCCGGTTACACGCATCTATAGTGGTTCTGTCTAAAACAACCACAAAGGGTGAGCACTTTCTTTATTTAACTTTACCATTCTGTCACCGGATAAGACCCTATTTGCACCTTTCCTTCTCCAGTTTTCACTGATCGTCTGATCAGTTTCTTTGTACAAGGGGAACGACTGAGTCACATCACATTCTCCCCACTGTGTACTCAGATCTGAAAACTTGAAAATGGTATTCAGATTTTCCCAGACGTGGCCATTGACTTAAATGAGGCAATAAAAAGCATGTAACTTGGATTCAATTGATCCTTCTTTCAGTCAGTGGTCATTTTCTTATTTTGTTGGACACAATAGTGTAATCTATAATGCTGTAGTGCTGGACAAGAAAATTGGACATCAACGAAACAAAGTTCAAATGGAGCCAAAGTTTTATAGCTTAGAGTTCATTTGATTAATTGAAGTCATTAGCTGCGGCAAAGAAACAATATCAATTTTAGCGCTATTGTGACGCCCAATATGGAGTTCAGAATATGGAGGAACATGTGATGTAAGCCAAGCAGTTATGCACATAAACAAGATAGTTAGATTTGATGTTTGATGAGTATGAGAAAAACGAACAATTCAAAATGATCTTCTTGTTATCTAGATGTCTTCTATGCTGCCACACTTTATTACCTATTGTCACAAGACTTAATAATGATATACTATTAAAGCCTTATTCACTGCTTCTAAGAAAACATTGGTATGAAAAATAATCTGGGTTCCAGTTGGGTGATTTGTACAACACATCAGTCCTATAAAATCTGGGTACATTTTCCACAAAGAATTTAGCAAAATATAATTATCATTGTGCATAAGTCATCTATGTAAATATGGCATCTTTATTCAGCTGCAAAGGGGCCTATAAGGAGAAGAGCATGCTATCAACTTAACCAAGAAAATAAGAGCTTCTTTATATATACTAGATTTTGTGTAAGGATCAGTATTAAAGCAGCACTCCAGCATTTTTTTTCAGGTCTCGGGTGGCACTTTAAATGTAAGTCTCCTGTCCCCTGTAATATATACCTTCCAACCGCTTCATAGTTTTTCTGTATTTTTCTGCCATCTTGGGCCCATTACGTCTGACTGGCTGGAAGTAAGAAGTGACATCATAAGGTCTCAGTGCAACTTTATGAGAGTCCGAACGAGGCAAGAACAAGGTTAGAATGAGGTTCTCATAGAACCTCGTAATTGCTACAGGAAACAATGGAGCAACTGGCAGGTCAGAAATCCAGAAGGCCAACCGAAACAACGCTGGAAACAGATTTAAATAGTGGCAGGGGAGAATAAGACAGTGGGTCAGGGAACTTACATCTGAGCACCACTCCTGCGGTGCAATAAAAAAATGTTGGAGTGATGCTTTAATAAATTCAAGGGATCATAATTTCAATGAACTTTTTGAAATCTGGCTTATATTTGCCTGATAATGCTGTCTATTGACATATCAATAACATAGAAGGCCAATGAACCTAGATATATGTAAGATTAAAAGATTGTCCAATACTGGCTATAAAATGAAACGGTGACTATAATACAAGCAAAGATTCCAAACCTTTTTGACCTTGAAAGCCACATTCAGCAATAGGAGAGGGTCATACGCACCATCCAGCCCCCGCCCCATCATAGTAGTGACCCTGAGAACCCCCCCATAACTGGTACAATGAGATCAGACCAAGGCATTATACCAAGATCCAGGGGTTCTTACCATACCCCCATTTAGATCTGCTCTTCTATCTGGAGCTGCTCACAAAAATCACCATCTGGAGACTTTCTCTTCACTGCTGTTTGGTAGACCAATGCACCAAGCTGGAAGACAGTCATGAGCCACAAATCACAGGGCAGGGAGCTACAGGTTGGGGACCCCTGACATAAAAGCATCAGTGCACACAGTACATAAGAACTTATTGCATATGGGGCTGCATAGTGAGGCCTAGTCTGAGTCATAATGCTGAATTAAGTTCACTGCCAAAAGCATCTACAATTGGCAATTTAGCATTAGAACTAGACCACTGAGTAATGGGAAAACGTGGCTAGTTTGAAGAATCACACATTCTTGTATATTAATGTGGCTACCTGGGTTATATGCGTTACCCGCTTCAGTATGAAAATAGTATTTGGATTTACTTTGGGAAAACGGCAAATCAGTGGAAACATTGATATTCTGGGAAGAGTTCTGCAGGATAATCCTGCGATCTGGTATTGATTTTTGATATGCTCCATCTATACATTGTACAGACCAATGACAAACTTCCTTGGCAATGGTATTCCCTCATGACAATGGCCTATGTCAATGGGATAATTCATCCTGACCCACTGCCAAACTTGTTAGGAATGGTCTGAGGAACATGATAAAGAGTTCAGGGTGTCGATTTGCCATCCAAATCGCGAGGTCTCAGTCCTATGAAGCATCTGTGGGATGTGCTGTAAAAACAAAATTCTGATTCATAAAGACCTCACAATTTGATAACTCAAAAGATCATATACTAATATCTTGGTGCCAGAAATCATAGGGCATTTTCAGATGTTTTGTAAAGACTGGTCACACCTATACAGGCAACATGCGAGGTATCTATATAATATTAGGCAGATGGTTTTGTTGTTATAGATGTTTGCTGTAAAGTAGTTTAATTCTTCCCTGATGGAAAGTGTTGTAACGGGGAGCTAATGCAATTTATTTTGGATGCAAAATCAGGTTTTGGAAATGTTCAATTTTGGCCGCTGCATAATTCAACACAGCAGTTAGATAGATTTTTGTAGTCAAATAAAAAAATCCTAGACTTCCTACTACTGGTTCTCTACTCCTATATGAAACAGAAACCTATGTGCCCTATCCACATACAGTGAGTGTGAAATATCTTGAATAGAAAAGGTGCAAATAGGGTTTATCTGTGTGCACTGTGAGCAATATAAAACAAGGATTTGCTCACCTTGTGAGAGACACAACCACAATATAGCCTCCTTCTTCAGGAAAAAAATCACAGATGTGAATATTATCTCAGCACAGGAGATGTGGTATGATCAGATCTTTTCCCTGTATGGTCAGACACAGCCATTACACAGTATATAGCAGGGGCACATACATAAGATTATCTCAGCACAGGAGATGTGGTATGATCAGACCATGTTCCTGTATGGTCAGACACATCCATTACACAGTACATAGCAGGGACACATATATAAGATTATCTCAGCCCAGGAGATGTGGTATGATCAGACCATGTCCCTGTACAGTCAAGCACATCCATTACACAGTACATAGCAGGGACACATATATAAGATTATCTCAGCCCAGGAGATGTGGTATGATCAGACCATGTCCCTGTACAGTCAGGCACATCCATTACACAGTACATAGCAGGGACACATATATAAGATTATCTCAGCACAGGAGATGTGGTATGATCAGACCATGTCCCTGTATGGTCAGACACATCCATTACACAGTACATAGCAGCGACACATATATAAGAATATCTCAGCACAGGAGATGTGGTATGATTAGACCATGTCCCTGTACAGTCAGGCACATCCATTACACAGTACATAACAGGGACACATGTATAAGATTATCTCAGCACAGAAGATGTGGTATAATCAGACCATGTCCCTGTATGGTCAGACACATCCATTACACAGTACATAGCAGCGACACATTTATAAGATTATCTCAGCACAGGAGATGTGGTATGATTAGACCATGTCCCTGTACGGTCTGACACATCCATTACACAGTACATAGTAGGGACACATATATAAGATTATCTCAGCACAGGAGATGTGGTATGATTAGACCATGTCCCTGTACGGTCAGACACATCCATTACACAGTACATAGTAGGGACACATATATAAGATTATCTCAGCACAGTGTCAGTGTATAATACATTACTGTATCACTTAATGCATACCTGTTAATACGCTGTCAATTTTGATATCGTAGCCTATTCTCTACAATAGAACCCCCCACCGACCACCTTTGGTGCGGGTATGTGTGGGTGGGTGATAAGTTACCCTATAACTGTTTTAAATGTTTTTATTGTCTCTGTTGTACACTGTCACTTGCAAATACTTCAAAAGAAAAAAAAAATAACTTACTAAAGAGGGCACCCCCGTTTATACAGTGGTTCTTTTCCTCCTTTAAAAAACATCGATTACAAAGTACATAGCAGGGACACATATGTAAGATCATCTCAGCACAGGAGATGTGGTATGATTAGACCATGTCCCTGTACGGTCAGACACATCCATTACACAGTACATAGTAGGGACACATATATAAGATTATCTCAGCACAGTGTCAGTGTATAATACATTACTGTATCACTTAATGCATACCTGTTAATACGCTGTCAATTTTGATATCGTAGCCTATTCTCTACAATAGAACCCCCCCACCGACCACCTTTGGTGCGGGTATGTGTGGGTGGGTGATAAGTTACCCTATAATTGTTTTAAATGTTTTTATTGTCTCTGTTGTACACTGTCACTTGCAAATACTTCAAAAGAAAAAAAAAATAACTTACTAAAGAGGGCACCCCCGTTTATACAGTGGTTCTTTTTCTCCTTTAAAATACATCCATTACACAGTACATAGCAGGGACACATATGTAAGATCATCTCAGCACAGGAGATGTGGTATGATTAGACCATGTCCCTGTACAGTCAGACACATCCATTACACAGTACATAGCAGGGACAGATATGTAAGATCATCTCAGCACAGGAGATGTGGTATGATTAGACCATGTCCCTGTACGGTCAGACACATCCATTACACAGTACATAGCAGGGACACATATGTAAGATTATCTCAGCACAGGATAATTTTTAAACACATCCAATTGTTGACCTTATTATTATTCAAAGATTTATTGATTAAAGTCAACTTTAATATTAACTTTGTTCATATAAAATTCCTTTAAGGACTTAAAAGCATTTTACATTGCCCATTTAGTTTGCTGCTCAGTGGGAGTCCAGGGTTTAGAGGGAGTCAAGAGTAAAGGTGCTGTCACACAGCACGATCTGGCCAGCAATGTCGGGAGCGATGCGCGGGTGCCCGCTCGCTTCCGACAACGCTGGCCAGCTGTCACACAGCATCGCTGCGGCCGGCGACACCGCAGCGATGCGGGCGGTGACATCGCTCGCTGGGCTGGGCTCAACCCAGCGAGCGATCCGCAGCAACGCTGCGGTATAGGCTGGATCGCCGCCGACATCGCTCTGGCGATGTCACACGGCACGATCCAGCCTTATCGCAGGTCGCCGGTTGACAGGTTTACGGTTCCTCCCGTAAACCTGTCAACCTGCGACCAGCGATAAAACGCGGTCGTGCCTTTCGTTTACACAGCGCGATGTCGCTAGCGACATCGCTGATACGTCACTTTTTCGGCGATGTCGCTAGCAACGTCGCCAGGTGTGACAGCACTTTAAGAGACAGATCAATAGGCTTTCCCTCAAAATCATCCTGCGGAGAAGCATTTCTAGGATTTATTCTGTGGAGGCAATATTTTGATCGCAGCACAACTGTGATATAAACTGCATGTATTTTTGATTGATGTGATGGTACATGAATAGTTGCTACGATATCTAGATGCTGGTATATCCATGACATTCAGATCTCTCCTCAGATGGTTGTAAATCTACGCATGTACACAGGTACAGTGATGGAGTAACGTTACTCATTCTCTACATTTTTCCTTTGCCTGTGCTATAATAATAAATGCTTGCAGGTGATAAGGACTTGTCACCTTGCAGCTTTGGTAGCAGAATGTTTTAAGTCCTGTACTTTCAATGTAAATTCTCTTAGCTATTTTAAGCTAGAGCTAAGAGCTAAAGCAGGAAACCGAAATTTATTCTAAGCCCTAGACATGTCAACGCTGCAAAACAAAGGTTCAATTTATAGGCTATCTTGTTACGTAAAGTCAATCACTTGGTGTTAGGTGCAAGTTCCCAGCAGGATATTTGCACTGATGTGGCTATTTTCAAGTAGACCTCCCTATATATGTATGCAAAACTCTATAGATATGCAATATGTGCGTGTCAAAAAAGTAAACTATAGAAAGTGACTCATGTTATCTACTGTAAATGAAGAAAATCGGGTTCTTGAGTTGTACATCAGTCACTAATAGCTAGTACCAATACAAAGTAAAATCTCACTACTATTTATACTACACACATCATATATTATTGTAAAAATTCAGTCTGTGACATTTTTGTTCATTAAAGGGGTTCTTGAGTGCCTCTTAATTAACACAGGGAGGTGGATGGGGTGGCCATCCAAGTTGTGCCTGCGGCGCCACAGTGGTTTGGTTGCCAGAGTGGTACTGCAGCTATCCTATAGGTGGAGTGTCATGCTCGCAGGTAAGATGGGAAAGGTCTGCTGAGATACAACTACACACACCCAATATCTGTCCAAACTCCTGGCCAGGTAGATGCTGAGCAGAAGAGGCTAGCTGATAGGGTAGTGCCCATCAGCTGGCTGGAGGGAGGGGTAGGTCTAGGGGGTGGGAGGAGTTAGTTAAGTTAGTTAGTGTGGAGAAGGAGAACAGCATGCAAGCAAAATGGAGTGAGTTCTAGGTAACTCAGGCAGCTGGGGAGAGAGCAAGACCAATGAAGGAGGGTTAGCTGCTGATCTCGAGGCGGCCTATATTATAATCGTACAATTGCTGGTCTGTGGCTGGACTGTGAGCTAATCAGGGGCAAGCACCTTGGGTTTTAAATAGTTTGTCTCTCCAACCACTCTCTTCTATATAGTAACTAGGGAATATCCTGCCTCACTACAATGACAATGTGGTTACCCTCTGAAGTTGGCTCACTAAGCCGAGGTTTTGCAACTGACACCTCTCAGTGTTGTTTCAGGAAACCCCATTAGATTCTGAGTTCCTGCTATAAGAGTATGTAGAGGTTATACGATTTGTGTAGAGAGAGTTGTAATGTTTATAAACATTATCCCTTAAGGTACCGTCACACTGGGCGACGGTTGCGGCAATGTTGCCGGCGATGCGCGGGAGCGCACATCCCTGGCAACATCGCCGGGGAGATGTCACACGGAGCAACTTACCGGCGATGTCGCCGGCTAGTTGCCGCAGCTATCGCTCGCTGGGTTGCCCAGCGGTAACTCGCAATGTTGGAGATAGGTGGTGTCGCCCGCAACATTGCAGGTTGCCGCGTTACACAGGGCGATCAGGCATGATCGCCTCAGCAACATCGCCAGGTTTACCAACATGTTGGGAAACCTGGCGATGTTGCTCAGGCGATTTATCGCCTGATTATCACCCTGTCACACGCTGCAATTCGCCGGCGATGTCGGCACAATTAGGCCACGCCCCTGTGTTCCCGGCAACATCGCCGGCGATGTCGCCCCGTGTGACGGTACCTTTAGACGATCATGAAAAGGGATATTCTGAGAAAAGTACTCATTCACTGTATATGCCATGAATTTCTAAACTATTGGTAGTGGCACCCCCATGCCTTTGTTATTTAATCAGAATCCCTCATTCATGAAAACCCCCCATAACTTTAATAAAATGTTCAGGCTGAGAAGTAGCTAAATGGGTCACTAAACAACAACATTTTAGCCTAGAAATGTAGTGGCTGTGAGTTGCAATCGCAATGCATTTCCATGGGTGGGTAGTGTATATATTGTATCAGCCCATGGCTGCAGTTTAGAGAGCCCTACAATTATGTAAATGATACTATAAGTTATACACAACGTAGTGAAGCTAACCTCCAGTAGACACTAGAAATGAGCGGACTCATGGATTTTCAGGTTTGCTGGGTTTGGCTATATTTTTGTTAAATGTTTGACCCCAGACCCCAAACCCCATATAAGTTAATGAAGACCCAAACTTCTGTGCTGTAAAATGGTGGCAGTAAGGGCCCCATCACACCTGGCGACGGGGCTGGGGGTGTTGGCGGCGACTGGTGGGTGCGCGCACGTTTTTGGCGCCCCGCCAGCGTCACCGCCCCTCATTTACATGGGATGAGATCTCCAGCACCGCACCAGCGAGCTGACAGGCGGCATCGCCGCCAAGGTGTCTGGAAACCTCAGCGGTGATGCAGGACAATGGGAGCCTATGGCTCCCATCGCCTGTCAGCTTGCCGGCGGCCGGTTACATGGGGCGATGTGCACACATCGCCCCTGAACGGTCGCCTGGTTTCAGAGCACTGCTCTGAAACCAGGCGACCTCCCGGTGGCGCCGACATCACCCATTTACATGAGGCGACGTAGGGGCGATGTTGCCACCGATAGGCCACGCCCCTACGTAATCGGCGCCGATGTCGCCCCGTGTGACGGGCCCTTAAGGGCTAGGGAGCTGCAAAAGGAAGCAAAATGGGGTCAATTGCCCTGCAAACATGTGGATATGGAATAAATGAATTAATAACTGGCTTGGGCTCTTGCTATTTTTGGTAACCAATGCAGGTAAACAGATAGCTGTGGGCTGCAAAACCTCTGCTGTCTGCTTTACCTTGGCTGTTTATCTAAAACCGAGGGGATCGCACACTTATTTTTAAATTATTTAAATATATTATTTAAAAAAAAGATGTAGACTCCACCCTATTTTTAATAACCATCCAAGGTAAGCACACAGCTTGGGTTTGGTATTACTAGTTTGGGAAGGATCATTGTTATTTGGCGATTCTAAGCACAAGTATACCAGCCCACAGTCACCCCAAAAAGTGGCACATCACATTAGATGCAGCAATTATGGGGCTATACCGGACACTTCACAATTGCCCTGGTGTGATGACAATTTGAGTAATACTTCTGAGGTTGATGTGAGCTATGAATTAACAGCTGACTTCAATCCCTGGTGTTAGTAATGGATAGGTGAGTCTGTCTACTTCCGCAATGAAGTGACATTTCGCATCAACAGCGAAAGAAATTATATGCCTGACACTAACTGGCAGTGACCTCTGGAGCCTTCTTCTGAGAAAATTCTCAGATTGCAGCTCCATAGGAATCAATGGGTGTCATGGGACACTCTTTGGATTACATCAAAACTTCCAGGATTTATTTTAAAGTAATAAATTGGTGAATAGGGGCATATGGAGGAGTCTTTATTCAAATAAACTTTTTTTACCCCTGTGTCTAGGTCTTTTTTAACTCTATTCTTGCTGGGTTAGTAATGGAGGTGTCTGATAAGCACTATCTAATGTGATGCAACAATTCTGGGGCAGCTGCGGGCTGGTATATTTAGGTTGGAAAGGGGCAAATAACCATGGCCCTTCCTACCCTGATAATACCAGTCCTTAGCTATTTGCTTTACCTTGTATGGTTATCAAAAATAAGGCAGAGCTCACACCATTTTTTAAAATAATTTATTTAAGTAATTTTAAAAACAGCATGGGTTCTTCTATATTTTAATAACCAGCCAAGTTAAAGCAGACTGCTGAGGGTTGCATCCAATAGATGTCTGTTTTACCTGCTCTGGTTATCAGAAATAGTCGGCAGCCCACATAATTTTTTTCTAATCTTTATTGTTCACAGCAGCGTACAGTCATCTTCTGCATTCAATAAAGCTTGTTGATTAGCTGCGCTGCAGCCTTTCAACAGACCTAATTAACATAATAACAGTACCCAAAATATCGATCGTTGATGCTGACATTTTTGAGACCGAGTTTGCTCATCCCTAGTAGGCACACATCTTCAAGAAATCATGTTTAAGAGAACCTGTCAGGTCATTTATGCCCCGAAACCTATCACTACCTGTCCCTGCGGCTTTCTACTACATCGTTAAGCATCCCTGTCTGACCTAAATGTGTAGTATAAGGGTAACTTACATTTTCCCCCATTGTGTAGACCTGTGGGTGAAGTGTGGGTGGTCCCTCCGGGTCCTTGTCTCTCCTAGCTCTGTGGTATCATGCCCTGGTGGGTGTGATAATTATTTCAGAAGCCTGGTCCAAGTTTAAAATCCATGCGCTGCTCTTTCTGGGTATGACGCCGCGGTCACACAAATTCCAGTCCAGTTGTAGGGGTGTATTGGTTATATTGGTCAGCTAAGGAGTAAGGAGCATGCACAGTGCGCATTCCGAAGCCGGTCAGTACAGCCAATAATTCCCCACAATCTGCCGGATTGGAAATGATGCAACTATGGCATCATACCCACAAGGAGCAACCCATAGATTTGAAATTTTGGAGAGCACTTCTGAATTAGTTATCACACCCACCACTGAGCAAGGAGAGACATGGACCTGGAGTGACTGCACACATGTTGTCCAGAGGTCTACACAATGGGTGAAAATATAAGTTAGGGCCCTTTCACATCAGCGTTTTTTGAAATTTGCGGCAGATGCGGTGAAAAAAACACATCTGCCGCATAACCGATGAACTTGCGGCGCGGTTGCGGTAATCCCCATAGAAAGTATAGGGGTACTTGCGGCAGGTGCGGCAAGTGCGGTTTTGCACTTGCGGCAGGTGCGGCAGCGAAAACAAACGCAGCTGACCGCCTTTTTTTTCGCTGCCGCACCTGCCGCAAGTGCAAAACCGCACATGCCGCACCTGCCGCAAGTCCCCCTATACTTTCAATGGGGATTACCGCAACCGCGCCGCAAGTGCATCGGTTATGCGGCAATTGCGGCAGATGCGTTTTTTTCACCGCATCTTCCGCAAATTTCAAAAAACGCTGATGTGAAAGGTCCCTTATAAAGAGCTTTTTTACAACCATTATACTTCACATTTATTTTAGACAGGAATGCTTAGGGATGTAGTAGGAAGCTGCACAGACAGGTAGTGACAGGTTTGAGGTCCCAAATGACCTGACAGGTTCCCTTTAAAGAAGCACATGTTTTTTTTCTGTTGACCATTCAATTTCCATTATTAAAGGGTAATCCATGAATTAGGTTATAAAGAGCTATGCCTAGGATATACACTATCAACCATTAACATTAACATTAGGTCTATGGCGGTGCGCTGCCCATAGACCTAATGTTAATGGTTACAGGACCCTGGACAGCGACATATACTATACGTACATTACGTACAGTATCTGCCTTACTGTCAGGGGAGCCGTGGCTTCATTCATACATTTCTACAAAGCCGACAATAGCCAGCTTACTGTAAATGCCTTATTAACCCCTAACATGCTGAGTGGAGTGGACAGCATGTCTCTAGGGGGGGTGAGCACCCCCTAGAGACATGTTGCCCACAGCTAATAATCATATTTAATGTGTTAATACACATTTAGTACTTTGCTTATCCCTGCGGCAGCGGGGATGAGCAAAGTATACGGTAACCGCATTGCTCCGGATTACACATCAGGAGCAATGCGGTTACCGCATTGCGGTTGACAGAACACATTTTTCCTAATAAATGTGTGTGAAGGCAATTGTGGTTACTGCATCCGAATCTGGATGCGGTGAACGCAATTGCCTGGCCAAATGTGACCCCAGCCTTAGGCAATTTTTTTTATTTGCAAATAGCAAATCGAAAGTCAAAATGTTTAAATTTGTGTGAATTCGCAAATTACAGGAAATTGGACTAAAACTTGAATTTACGAGAATCAAGGTGCTCATCTCTAGTTATCAACATTAAAGACCTTTATAAGGGAATTCTAATATTCTATTTTGTCAAATGCCTCATTCATTGTCACTTTCTAGATCAAAGGATGAGTGATTAAGACTTCTATTAGGAGGATCCAGCAGTGGGCTCTGCTTGTATAATTCAGATTCTACAGATACATTCTGAATTTAGCTTTTTTTTTAATCCTTACACAACCACTGCCACTGTACACCTGGATATATCATTTATAGCTTAACAAGGCTTACATATAATTCCCATGAACTTAAAAATATCACGTTTCATTGCATGTTCATAGATTCAGTCTCTGATGAATAGATAAAATGAGAAAGTTGAAAGAGACATGTTCATGTTTCATGGAGGCAAATAGAGAAAAATAATAGGAATATAATTCAAGCGAAGGAAAAATCATAGTGCATAATGAATATATTTAAGATGATTACTAATTTAAAATGCCTCAAATTACAAATCTGAAATCTTCATGATTTATTTATAGCCAGCGTAGTAAATTGATGGAAATGCACATCTGACAGTGTCATGTATCTTTCGAATATGTCAAAAGTTATAGTACGTGATCTGGAGATGTCATTTCCATCAGTGAAAAGCAGCAACTCTTACTTGGTTTATATAATATAAGAGATAGATAGATAGATAGATAGATAGATAGATAGATAGATAGATAGATAGATAGATAAAAAAAAGTGGGTCAGGGAGCAGCATAAACAGCTGAAAAGCAGGTGCAGGCAAATCAAACCTTATCTTTAAAGGTTGTAGACAAATCCAGGTCTGGAGAAAGACTTGCAGCACTCCAAGTTCTCAATGTGAAAAGAACTTTCTTTATTTGGACAGGCACAAAAAACATGCAACGTTTCAAGTCACAAAGACTTTTCCTCAGGCACCTGAGGTGCCTGAGGAAAAGTCTTTGTGACTTGAAACGTTGCATGTTTTTTGTGCCTGTCCAAATAAAGAAAGTTCTTTTCACATTGAGAACTTGGAGTGCTGCAAGTCTTTCTCCAGACCTAGATAGATAGATAGATAGATAGATAGATAGATAGATAGATAGATAGATAGACTGTAGGGATTGTCATCTCGTGGCACCAAGACATTTACGCCAAAGTAGATGACACTCGGTCATAAGGGTGCATTATCAGCTTTACTCTTTTCACACACAGGCAATGCAAGTCACGTCACAATCAAAAAGAAATTCCTGAGCCATGTGGCCAGCAACTAAATATGACCAGCTGTCAGGGTGAAAGTTCGTCTGTCCAGCACCTTAAAGTAAACACTTATTCATTAGAAAACTACCAATGACTTCTTCAGGCTATTTTTAGGAATACAGTGCAAGGTGAACACTGTATTCACTTCTCTTGCTCCCCCCTAATCCCATAGTGCGCACTTAAAACAATAAAGATTTATACTCACCTCAGGCTACAGTGCCGGTAGGGGTTTCAGTGCTGTCAGGATCTGCAGTTACAAAGCCCACATAACCCGCGACCAATTCACTCCTGGAGTCAGAATGTTGCACATTCTGACTTAGGGTGCTGATTGGTCGCTGGTCACATGGGTTCTATAACTGGCGGTTTTGAGCAAAACTGAAAAATGCGTCTTGAGTCCTGCTGCCTTCAGCTCGTCTTTATAGTTAAATACCGTAATGTATACTGTATCAGTAGTAGTGTAGCTGCTCCCCTGCTCCACTCCCGAGTCTCACCTCCCAAGCCGCATGTCCACCTCCAACGTCTGCCTCTCTGCAGCTTTGTGAACGGAAAAGTGTGGTCAGGTGGAGCGCTGGGCACATAGAAGAGGGCAAAAGGTTAATGTAAATATACAAACCTTTATTTTGAATGCTACATACACGCGTTTTGGTTCCTGAATACCACCTTCATCAATGATGGCATCCATACTATAGGGCCTGCAAGCCTTTTGGTGATGTATTTCCAGTCACATGACAGTTTAGAATTCACGCCCTACAGCCTGATGGCCGACTCCTCACTAACCACAGGTTTCTCCCGAGGTTGTACAAGGGTGCACAACCCGGATAGGTGAGTGGATCCCTGCTCTAATAGAATCCGCACTAGACCACCAGTTATAACTCTATGAGCACCCCCCTGCTCTGTTTATTCTCTCTGCAGATTTGCTCACTTTCTTTAACCAGTATACTGTTGATATTTTTGCTCAAGCATAAATAGGTAGTTACTTATTCTTGGTCACATATAATCCCTACCCCAAAAATAAGCGCAAACCCTTTTTTCGGAAAAGAGAATGTCACTCATGTATTTTTCCATTGACGTGGAAGTGGAATGTTATAATAGGTTCTTTGAGTTTGCTCTAAGGTTGTTTTTGGTCCATTATTACTGAACACCTTCTTTATACATATATATTATTGCAGACAGGTTGTATAAGACATTGTTCGGGCATGTATGGGTCTAAGGACTGCATGGGGTAAGTGGCACGTCCACAGTTGGCTGGGCCTTACAGCGACTAAACAATTAGCTTCTATTACTCTATTTTCATAGTCCAATTAAAACTGAACACAAACTCTGAATATAGCCTTGAATTGTATCAAATTTGACAAAGAGATAAACTGAAATTTACCATTTGGAAATCTTTATTCTTGCTGATGATTTCAATATTATTTTTCCTAATTAATTCGGTTGATGTGACTCCCATGTTTCTATTAATATTCCAGTAACACAAAAGCAATAATTAGTTTTGGGCTTTGTGCCTAATGATGGTGCATGTTGAGAATAACAACTTTATTTTTAAAACGCCTCTCTTGTAAAATGTGAATCATCTTAATAAAATATTTTTAGCAAGTGATGAACAATTTACTTAAGATATTATAATCTACACATCATCATAAATTTAATAAACATTATTAAATCTAAAATTTAAGCAGAAACACTTAAAGGGGTTGTGCCACGAACAATTGTACAATTGAATTAATTAATAGATCTTAGAATAAAAGTAAAGGGGGTGTCACACGCGTCAATGTCGTCAGTGAGATGATTGCTGACGACATTGACGGCTGATCGCTGGTGAGCTGTCACACAGGCAGACTCACCAGTGATCAATGGACCAGAGACATCGTGGAAACTATTTAAATATCGTTTCCACGATGTCTTGCTCCTGCTGCCAGCCTGCTGGAAGTGGGAGCAGGCTGGTCTCCAAGGTAAACTGCGGGTATCTAGGCAGCGAGCGCTGCCTAGATACCCGATGTGTACCTTAGTTACCAGCCTCCTCCGCTCACCGGCTGGTATCTAAGGTACACAGCGGGTAACTAGGGACCCTAGTTACCCGCTGTGTACCTTAGATACCAGCCGGTGAGCGGAGGAGGCTGGTAACTAAGGTACACGTCGCGTATCTAGGCAGCGCGCGCTGCCTAGATACCCGCAGTTTACCTTGGATACCAGCTCCCAGCGCTTGTGAGAGGTGCTGGTAGCTGGAATATCGCGACTCCCGGTGTCACACGCAGCGATGCTGCGTGTCCACCGGGCGACCATCGCCAGGTTTTAGGACAGATTCTAAAACCTGGCGATCATCAACCAGCGATTTATCGCTGGTTGATTCAGTATGTCACACGCATCAATATCGCTGCAACGTCACGTGATGCCGAGATCGTGCAGGCGATATTGACGCGTGTGACATACCCTTAAGTTCCACAATTGGATGTGTTTAAAACAATGTTCCTGTGCCTAGAAATTCTTATAAATGTGTCCCCATGTAATGGATGTGTCTGATCATGCAAGAAAAGGTTGGATATACCACAGCTCCTGGGCAGAGACGGAAGTAAAAAAGTATACAGACATTACAGCCGTGGATCAAAGCTGATTCTTTCTGTAATATAAAAACATTTCCCTGCCTGTTATAAAAAACAAGTTTTTCATTACAGAAATAATCAGCTGCGATCCCCGACTGTAACATCTGTATACACTTTTACTTGCTTCTCTGCCAATGAACTGTGGTATAACTGACCTGTTCCAGAATGGTTGAACACATATATTACACACAGGGCAGCCATCATGGCATGACTGCTCTGACTCCTGTAGGGGCCCGGGAAAGGAGAGGGACCCGGCCATCCGGGTAATTACTTCACACTTTTTATTAAGGTGGTGTCAGGAACCCACTTCATTCGTGGGTCCCGCTTCATCCCCGGGCCCTGCCCTCTCATCTCTTGGATGGGTCCTCTCTGCTGTCAATCACCGCCGCAGCCACTGAAGAGGGGCCCAGTCACATGACGATGAAATCAAGGCAGGTCCTGGCTCACACTGCTGGCTCTTCCCTGTAGTGAGCAGTGGCTTTGCCTGTGATAAGTTGCATATTGTTGGTGACGAATAGAAGGTATCATATGTGTATGTGCTGTTAATCTTCATCTTCTAGTACAGCTGAGCTGTAATGTAGCGTTTGTAGAGAGACATCTATGCTAATGAAGGTTTGTTCTTGCAGCAATGTGTATACAGCTTGTGGTGTAAGCCTTCTCAGATTAATCTACATACAGAGCCTCCACTAGTAAGAAAAGGCCCAACAATGTGTGCAGTGGCCAGGAGATCATTATGCTGGCATTGTACACTGCTCACTTCCCATTGTAGACCTCTCTGCTCTCTGTTTCTTTGTGATGTAAATGACTATATGGGAAGTCCCACTGGTGATATGTACTTCCTCTGACTTAACTCCTTTAGTGCCATCCAGACTCAAAAATCCATTGCACTCTTAAGGTACCGTCACACCTGGCGACATCGCCCCTACGTCGCCTAATGTAAAGGGGCGATGTCGGCGCCTTTGAGAGGTTGCCTGGTTTCACATCAGTGATGTGAAACCAGGCGGACCGATATGGGGCGATATGTACACATCGCCCCATGTAACCCGGGGACCTGACAGGCAATGGGAGCCATAGGCTCCCATTGTTCTGCATCGGTGCTAGGGTTTTGAGACACCCCGGGGCGATGCCGCCTGTCAGATTGCCGGTGCGGCGTTGGAGGTGTCGCCCCATGTAAATGGGGGATTGCGACGCAGGCGGGGTGCCAAAAACGTGCCGCTCCCGCCCGTCATCGCCGACATCTCCAGCCCCATCGCCAGGGTGACGATACCTTTAATGTTACCAATAAAAATGTATCTTGTTTTTAAGTTCCTTTATTTTATTTTTATTTTTTTTGCAATGTTTGATTGTGTTATTTCAGATGTTTTATCTTCCACCTCTTCAATGTAAAGATCCAATTACAAACACCAATAAATCAATGAAGGAAAAGATCAACAAGGACTGATGATGTCATCAATAACAAAAAGCATATTCACAGCAGTGTGACAAATGGCTTCTTAGTGCACATTTCTCCTGAGAGGTAACAATAACTCTCCTTTAGAGATAAGCGAGTATACTCATAACTATTCAGTACTCCGTGAGTTTCCTTGTGATTACTCGTTAGGAGTAGCAAGTAGTAATTCACTTTGCAGTGAATCTATATACACTGTGATAGTGAAATAAAAGTTAACAAAAGGTGTTAAAAATAAAAAAATAACATACTCATCTATCCAACGGCTGTACCATGATCCGAAAAGTAACACATCCAATGGGCTACCAGGACCTTAAGTCTGATGGCCAATCAGATGGCCGTAGCGATCAAGTGGTGTGTGATGTCACACACCACCTCATCGACTACCGGCCATCTGTTTGGCCATCAGACTTAAGGTCCTGGCAGCCCATTGGATGTGTTCTTTTCAGCTCCCGGGACAGTCGTCAGATAGGTGAGTGTGTTATTTTTTATTTTTAACACCTTTGAATAACTTTTATTTCACTTTCGCAGTGTATATAAATACACTGCGAAAGTACTCGCATTTCCATTGACTTACATTGGACTCCTACTCGTAACGAGTACCCGAGTATTAGGACCTATTCGTTATGCAAGTCCTTTTTGGTCACCATTTTCAAGTCATTTATACACACAGACTTTAAACAGTCTTTAAGGCGCACAGGACCCAGTGGCACCAGGCTACGAAATCTTGTTCGTGATGCCATAAATGACATGCCCCCCAGGGCTGTGAGGTACTAGGAACCAGGCTATTCGGTCACGGGATCATGGGGCTGAGACCCAGCTCCGTGGCCCTTCGGAGTCACTTAACAATGTGGGGAAATGGTTTAGGGATTAATGTTCATGATGCCACCTGTGGTATGCAGCTATGAGTGGCCGCCGTTGCTACAGAACCTCTGGGGACGATGGACGCACAGCTGGGATGGACTAGATCAGTGGGGCACCACATTATCATGTTGAAATACTACCCTGTGACCCATCTTCTGAAGTGAGAGGATCATGCTCTGCTTCATTATGTCAGAGTACATGTTGGCATTCATGGTTCACTCAATGAACTGTAGCTCCCCACAGCTGTCAGCACTCATGCAGCCCCAAACCATGACACTACCACAACTATACTTGACTGTAGGTAAGACACACTTGTTTTATACTCCTCACTTGCCGCCACACACACTTAACACCATCAGAGCCAAATACGTAATCTTGGTATCATCAGACCAAGGGCCAGTAATCCATGTTATTATTCTGATTGTATTCAGCAAAGTATTTAAGGGCTTTTTTGTGCATTATCTTTAGAAGAAGCTTACTTGTGGGTCAACAACCATGCAGACAAATTTGATGCAGGGTACGGTGTATGGTCTGATCACTGACAGGCTGCTACCCGACCCTGTAATCCAGCAGATATCCAGGCAGCCCTCATACATCTAATTTGAAAAGGCAACCTCTGGATATGACGCTGAGTACGTGCAATCAACTTCTTTGGTGAACCATAGTGAGGCCTGTTCTGCGTGGAACCTCTTTTGTTAATCCACTGTATGGCCTTGGCCACAGTGCTGCAGCTCATGCTGATGACTTTACATTGAGTTCAAGTGTTAAATCTTCAGTGTTGTCCATGAAAAAAATATAATACAATGTTTGTAATTTACCTAGGTATAAAAGCCCTGTTGCACATAGCGATGTTCCCGCGATCCCGACAACGATCCGACCTACCCAGGATCGCTGGAACATTGCTGTGTGGTCGCTGGTGAGATGCCATACAGGCAGACTTACCAGCGATTACCCAGCGATGCGGCGACACCCGACGGTTGTTGGGATCTGTTTGGTTCTTGAGCGAAGCATGGAGCTCGCTGGTCATTGCCCCTGTCACACACAGTGATCCAGCATGCCAAGCAGAAGATCGCCAATCAAAAAATGGTCCAGGCCATTTATTAATGATCAGTGATCTCCCAGCGGGGGCCGATCGTGCTAAGTGTCACGCACAGCGATATCGCTGCCAAGGTCGCTGCTACATCACAAAACCTGTGACGTTGCAGCGATATCATTATTGATATCATTACATGTAACGTGCCCTGTAGGTTCTGTTCATATTCGCAAGAAAACAAGTTAAAGGGAACCTAACCTCTAAAAATGAGCCCCCAGGCTCTTTTAACCTGTCCCTGCACCATTGTAATCCATTTCTATCCATCCCTTTGTGCCCATAAAGCCATAAAGCGCTATTGTAAAGTTTATAAAAGTTTTTTTTTACCTGTGGATCTACAGCTTCTCATTATATATGAAGCCGCAAAAGGCGGTCTTTTGTGCTTCTCCCCGCCACCGGCGTGTTAATTATGCACGCCCATATGGACGTGCTATAGAGCAGAGACTGTGTTTGTGATGCAAGGGGGCGTAAAGGCGATATGACGCGATTTTCGTCATATCGCCTTTACTGCCCCCTTGCAGCACAAGCACAGTCTCTGCTCTATAGAACCCCCATATAGGCCTGCATAATTAACACGCCGGCGGCAGGGAGAAGCACAAAAGACCGGGCTCCTTAACTGCTCCTCAGGCTAGAAGAACCCTGACTTTCCTTAACTCAGGGGTACCATTGATAGTAGAGAGGCCTGAGTCTCCAACCTGTCCCTTTCCCTTGTCCAGCCCTAATCTAGACCACCAACCCCACTCCACTAAGTGAACCATAAGGGATTCCACAGGTAAAGACAGACAGGGATAAAGTAAGCAGCACCACACAGCAAACAATCAGGAAGATACAATATGTGTGTAGGGAGAACACAAATACAAATAGGGACTGAAAAAACAAGGTATACTTTACCAGACACTAAGCAAAGATTAGACTTTCAACAGAAAGTCCAACACAGGATAGGTATGCAAGAGGCATGCAAATACTATAGTCGGCATCCAGGAATGTTCTGAGCCATACTTAAAGGGTGAAGGCGTTCCAACAGCCTCAAACTTCAATTGACACTAATCAAAAAGGTAACTCCTGCAAAGCTGAATATCAGTGAGCAAACCGACGCCAACACCCTAACTCACCCTGAGCAACAAAGAGGCTTAAGGCTGCACATCAGACATCCCAGTGTGAACAGAGTCTGAAGGCTAACATGACACCTCCCTATATTTTACTTACTGTTGTATTTTAGATGAATCTTCGTGCAGCAAGGAACCAATCGGTAGGGAAAAGGAATCCTATATTACAAGATGTGCTGTCATTATGCAAGAGAGTATCTGGCTGAAATTCTTATGCATGTGGTGCTTTTAGTAACAATCAAACCTATTAAAGCTTCCGACTAATGCAATAAATGACAATGATAAACACTTTCCTCTGAGCTATTTGCATCTGAGTGATCTTCTAGCGCTGGGCTCAGATTATTCTAAAACAAATCACCTATAAATAGAATCTCGTTGTCGGCTCTTGTTAATGTCACCCAAGTATTTGTATCCTGTGTGACAAGGTGGATCCTTAGAAGACCAGTCACAGTTGCCCCAGAGCTTGCATCTTCACTGTGGCTTGTGAGAATAGAGATCTTGTCTGTTATTCCATGCATTCATTTATACATGATTATTCCCCCTTCTATGCATCTTATCAGAGTTGTTTTGGTAGCAGGCAAGAATTTGTGGTTTTCTTCGTTGCAACCACAAATAAACCAAATATGACAGAATGGCTGCTTGCTATAAATAGTCATTCCGGTGTACAGTTATATTAGGAGGTAGCTTGGATGGCATGATAATACCTAAGAGACTAATCTTAGACGTGCAATGGCATGAGATGAAAATAATTGTCTAAGAATAGCTGACCCAGGGGAGCCAGCATGCTAAAGATATCCATAGACATAAGCTGCTTACGCTTTCATTTATTTAAGAATAATCTTTAACAGGCTTTCCTTGAAAAGAATTTGCCGTTTTCCATTTTGCGAACAATATCGATTTGTTGTATCCATGTTCTTTTCTCGGGCCGTAGTGTTTGTAAATGTCAAACTACTGTGAAACAGTGGTTAGCGATGCATAATTAATGAATTTCTGGGGAGCGTCATGACGGAAGAGTGGTAGCTATCGCTCTTAATTGTACAATCCAAATATTCAGTTGTGGGCATGTTTGTGTGTGGGTAAGTTTTGTTGCTACATACATAAAACCTCTTTCTACCGGTGCAGCACAGCTTCTATTAACAATTTACAGAGCAAGATGTTTCGATATCAAGATATCTCCGGCACCATGCTACAATTATTAATATGGCATTCTGACTTGCATTTCTAAAACATTTATTGATCGCATCAAAGGCACGGACATGACCTAAGACATACAAGTGCGTCCAAGGTCGTGAAGGAGTCAAATGTATGTTATTGGTATTTCATGTGATATACCAACATAAACTAGTACATGAAAACCCAGGGTACAATAGAAACTAACACAGGTAACCAGTGGGAGGAAAACAAATATGGTGGTCAACTGATGTAGTTATGTGAGATACAAGATCTCCTTCTCTACTCCTCTCTTATTTTTTCTTCCCACAACCACATACAAGATTTCTCCCATTGCTTCCCCCATATTGTGGAACTCTCTACCCCAACACATCAGACTCTCGCCCACCGTGGAAACCTTCAAAGGGAACTTGAAAACCCACTTCTTCTGACAAGCCTTCAACCTGCAGTGATCCTCAGTCTACTAAACCACTGAACAACCAGCTCTGCCCTCTACTGGTGTATCCTCACTCATCCTTTGTAGACTGTGAGCTCTTGCGTGCAAGGTCCTTTCTCCTCTCCTACTGTATTCAGCCATCGCTTGTAGACTGTGAGCCCTTGCGGGCAGGGTCCCCTCTCCTTCTGTACTTGTGTGTGCTTGTATTACTCATGTTTATTGTACTTGTCTATGTATGCCCCTTTTCACATATAAAGCGCCATGGGATAGATGGCGCTATAATATATAATAATAAATAATACAACCACTAGTGAAAGAACAGCTGCTGCAACATCCATGATAAGTATGACAGAAAATCAAGGGAAATTGAATATTCTGTGCTGCTGCAATCAGGGTCCAGACCCCAGAATTAAAGAAAGTGGTTATTAATGCATTTCATTGTAAATCAAACTCCTTCCTCAGAATGACTTTTGGTTGATTGTCCTGAAGAAGGAGTTGGATTTACTCTAAAATACATTAACAATAATCCCATTTTTTTCTGGAACAGAATTGCAGCAGCAAAATTCATTTAATTTCCTTTGCTTTTCTAATATAAAATAGCAAATATAAATCTGAAAATAATGACATGCATTTGTATTCAGCCCCCTTAGTCAATACTTTGCAGGACCTCCTCTCACTGCATTTATTGCTTCAAGTCTTTTGGGTATGTCTCTACCAGTATTGCAAATCTAAAGGCTGAAATTTTTGTCTATTATTTGCATAGTTTGTCTATCTGAGTGAGATTAGAGGGAGAGAGACTGTGACTGGACCATTCAAACACATGCATATGAAATAATCTAAGCCAATCTATTGTAGCTGGCAGTATGCTTAGAGTCGTTGTCCTGCTGGAAGGTGAACCTACACTCCAGCCTCAGGTTTTTTTTCCAGAATTGCCCTCCATCAATCTTCCCTTCAACTCTGACCAGCTTCCCTGTCCCCATGAAGAAAAGCATTCCCACAGCATGATACTGCCATTCCTATGTTTGGCGATGTGGATGGGGTTTCAGGGTGATGCCGCAGTTAGTTTTGAGCCAAACATAGCATTTTGCATTTATCCCAAAAATTTGTACTTTGGTCTCATTTGACCAGAGCACCTTCTTCCACAAGGTATCTGTCACACTAAGTGGCTTTTTGCATGTGCAAACGAGACATATGGAATGTTTTAAAAAAAATGGCTTTCTCCTTGCCTTTCTACCATAGAGGCCTGAGTTTTAGAGTTTATGACCAATAATTGTCCTGTGGACAGGTTCTTTCAATTGAGTTATGGATCTCTACAGATCCTTTAGAGTGACCATGGGACTCTTTGATGCTTCTTGGGTTAGTGCTCTCCTTCCTTGGAGTTCAGGTTAGATGGAGGGCCATGTCTTGGTAGATTTGCAATTGTGCCATATTCCTTCCATTTTGGATGGATTCAGGAAATGTTCAGAGCTTTGGGTATTGTTTATATAACCTAACCTTACTTTACAGTTCTCCACATCTTTATCCCTGACCTGTCTGTAGTGTTTCTTGGTTTTCATTGTTTTTTTATCCCAACTGTTCTCAAACATACATCTGAGGCCACATGCACACGTTGAGTATTTGGTGAGATTTTTATCTCAGTTTTTGTAGCCAAAACCAGGAGAGGAACAATCAGAGGAAAAGTATAATAGAACAGGTCACCACTTCTGTATTTATCACCCACTCCTAGTTTAGGCTACAAATACTGAGGTAAAAAACTCACCAAATACTCAATGTGTGCACATGGCCTAAGGCTTTCACAGAATAGTTGTAGGTAACCTGTGTAACACACAGGTGGACTCAATTTACTAATTAGGTGACTTCTAGAAGCAGTTGGTCACTCAGGATTTAATTTAGGGGTATCGGACAACAGGGCGGTAAATTCAAATGTAAATCACAATTTGCAAATTTATATTTTTAAAATATTTGAAAACCAGGTATCATTTTGTTTACATTTCACAAATACTTCCTATTTTGTATCGGTATATCACAAAAAATCCCAATAAAATATATTTCAATTTGTGGGTGAACGTGAAAAACTGTGTGAAGAGTTCACTGGGTATGAAGACATTTCCAATGCACTGTATGCTGCCAGTTGCAACCACTAATAGCATGCCTTTTGCTTTCACTACAGTACTGTATGATGGCAGTATTTCTTCTGTCCCCAGAAGATCAGGATATTTGTGACCAACTCTTAGGCTATGTTCACACTGTGTGTTTGATCAGTATTTTCTGGTGCGTTTTCTCTCTGTCAGCTGGAAATCTGGATCAGCTTTTCAAAAAAATGCATCAGGACCGTATCATCCATTTTTTGATCGTTTTGGCTGCATTTTTTTCTGATGCTTTTTTTAGCCCATACGCTGTGGTTTTAATAGGAAAAGCAGAAAAGAAAAATGCAGCAATAATTGACAGCTCATTCTTTTTACGGATCACTTTTCCACTCAAAAAATGAATCAGATCATAAAAGCACAGACTGAACAGCAAAACCCATTTACTTTGCTGGGAAACCAGATATCAGGGATATTTACTAAAAAAAAAAAGTGCCCAAACACTAAAGAGCACGTAGATGTCACCTACCTGCCTGTTGTTGCAAGCACTAGTCCCCGGTATTCACCCCCGGCACAGAGGGGTCAAGACCGCTCCTGCCGAGACATCATGGCGGCATAAACACAGGGTAGAGTGGCTTTTCCAGTCTGCTCTGCGTAAGTGGGCGCATAGCTGCCGTCACACTGATTCACAGCCGGCTCCCGCTACCTGATTGTGGGAGCCGGCTGTCAATTCACCCTGAAGTCGTATATGCATCGTCTACTGAGGGGAACAATCCCCCCTGGATGTTGTGACGTCACTGGAAGTGCCAAAATCACCACTGGAGTGGTCTGCTCCAGTTGGCGGTGAACAGTGCCAAGCACAACAGGCAGGTAGGTTCCAGCAGGTACCTGCCGTTAATGGTTAGGCACAATTCTTTTTTGAGTTATCCCGGATATCCTCTTTAAGTGATGTGTTTACTGCATTTTTACTGCAACAACGATCAAAAATGCACAGTGTGAACATAGCTTTAAAAACACAAACTACTTTGCTCTATGTTGTTAATCAAACTCATCAATGCAAGTCAATGACACATTTAAAAAATATAGACAGCATATTGATGTCATCCAAGTGCTGTGAATGTTTTACTGTTTAATGGGAGAAGCTAAGAATTTCTCTTTCGTTAAAGAAAAACAATCAATGAAACGAGGACTGTAAAACTGGACTCGCAGACCAAAAATTGATTCAACGCAATGAAAAGAACATGGGCCATTTTTCACATATGAGAAAATCAAAGCTGACGTGTGAAACTGTTCTTAGGCAGGTGAAAGATTTTGAGAAGGCTTTGTGAGAGAGCTGCTAAGCTTCTTGTATGTATATAATCCCTCTTATTGACTCCCTGGTCCAGTACTTCACATTCCACAATGCACATTTGTTAATATAAAGGTAAAAGTTACATGACTTGGATTAAAGCAACTGAACCCAATCACTACAGAGAACCAAGAGAAATGACCTCACAGAGCGGATACTGTACCTTAAAATAATCACTTTATTAATAAAAACGATGATTGCAAAGAACAGTATGAGTAAGCACAAAGAAGGACAGAACAAAGGACGATTGTTCTAGTGGAAGGTTAGCAAAAAAGAATTCATTGTACTATAACAATATCTTAATCCCAGATATCATGTAGAAACCGCACTAAGCACTGGTATAAATAACAGAAAACATACTTATTTTTATTTGATGGGTCAAAGAATTGCCTGTAATAAGCGATGAACTGATCGATAATATAGCAAGTAGCAATTATCTTTCAATAATCATTTTTATTTTTTGCATTATTGATCATTTTTACAATCATTTGTCCCCATAATGAACTATGAATTATCATTTATTATTTAATGTAATACAATTAATTTATAGGGATTATCCAGGACTTCACATCGATGGCCTATCCTTACATTAGGTTATTAATATCACAGTTAATGAAGGTTTGACCCCTGGTACCACCACTGATCAGCTGCTGGTGACCAGAAGTGACTAGTTATTCAGTTGCATAGCACAACTATGTCAACTGTAAAGTCACCACCCTCCTATTTATTCAAAGGGGGAGATGTACAATACCCAACCGATGCTGAAAGTGTATCATTCTGATTTCACAACTGATCACTTCCAGCCTCTGCCAGCACCAAAAATAATTGATTGTTGGGGTTGCCGAGTGTCTCACTCCACTGGTCTGATAATGATTACATATCCAATAATAGGGCATCAACATAAAGTCTTAAAGGGAACCCGTCACCAGGTTTTTGCAACCTAATCTGTGAATAGCATAATATAGGACCCGAGATCCTGATTCCAGCGATGTGTCACTTACTGGGCTGCTCAGTGTAGTTTTGATAAAATCACTGTTTAATCAGCTGGAGATTATCATTAGCAGTCTCCTTGGCCTGCTGCCAAGTAGTCTGGCATATTCACAGACTGCTAAATCTGCAACAGAGAAAACACTCGTTTTATCAAAATGAGAGCAAGCAGCTCAGTAAATGACACATCGCTGGAATCAGGGTCTCTGTTTCTACATTATGTTGCTCTCAGATGGGATGGCAAAAACCTGATGACAGGTTTCCTTTAAAAAAAACCTTTCAGTTGCATGTAGATGGGCTGAGAATCGATTAATGAGCATTCATTAAAAACTGCTTGCTCCAGATTATAGATCACCTGACGAATGAACACCCGTTCGATTGAAGGGAGACTGGATCTTTTAGGCAACGCACAAAAATCAATTATTGGCAACATATCAACCTGGGTAACCAAAGGATACTGCTAATAACATGACGCTATATGGAGAAAGAAGAATCATATTAACGACTGTTTTGTTCGCCATCATTTCTTGCTGGCCTGTGTGAACAGACCTGTAAATGAACGCCAATCAGCTTGTGTATAGTCAAGTGGCGCTCATTAATGGATGGAGATCAGCCCGACTGTTTGCACCATTAGCTTGGTAGAGTAGCTGTATTCTTTTTGCTTTATTAAAACTTATATTTACTCAATTTAGGTGTATGTAAGATAAATTTAAATGTAATGAATCCTGGTACATGAGTTCAGAGTTTCAGGGTGATAATGATAGTGTTCCCCAGGAGTTGTCATTTTATGAAAACTTCAGGAACTTTTACTGATCAGCTAATTGAAATTGGTCACAAACATGACTGAGTAAATCAGACGAGGTGCAGTACCAGGTACAGTCACTGTTGATGAATACTGGCTTATGTAAAAACTCTAATGGCAGACAGAAAGGGTATATCTTGCGTTGCCATAGTCATAATGGAAGTCCAGATATTATAATCAAATGGATTTACTTTGACACATTTTGAAGCTATCCAGCATCTTCTTCAGGAGTAGATCGCATATGCAATTCATTCCTAAAGAAGAAGCTGGAAAGCGTCGAAACATGTTGAAAATAAATTCATTTAATCATATGATCTGGACTTCCTTGATGACTACATTTGTGCAAGATAAACCCTTTCTTTCTCCCGAAAGATTTAGCTCTACCGTGGGTCTGCAGCAGCCAAGTTACACTATCAAAGTGGTTGTGTCTGACACAACCACTAAAGCTTAACTGAATCAGAGCAATTTTACCATTTCTGTTATTTGGGTAAAATCCTATTTGCGCTTCTTTTCTTCCAGTTTTTATGTCTCTATGTAAAAAAAAGGGAACACATTATGGACAGGAGCAATGAAGCTTCTTCATTATAATCACAGGGGTTCCTCAATGATTATGCTAAAGATATACTAGTCAATTTTAAAGGGATTCAGTCATATAAGAAAATGCTACTAACCTGAAGATATTGTGTTAACCTGCAGGTGCGTTCTCACGATGTGCAATTGCTGCATTTTAACTGTATTCTTCACGGCAGCCTCGAGCGCTGCCAGTCATAGAGGCGCGTCTGGCCTGGTTTCAGTCATTGCTCAGTGCAGTGAGCGGCATCTGTAACCCCACCCTGGCACTGACTGATGCAATGCTGGACCAGTTGTCAATCAGTTCTGGGGGCATGGTTACAGTCACCACTCACTATAAACAGAGCAATGACTAAAACCACACCACTATGATCGAAAGCTCGAGGCTGCCGGAAGGGATAACTATCATTTTCTCCCAGCAGCGGAAATCTTAGTGTGACGGCCACATGGCTTACGAACACTACTAACCTGATATCTGCAGGTTAATGGCATTTTATAAATATGATATGTTCTCTTTAAGTTACTTTAACCCCTTATCTACTTCCATTTTCATTTTTTTTCCTCCCTTACTTCCAAGAGCCATAACCTTGTGATTTTCCCTTCCCTATACCCATATGACGGCTTGCTTTACGTAGGACGAGTTGTACTTTTCAAACACATAATTCATTTTCCCTTATAGTGTACTGGAAAATGGGTGAAAAAATTCCAAGTGCAGAAAAATTGCAAAAAAAAAGTGCAATTTTACGTTTTTTTTTTTAAATTTTACCGGTCAGTAGGATGCCTCAGGTCAGTACGAGTTCGTACATACAAAACATGAATACTTTTACTGTTATGTAAGTGGTGAAAAAAAATTCAGACATTTATATAAAAAAAAAAGCATTGTATTTTTATCACCATTTTCTATGACCCGTAGCGGTCTCATTTTTCGGGATCTGGGGCTGTGTGAAGGCTTATTTTTTGCGTCTTGCGCTAACATTTTTAATTATACCATTCAAGGGTAGATACGATGTTTTGATCGCCTGCTATTGCATTTTATTTCAATGATGTGGTGACTAAAAAACATAATTTTGTCGGTTTTACTTTTTTTCCCCATTACGTAGTTAACTGATTCGATTAATTGATTTTATATTTTGATAGATTTCTGAATTCTGCAATACTAAATATGTGTTTTTTTAATAGTTTTTTTCCACTGGGGCAAAAGCGGGGTAATTTGAACCTTTATTTTTTTTTATTGGTAGAAACTTTTTTTTTTACTTTTCCTTTTTTTTACTTGGCCTCTTAGGGCACCTCGACAGTCCAGGGTCCAATCACTTCTGTAGTATGGAGCTATGAACCAGCATGACACCGTACTGCAAAAATGATCATCTCCTGTGAACACCGATGCTCAGCCACCATTCTCAGAAAGTGAGTAATGACAGTGGTCATCAAATGACCCCTTGCTGTCATGGCAACACATCGGTGTCCCGTGATCACCAATGGCAGCAGGGAATAGCGTGAACCCCGCCAAGGTGTGTTAGACCACTCTGTCAAAGTTTGCTAACTGTCCATCAGATCATCTGGAATGTGCAGGAAGTAATGTGAGCTCAGCACGTGAACTTGCATTAAAGGGAGGCAAACTAGGATGTACTGTTACAACCTAGGTCATTAAGGGGTTAAAGCAGTTTTGCCATGAACTACCGTAAGTTAATTTTAAAATTAATTTTAATCAATAAATCTTGGAATAAAAATAATTTCCACAATTGGATGTGTTTAAAAAAATCTTCCGTTGCAGAGATAATCTTATGTGTCCCTGCTATGTACTGTGTAATGTCTGTGTCTGATCATACCAAATCTCCTGTACTGAGATAATCTTATATATGTGTCTCTGCTATGTACTGTGTAAGGCTGGCTTCACATTAGCGTTTGTGTCTGCATGCTGATGGCATGCAGACACAAACGCTGTCAAAAGCA
Organism: Allobates femoralis; assembly: GCA_033576535.1. Classification (NCBI taxonomy): domain Eukaryota; kingdom Metazoa; phylum Chordata; class Amphibia; order Anura; family Aromobatidae; genus Allobates; species Allobates femoralis. Next base: position 484,496,253 of record JARQOC010000005.1, on the reverse strand, counting down.
GGGACACTTTGATGTGTCCGCAGCGGATAATGTCCGCCTGCGGACACATCACTAGGGAGCCCGGCAGCCAATCGGCGCTGTCCGGGGGCGGGCCGGGGGCGGAGATCAGCGCCGGAGATCTCCGCCCCCCCCGGCCGCCGGTAAGCTCCGGGACATGTCGGCGGGGAGAACAGCTGATGTGAGAGCTGTTTGAATCTTCCCGCGCCGACACTGAGAGGAGATGTCGGCGCGGGAAGATTCAAACAGCTCTCAGATCAGCTGTTCTCCCCGCCGACATCGCTAGGAGATTACAGGCGGCGGGGAGAAGGAGGACAGCAGAGCCTCAGCTGATCTCCCGGTGGCCGTCGGTGAGCTCCTGTGACATCACCGGCGGCCACCGGGAGATTTTTCAATGGGTCCGCAGCGTTCTCCTGCGGTGTCATGCAGAGGACACTGCGGACCCATTGAAGACAATGCATTTTTTGTACGCTTGGGGACGCTTGCTGATTGTCCAAGGTCCCCAAACGCACAAAAAAACCCAACTGGCTGCGTCCCGGGTGCGGATGCTGGACACCGGAAGCAGCAGATATCGTCCGCATCCGCACCCGAACGCAGCAAACGCAGGCACCATGCGTTCCTATGTTAAACATAGGAACGCAGTGCGCATGCGTTTGACTGCGTATGGGAACGCAGCAATACGCTGCCTTCCCATACGCAAATGTGAAGCCAGCCTAATGTCTGTGTCTGACTGTACAGGAACATGGTTTGATCATACCACATCTCCTGTGCTGAGATAATCTTATAAATGTGACCCTGCTTTGTACTGTGTAATGGATGTGTCCGCCCGTAGAGGGACATAGTCTGATCATACCACATCTCCTGTGCTGAGATAATCTTATATATGTGTCCCTGCTATGTACTGTGTAATGGATGTGTCCACCCATAGAGTGACATGGTCTGATCATACCACATCTCTTGTGCTGAGAAATCTTATACATGTGTCCCTGCAATGTACTGTGTAATGGATGTGTCTGACTGTACAGGGACATGGTCTGATCATAGCACATCTCCTGTGCTGAGATAATCTTATATATGTGTCCCTGCTATGTACTGTGTAATGGATGTATCTGACCATACAGGGACATGGTCTGATCATACCACATCTCCTATGCAAGAGAAAAAATACAAAAGAGTATACAGCCATTACAGCATGGGATCATATCTGATTCTTTTTGTGAGGTAAAACCGGTTCCTGCCTGTTTATAAAATATATTTTACCTCGAAGAAAAAACTATTTGCAATCCCATGCTGTAATGTTTGCATACTATTTTGTGTCCTTGCCTGCCCAGGAGATGTAGTATGATCAGACCATGTCCCTGTACTGTCAGACACAACCATTACACAGTACATAGCAGGGACACATGTATAGGATTATCTCAGCACAGGGGATGTGCTATGATCGGACCATGTCCCCATACAGTCAGACACATCCATTACACAGTACATAGCAACGACACATATATAAGATGATCTCAGCAGAGGAGATGTGGTATGCTCAGACCATGTCCCTGTATGGTCAGACACATCCATTACACAGTACATAGCAGGGACACATATATAAGATTATCTCAGCAAAGAAGATGTGGTATGATCAGACCATGACCCTGTACAGTCAGACACATCCATTACACAGTACATAGCAGGGACACAAATATAAATGATTATCTCAAAAAAGGGATTTTTTTTTATACACATCCAATTGTGAAACTTATTAATGTTCCAAAATCAAATTAATTAAAATGAACTTTGTGGGAAAACCCCTTTAAACGTAATGACTCAGTACTGAAGTATGAAAAAGTAAAAAAAGTTATACTCACACATGTAGAAAAGTTTGGCAATGCTGAGGTCACTAAAACCTTTCCTGGAAATGCCTTATAGTAAATACTGAATAACAACCAGAAATTAATTTGTGACAAAGCAATACACAATAGATCAGGACAAAGCTGATCTTCCTTCCCTGATTAATAGTGGTGAACTTCCCTCTAATGTTCATGTGTCCTAATTAGTCCTATGACAGTTGAGGTGACCCTGTATTTTATATTCTAATTAGCCTTGGTCTTGTAGGACTGGCCCAGCGGGCCACCAAATTGTATTTGCGCCTATAGGCTTCTGTTCATTGGTGGACACAAACAGAGGAGGGCCCCTGTTCAAGAACAGTACATAGCCACTTTGCAGATCAATGTCATCACAATGCACAATACCTCCCGCTTTAAAGGTGGAAGTGTGGCCCCTCACCTCCTGGGCCCCTATGCGGCTGCATAGGTTCCACCAATGGCATATCTGCCCCTGATTCTGTTCACATTAGTGTCATGGCTTCTTTCCTTGAGAGTTTTTAAACAGATGTACCGTAATTAAATGTTGATGGATTTTGTTTAGTTGGTTACTGTTGAGTTCTCAGCATTTCTGAGCACGATCCGGAGGCACAATGTCTTGGACACAGCACCTCCAGACCTGTGGGAACTCAAGGGTGAATGGAGGTGAGTGCAGCTGCCCTGTGCCCACGATCTGGGTTCGGTGCAGGGAGGCTTCTCCCTGCATTCACCCGATAGAGCTCGCTTCCAACTCCGCAGCATTAAATTAATAAGCTGCAGAGATGTGGAAGTCCGGCAATCCGCACTGCAGCTGCAATAACGCTGTGGAGGGGAGAAGCATAGTGGCCATGGGATTTCTTGAAATCCTACTCACTATGCTGGTACTGTACAATGCAACGATTTGGACAAAGCGGCAATACGCTGCGTTCAAAACGCTGCTAGTCCGGATCATGCACCCTTATGGCAAGCGCTCTATCTGAACACTGCTATTTCTGCTATTAAAAACTAAACTGAGTTTAATATAAATTAATTGTAAATTCAAGACACATTTTTAGAATCAGGAAATCTGCCGTTGTGTCGCACTTTTTATTGAAGAAATGCAAAAACAGAACTACAAAGAATAGGGATGTTATACACAGCTATAACAAGATACTACCAAAAATACTCTCCATGCAAAGTAGAAGTGATTGAATGTGCGCGGCATACTACCCAAATCTGGTTCATAGCTTACACAAAACATAAGAGGAAGTTATTCAGACGTCTCTATGTCCTCCTCCAAAAATACATGCACCCACTCAGAGTTACTGTGTACTAATGGGAGGATATTTCTTACATTTGTATGACTTATGCTTGATGTAAATCACCAAAAAGTCAAATTAAAATATGCCACAGACATGACTAATACAACAATATATTAAAAACAGCAAATAGTCCACTATGAGGATTAATTTCCATAGTAATTATATAAATAGTCCATGAATTCCACAAAAACTCAGCTGTTACTATGACGTTCAGCGCTCTTATCTTCCATTGGACCAAGCTTCTACAATGTTGCATGGTTGAGGCAATTTGTGAGTTACTATATATATATATATCTATTATATAATTGCCGTAGCGACTTCCGTCGCACACGACACTACTTCCGTGGCTTTATTCGTGGCTTTGTTCGCGGCACGCGACTCACTCGCAATGGCCACGAAGCGGCCAATGCAAGCCGTTGCAGGGGCGCGAGCAATGGCCGCGAAGCGGCCATTGCGAGTCTCCCGCCCCGGCGACGACCGACAAGAGCCGAGACCCGTGGCCGAAAATAGAACCAAGGGCCCGGCTATACTTCGCTCGAAACACCGCTATGTATATCTATGGGAAGTGAGGCGCTATGCTGATTGGTCGGCGCAGCACGCAGCGACCAATCAGCATAGCGCCTCACTTAAGCGAGAAATTTGAAACTCAAAGTCGTCCATTATATCTCTATGGGAAGTGAGGCGCTATTCTGATTGGTCGCTGTGTGCGGCCGGCGACCAATCAGAATAGCGCCTCACTTTCAACGGTAAATTTGAACCTCAAAGTCGTCCATTATATCTCTATGGGAAGTGAGGCGCTATTCTGATTGGTCGCCGGCAGCACACAGCGACCAATCAGAATAGCGCCTCACTTCCCATAGAGATATAATGGACGACTTTGAGTTTCAAATTTACCGCTCAAAGTGAGGCACTATTCTCATTGGTCG